>OZ010574.1:141008261-141313261 GCA_963932145.1 Acanthosepion lycidas
TGGGAACTGGGACGGCAGCCTTAGCAAAGTGAGATATACTGCAAAGATACATACGAAATAAGCAATCATGGCATTACACAGCTTCCTATTTTATAAATGGGGTAGCATATAGGAGAAGCTATCGTGTGAATTAATCCCTATTCTTGATCCATATTGACAACACTCAATCTTAAAAAGCATACAGTCATAAACAAGAAATAAAAAAGGACCTGAATGTCGTGCGTCGTAAGGCTAAAGTATGAAAAACTAAACAGTGCAAATATTGTTCAGAAGATATTGTTCATAAGATATTTTCTATAATGTAATAGAACAATCTATAAGAACAATATTAAGACGAAGATAGACAGAATTAAATAGCAGATGTCCAAATTATGATACCATTCTTCATATAATAACAGATGCTTCAAGTTGCCTCAAATAGTACTACATAAAGGCCAGCTCTGTTCATCGTAATTTTACTTAAAAAATGCCAAACTTTAAAAGGTTGATATTTACTTTCAATTAAAGAAATATAACGCTTAAGATATTTTGAATTTTCTCAAGGTTTTCATGTAATTTTAAAAATTACTACATAATAGATTTCTGAAAATGTTTCCACCGTTAAAACCACTTTGCAAGTCATTAGAAATACACTCTGTTTTCAATTACCTTAATTTTAAGTTTCTTTGACTTATTTTTACCCCTCTATTTTTTAAATGCCTTGTTATGATTTAGGGGAAGCTAACTCTCCAAAGGTACCATATGTTTTTGGTAAAGATAGAGTAGTAGTTTCCAGTTACCTCCTCTGCCTTTTAGCCTTCAGAATCTTTTTTCGTATAGTGTGGCTAACATCCTGTAAGAGTCAACTTTTCCAAATCATCTTTCTTCAGAAATCCCAGATATTGCTGTTATTTCTTTTTGAATCTAGGTACCCATTTTCCCTCGGATAGATTTGTTGCTTGAACGCTTCATTGCAGGTATGAGAAATTAAAGGTATATAAATATTACGACCTTGATTTGGAAATTAAAACTATTACAAAATATTATGATGAGAATTGTGTATGTAATCATTTGCTTCTGACGAACCATAGCAAAGAATGTTTGCAAAGATATTGGAAACAATTTGTAAGCAACAGCTAAATGCAGATGATTCAATCTATAATAATTCAAACTGAAAACATTATAAATAATGTAGTAGATTTGACATAAGCTATAAGTTGATCATCAGAAGACACTACACCACATAATTTTAGTCTTAATAATCATACGAAACGAGATATATATTCAGTCAGTATGTAGTCATTCAAATGATTCTGAATACGTCTAAATTAGAAAATAATATAACATTTAGGCTTATAAAAATACCTTCGTTCATTTTATTATATAGAGAAACTATTTATCAGGATCTTCTAGGCCTTTTCATTAAAAATGACTAGCTGGAATCTGTTCCAGCTGTACTGTCGAACTCTCTGCTATTGGGCAGAGAGGAACCCGGACGCAGCTGTGCCATAGGGCAGAGTCTCGTCCGGGCATGTAGACAGACCCAAACCCGTTATGCAGGTACTACGGGGAATTTTTGGCAGTGCCTACGGGTTCGGATGACCCACGTTAAACTCGGCCTTGTGCCACATCTACCCACGTGGAAGGGGTGGCTAGTAAATATTGACTTTTAATTAAAAAAAGAAACGAAAAAAAAAAAAACTCACTGACAAGCTCTTGACAATAAATCATTGCAATAAAAAATCATAATACTATTTCTCTGTGTCGGCTCCCATTTGGGATGTAGACGATTACAAAAAAGTTTGTTTTTTTTTCATTGGGGAGATCCCCCGTTTTCAGTAGAAATTTCACAGGAAATTTATTTTTTGTTTTGTTTTTGCTTATTAATTTAAACAACTACGAACTATCTCGTCCTGTAGATGAGCGTCGGAAGTGGTGACCTGCCAGAAAGGTGTTCTTAGACAAGTGGTCTGCATTGGTTGTAGCAGTCCTAATAGCAGTTGCAAGATTAGCAGAGGTAATATTTCATTGTAGTGATTCCCGTTGTTGTCTTCATAAACGTGGTGGCGGTAGTCGTCGTCAGGGTGGTAAGGTAGGCTTGTTGCGAATGGTTAGTTGAAATTACACGTGTCTTTCTATGGGTGTGTACATGTGTGTGTGTGCCGGTGTCACACAGTTTTACGTATGCATCGGTCCACGTGCTCAATTTCAATTTATGATTTTATATATATATATATATATATATATATATATATATTAAGAAATGGACAAAGTCCGACAATTTATTTATTAAAGACATTTTTATTTTTAACGTTCTTTTTATAGATACAAGTATTTAAGTAAATGCTCTGTTTATAATAAACAGTATTAAATAACATTTACCGGCCTGAATGTCCGAGAAATTTTCATAGAAAATATTCGTCCTTTGACAGGATTCGAACCTGCATCCTATACGGAACCGTCATTTACGTAAATTTATGTAAATTCGACCTTGCCTACCGAACGCTCCGAGTCGGTTAAGGTACGTCAGCTGCTAAAAGAATTTCTGAAAGTTCTCCACTGCCTTAACCGGGTATTGAACTCACACTCTTTGAGTTTCTTACTGGATCTAACCAACGCCTTTATCCACTGTGCCATGCGTCCTTGAATTTCTGGGTATTATAAACCTTATGTTTTCAGCAACCATTATTACCATATTGCAACTATTTATACCATATTGCAATTTTGCACTTATCTTTACATGTTTTTACCAGAGCTCATATTGGAGATTTTTGTACCCTGGTACATGGCAGCAGCCCCCCAAAACAGGGATAGGCGGGTACAAGAACAGGAGGAGGACAACAACACTCAGAAAACAGTCTGCCTGCCTTATGTGAAGGGGTTATCAGAGAAAATACAAAGGATCTGCGGTCCATATAACATCAGGACAACCTTCAAGAGCTTGACAACACTTCGCAGATATCTCTCTCGAGTGAGACTCTCCATAGAGGAGAACATGACTAAAGACTGTGTGTACGCTATCCCGCGCAGCTACGGAAAGGAATATAAAGGAGAGACAGGCCACCCCCTCAAGGTAACGCTTCAAGAACACCAGAAAGCTGTAACGCGAGGGGAAGTAGAAAAATCAGGCGTCGCTGACCACATATGCAGAGAGAAGGGAGATCACCGTCCCCTGTGGGATCATGTTGAGATCATAGACAGGGAACACCATTGGAAAATTCGTAAACTTAAGGAATCAGCACGTATGCTAAGCCACGAAAATCCTGAGCCGTCCAAGCATAGAAATAAATACAATATGGGAACCAGTAATAAAGAGTGCCAGAGAAAAGCAATGATAACAAAGTTGCAATATGAGCTCTGGTAAAAACATGTGGTTAATAGCAAAAATGCAATATGAGCACTGGTAAAAATGATCGCTGAAAACATTAGGTTTATAATATCCAGAAATTTATACCCAGATGTCCTCAAGGACACATGGCACAGTGGATAAAAGCGTTGGTTAGATCCAAACAGTGTGAGTTCAATACGCGGTTAAGGCAGTGGATAAATTTCAGAGGGAAAATTAGCAGGAGAAAACTAATAACTGGCATCCATTAAAACATGGCACGTGGAACTCAAACATTCTACCCCAGGGATCGAAATAAAGGGTTCAGTTCGAAATTCCAATCGCCTGACGTACAGCGGCCGAAACATTGTGATAATTATGGCGACAATAGTCCGAATAGTGTAAATACTATATATATATATATATATATATATATACATACACAAACAAATTAAGTAAATCAAGAATACAGTGTCCCAATTTAAACAGATGGCTGTTTGGACAAATCTTGACAAAGAGCTTTCTTTTATCCTTAATAATAATAATCTTAAGGGTCACATACGGCAACAAATAACATCACTCAGTATGTCTGATCTCCAATACATTAAAGATACATTTCATGGTGACATACACACCATAGACGATCTAATGTTAAAGATCAGAATAACAGAGAGGAAATGAAAAGAATAAGGTGTGGGGGAGAGAGATGGGGGCGATGAGAAACTACAACTGCAGGACATTTACTGAAAGGGCCGCTGTGTAATTAAGAACATTTGACAAAATAAATATCGACAACAGGTTACAAATCAAATGTAAACAAATGAAAAATAAATATAATCTTGCAAGGACCTATATTTTTATGTTCAAAAACCCATGCGAATGCACACATACATAATAACATATACACGTACATATATACATACATATAGGCGTGTACCCACATACACACATACATGTACCCATGTACACACATACACATATATCAGTATACACACATATATACACACAACACATACATACATACATGCATATATATGTTTGTCTGACGATCTCAAAAGCCTGAACCCCAGGGTCACAAACTCACATCTATCCAACCAAATATGTTAGCTCTATCTCTGATACTGTGCGCTTTCTAATAAGTACCGCGCATATAATATATAAATAATTATATAAATATATATTTATTTATATTTACACACACACACACATATACACATTTACACAGATATATATGCATACGGACATGCCATACAATTACATACATCCATCTTAATAAATAAACGATGTATCCCTATATCTATCCGTCTGACTATACATACATACATACATACATACATATATACATACATATACACCCATATACAGATATATATGAGTACATACATACCATAACATACACACTCATATAAACACGTCTACATATACATCTATTTACAAATACATACATCCATATGCGCATACATAAATATACTCATACATATATACACATACATATAATTTATAATAATAATGAATAAATTATGACCATGGAATATTAGTGTTTTAGCCTTTTTATTATATGCTTACTCTGTCCTTGACATTGAGTTCTACCTGGATTCTAGCCTCTTGGAATTTTTTATTCATAAAATATACATGTATGTGTATGCACCTATGTGTATATATATTTACATATGTATGCGTATATTTACCACTAATATTGCTATATATATATATATATATATATATATATATATATATATATATAGCGTGAAACCCAGGGTCACAAGCTCACATCTATCCAACCATATATATATATATATATATATATATATATATATATATATACTGTTTTATTACCAGGAAATTGTATATATATATATATATATATATATATATATATATATATATATATATATATATGCATACACACTTTGTATAATGTGTAGGGTGTGTGTGTGTTTGCGTGTTTGTGGTTGGCCTATGAACGCTCGGCAGTGTGGTTTTGTCTAGACTGGTCTCAGTTTACAATTATCGCTCAAAAAGAAAATTATCTTCCTTTTTCTTTTCGTTCTTTTCCCCGACCAGACCCCCATGACTCGAGTGTGGTCCTTAATCTCTATCTTAACTGAATGTCATCTAGAATTCATCAACGAGATATTCGCCAAGTGATTATCGGGGTGGTCAATTGAATCTCTTGTTTTCCTCAACGTCTTCGCACCCTGTCGCCAACAGTCTGTCCAGGTAACAACCAGAGATCTTACGAACTTCCTATCTTCTGCGAGAAAAATACTTTTCTTCGCAAATGAAAATAAAATCTTTACCACTTTTCTTTTGTTAAAAAAAAATATCATCACTCAGTATGTCTGTTCGATCTCTAACCTTCCCTCGGTGTTTAATTCCCGTTCAGGAGGTGTTTTGTCCTCTTCTTCCTCTCCTGATTCTTCCTTCTGCTTCGAGTCCGCGCCCTGGTCGTCTTCATTACTTCTTGACTCGATGTCTAAATCTCTCCTGTTTCTTAGTCTTTCTCTGATTTGGGAAAGGGGTATTTGATCCTCTTCCTCCCACTCGTTGAACTCTTCGTCTTGTTTAGAGTTCCTCTTTGTAGAACCCTTGACTGCTTGATTGGATCTCCTTGTTTTTCTCTTCCTTTTCTTTGGAGATTGGCGTGAAACGGTGACATCACAGGGTCTCCTCTGCACCGATTCAGGCGACGACTTAACGCAGCTGATCCCCGCTGAGGGTTCCAACTCCGTTACTCGGATCGCTTCGTTTATCTGGCTAATTCGATCTATGTCATTATTTACCTCGGAATCCTCCTCCGTCTCCATTTCTTCCGGCTCAACCAGAGTTACCTTCCTTGTCCTTGTCTTCTTCGGCCTCGGCTCGCTCATTTCCAGGTTAGCTATTTCAGCCTTCTTCAGATCATTGGCATGGGCCCTCCTTGCTCGTCATGCCACTTGATCCCATATTACATACGATACTGGACCCGTCTGCTCTACTATCCGGTAGTACGGTTCCCATCTTTGGTCTAGCTTCCCTTCTCTCTGGTGGATTTTATAGTAGACAGGTCTCCAACCTTCAATTCTACTACCTTTTTTCAGCATTCACTCTCTCATTTCTTCTCTTCTGTGCCCTCTTTATTCTTCTTCTTGCCTGTACAAATATCTTATGTTGTTGTTCCAGCAACAGCTGATGATGATCTTTTCCCATATACTTTCGTCAGGGTTTCAACAGGTTACCCACAGGGAGGACAACGTCTCTGACAAGCAACATAAAGTAAGGAGAAAATCTAGAGGTTTCGTTTATCGTAAACCTCACGGCCGCCAGAGCCTGCGTCAAATACAGATCCCAGTTTTCTGTATTCTCTCTGCCCAGCTTGGCTAACAAATCTCCCAAGCTTCTATGAAACCTTTCCACTTTAGCGTTTCCCTGATATGGAGATGTTTTTACGTGCTCTGTATTCAAACCTGCCAGCACCTCTTTCATTATGCTGTTTATATTCTCTGTGCCATTATCAGTGACAAGTTGCACAGGGGTTCCATACCTAGGGCAGATTTCCCTTATTATCAAATCAGCTACAGTTTTAGCCTTCTTGTCTGGTACTGCAAATGCCTCAGGCCACATTTAGCCAATCGACAAAACTCACTATATAGTTGTTTCCTTGTGCAGTTTCCCCATATGGTCCTGATACATCCATACTCACTTTCTCGAAGGGGAAGTTCGGCACGTCCATCACCTCCAATGGTGCCATTTCCTCCCTTCTGCTCCGCGACTGGCACACTACATAGCTCCGAACATAGTAACCTCTCCGTACAGTTTGGGCCAATAGTACTTTCTCCCTATTAGATCATATGTCCTATCAATTCCCATGTGACCCAACCTCTTGTGGCAGTGTTCCAATATCTCTGGTCTTAAACTTTTGGGCACATACAACTTGGGCTTGACTTCCTCATCCCTACCTGAGAGATAATACAGCCTTTCCTCTATTATTGCATACTTGCTGGTTTCTCTTACCTCAACCTTTTCTCTAAGGGCAGCTATTTAACAGTCTGCCTGCTCTTCTCAATTCCTTCTGTCCAATAAGGATCGGTTATTAACTGTGCGTCACCTTCCTCGTACGATTCTAACATAGGGCGATCTTTTAGCTTATTAGAGGTAATTACTCCGATTCTATAGGCTTTATCATCTACATCCTGCTCTACTTTTACAGATCTTTCTTCCAGTTGTTTCGGTATTCTTGAGAGTAAATCTGCACACGTGTTTTCCTTCCCTGCCAAATATTTATCTTACAGTGGTAGCCCATTAACTTTAGCACCCACTGTTGAATCTTATTATTTGTCCATTCTGCCTGCAGTAGGTACTGAAAAAGCTTGTACAACAAATATTATTATCTTTATAGTAAAGACCACACCATTCAAGTAGTAGTCCAGGTTTTGGAGAGCATACATGATAGCATATGCTTCTCTTTCTATTACTGGCCATCTCTGTTGTGTCTCTGAGATCTTATGAGAGAGAAAGTATATCGGTACCTCCTCTGGTACTGGTCCTTCTTTATCGGGACACGGCTGGGTAAGAACTGCTCCCACACACTGCTCACTGGCATCAGTGTATAGTACCATGGGCTTGCTGAGGTCTGGGTACGTCAGCAGTGGAACGGCTGTCAACTGTTCTTTTAAGGTATCAAATGCCCGTTGACAGTCTTCTGTCCACTTGAACCTAGCGTATTTCTTCGTCAGGGCTACTAAGGTTATGGAAGTTCTCAAGAATACCGGGACGAATCGTCGGTAGTACCCTATAGCTCCTATAAACCCTCTTACTCTTCTCACTGTCTTAGGTTCTGGCATTTCCCTTATGACTTCCACCTTATCCATGTCGGGTTTAATTCCGTCTCCGTTTATAACAAAGAACAAATATCTAGTCTCCTCCTTCAGAAACCGGACCTCAAGTCCAACGTAGAGAAATACTTCACTTTCCTTAATAATGACAATATGTCATCGATTAGTGGCAATGGCACCACCAATGGATTCGATATAGAATTCAGTTTCCTAAAATCTACACAAAAGCGGTGGCCGCCATTTTTATTGCCTACTATCACGATTGGAAAGCTCCAAGGGGAAATCGATCATTCTATCATCCCAGCTTCCAACATCTCTTCTACTGCTTCTTCCACAAGGGGTCTATTATGAATAGGTGTTCTATAAGGCTTCAATTTCACAGTGGGGTTATCGCCGGTGTCGATTTTCATTTTTACAGTGTGGGTCTGGCCTAATTCCTTATCAGATTTGGCCACCATATCACGATTATTTCTCAGCAGACCTCCCACTCTGGCCCTAAATTGGTCAGGTGCCAATATCTCTCCGTCTACTATTCCTTCTCGTTGTACTACGTGTTTTCCATGCTTCTCCTCGAATTTCACTCGATTCAGAGTTCGTAGGGGTAGTGCTTTTCCGATCACTTCCCCTCTCTTAACCTTTATCGTCTTTTGGGCCTGGTTCACCATTATAATGGGCACTACTTCAGCTGCCTCCACCACTGCCTCACACAGAGTTACCTCATTTTCTTCTAGGCCCTTCCCTTCTACAGGGACCAATTGCAGGTTTTTTTTTTCTATTTTCTTCCCTGTCATGAGACTACCCTTGCCCGACACTGCCGTTCTGGGTGGGTAGCTTTATATCTTCCTTCACTGCTACTGTTATAAATTTCTTCCGGTGGGCATCCCAATGGCGCTTTTTCGCCATTTACTACCAGAAGAGTGGGGTTGTAACTCTATCCGTGCCCTCTGGCTCTGAAGTCAATCTTCTTCCAAGATTGCTTCCGCACACAGGTTGGAGGTTACGTAGAAGTTCTGGGTACTTTTCAATTTACCAATTATCACATGGAGCCTCACCATCCCTTTTATTTTCAAGGGAGTTCCATCTGCCTGTGTGATTTCTATGTCCGCTTCCTGCAACACATTCTTCTGTTTCACTCGTCTGTATTCTTTTTCTCTCAGCAATAAAACAGACGCTCCTGCGTCTATCAGAGCTTTCATTGCACTACCCCCTATTTCTGCCCTCCAAGATAGCTCCCTCTCTTGCGTCAGCGAAGGGAATACTTTGGCTTTCCTTTTCCTGGTCATCCCAGCCACAGGTGCCGGTAGCAACAAATTCCTGTCATTCTTCTCACATAGGGGAGTTCTTCGTTTTCTGCACCTCTCCCAGTCTCTTGCGGCTGTTCCTAAGAGCACAATTTCTCTTCAGGTGGCCTGGTCTCCTACAAAACCAGAACCTTCTTGTTGGACAGTTAACCGCAAAGTGGCCCACCTAACCACATACCCAACATTTTACTTTCCTTCTTTTTAACTGG
Source organism: Acanthosepion lycidas (assembly GCA_963932145.1). NCBI lineage: Eukaryota > Metazoa > Mollusca > Cephalopoda > Sepiida > Sepiidae > Acanthosepion > Acanthosepion lycidas. The sequence continues at coordinate 141,017,890 of OZ010574.1, forward strand.
GCAACCTTCCCTCTTAATTGCTGGGTCGCCCGCTGACTTTTCCCTGGTTCTGTCTTTTGGGCTCGGCCTTCTTTAACAATAACGGTGGGGCACCTTTTCTTAATCTGCTCCACTTTGCTAGGTGCCTCTTCTTCCCACACTTAGTACATTTATCTTGCTCAAAGTCTGGGGCAAACCCCACTTCGTCGGACAGTCCGCCGCTCTGTGTTCCTCATATCCACATGTCCAGCAGACCTGCCCGTATCGACCCGTATGACTTTTCAACCAAGCCGTTTATTCTTTTGGGATTCTCCTCCCACAACTCAGGGTCCTCCACCTCTAGCTTGACCCTTCGATTCCACACGGGGCCTCTCCCACCTTCCCCCTTTCTTCCGACCTCTCGACTTAGCTCTTGTAACTTCCCACCTCTTTTTACCTTCTCCCAAACTCCCTGGATCACTTTGGCCAGCGCCACTGCTGCCGACAACCTTAGCGGTCCTTCTTTCAAAACATCGTGACGAACACGCTCGTCACTGAGCGCTTCCACATACAGATGAGCCAATTGAGCCTACATCACTGCATTATTTCTCACTACCTCTGGGAAAACCAATGACGACAGTTTCTCGGCTCGGGCCCCCAATTCTCCAGGGGTTTCGTCTCTCAGCTGTGTCATCTTCAGGAGGGCTCTCATGGCCTCTATCGACGTCCCCTCGTCAGCGAACACCCGAATCAATAACTCTTCTAGTCTTTCCTATGTTAAGTGGGGCTCACTGGCTAAGAGTCCTTTTATGAACTCTGACGTTTTCCCTCTGGTGGCATCCTACGCCGAATATAGGGTTTCTTGGTCTGAGAGTCCATATATCACGCGGCTCTTATCCAAGATTGCAAGCCAATTCCTAAAATTCTTTGAACTATCGTCAAAGGCTGGGACCCTCGGTCCACCCAACAATTTTCTTAGGTCTACTGACAATCCCTGTTCAACCCCCTCTTCCTCTATGTCTACCCTATCCGGATCGTAATCAGACATATTTAAAACAGAGAAAGAAAACAATCAGAGCAGCAACAATTGAAATTGGGAGATTAATCGAAAATAACGTGTCCTACGCGACAGACGATTTCCATCTCGTTCTCCTCAGGTTCCGGGTTGTCGTACTAGAGTGTCTGGAACCATATGATTATAGTTAACCAAAGTCCTTTGGTTCCCACTCTAGTCTGTTTCAGTTTGTGTAATTGAGACGCTGTGCGTTGTCCTGGTCGAAATTTTCTGCAACTCTTGTGGCTGCGGCTGATCCAGAGTCTTATCCTGTTGTCACGGCACCAAATGTGACGTTACCCTGAGCCTCTGTCCTCATGCTATCCTGTGATGACCAATGTGACTTGGTATTGGTCGCGGCGCCAAATGTGACGTGGTACTGGTCGCGGCGCCAGATGTGACGTTCTAACCCTAGGCTGATTCGGATGGAAATCTGGTTAGATTCGGCATCAGCTTTGTCGTTCCCAGCTCGCCTCCACCGTTTGGTTACTGAAGTAACTGCTTTGATTTCTAGTCTAACTTACCCACGTTGTGATTTGATCTTAGGCAGACGAAATCAATCAGTTGTCGGCCCGTAGTTCAAGCCGAATTCGATCAAAGGTGACACCGCACGAGTATACGTAAAAGAAAATAAAGTAACAACTGGAAAGATTCAAATGTGTTAAAAAAAGAATAACAAATATCTTTATATCTTGTTGCTGAATATAGGAACGCGTCTTTCTCCCAAACCGCTTCTATGGACACGTGACACATTGAGTTTGTTAGGCGAGTCTTAATATGTTAAGTTGTTTTTCAAGAAACTGTTTTTGGTATCTTCAGGGGAATTTCGTAAAACTTGTTTTGGTGGTGTGAGTCTAAGTCGTTCTTCAAAAATAATTTGTTTTTGGTTAGAAGTCTAAGTCGGAATGCGTGGAAATTTTCAGTCCGCTCTTGCGAGGCTGGTCTCCCAACTCCCAACTCAACTCAGTCTGCATCTGCCCAACTGCTTCCGTCTGCCTGCTGTCCGCTACTGCCTTGTCTGCTAGAGTTGACTGCTCTAGGGACGTTCGTTTATATAGACACCAACCAAAACCGGGCGGGGGCTAGTCGTGGTTTGGGTTCCTCAATAATTCCAAATCCGCAATAAGGTTTTTCTTTGTTTTCAGACAGGAAAATTTATCACTTACCATTTTTGGAAGTCAATTACTTTCTGCTTTATAGGGGATCTTATCTCACACCAATCCCCTCAGAGGGCGTCAGCAGGTTTCTCTTCTTTCTCATATGTTTACCTTCGCCCCACGACTCCTAGTGTGGTCCTTAATCTCTATCTTAACTGAATGTCATCTGGAATTCATCAACGAGATATTCGCCAAGTGATTATCGGAGTGGTCAATTGAATCTCTTGTTTTCCTCAATGTTTTCGCACCCTGTCGTCAACAGTCTGTCCAACCTTTATCATGGCAAGGTCTGGACAAGGTGGTTACCTTCCAAAACCAAATGATATCTCCGAAATATAGTTAATGGTTTATTTTTTTCCTTTTTCTCTTCTCTCTTTTTTTTTTCTTTGGGGTGGTCTCAGCTGATCCTTTTCTCGGTCGCATGCTCGACCCAAATTCTGATTATCTTCTAGCATTCCACTTTGTAAGCAACTTGACCAATTTGAAATTTTCTCGATCGCTTATCTTCATTATTGTATTTTCGTCTCAGTAAAAGTTGAAGTTTATTAAAAAAAGATCTATCAATCTATCAAATTAATTCTCTATTATTTTAAATATCAGACTAATGGTGATTCTTCTTCTATATATCCTGTCTTTCCAGGATTTATGCGATAATTTTTCTTTTTCTAATCCTTTGTAGCTCTTAAAAAATTCTGTATTTTTCTTATCTCTCCGTAACGTTATTCTGCTATCGACTTATACATGATCACTTAGTTTATGTGTTGTTTTCCTCTGTCCTTCTTGTCTTCAGTCTTTCCTGTGAGTATCAAATTTTCCAAGCACTCTTTCCGCATCATATATAAGTATATGTGTCGATTATCTTTACATTTTTTTCGAAAATTTTTTTGTTTTTCACATGTTCTGTTCAATGGTATTCTCAGAATCCTTCTGTAGAACCACATTACTATTGCTTGAAAAATACATACAATAAAACTATCCAGAGGATGGTCTTCTCATGCAAACAAATGACAATCATCAACAAAAGGATACTACAAAACCAGATGATGCAATTAATTTTCTGATTATTTTAGAACATACGAGAAAATATTTAGAGAAAAATGCAGCGACTGGGAAGATAAAAAAAGATATTTATTGAGAAAGTTAACATGAGGAAAACATGAAAAACACTGAAATGGTATACTGTCGAAAAAAACATGAGAGAAAATTTTGTTATTCAATACTCGTTGAAAGTGTATGAATGTAACGAAAAATGAAGACGAATATTTTGTTACATATGATGGAATCGTTAACATTGAGAGTGACACAACATTACTCCGGATATGTTTAAGGGTTAGTTTTATTTCAAGAGTTAACACTGAAAAAAGACCCATAAAGTACGTGCTAGAATTCTAACGAAACGTAAACTGAATCAAAAACTAACACTCGAAATATCGGACAAGTGTCAAAGAATTCTAAATCCGAAACGCGATACGGAAGAAATTGAATAAAAAGAAATGCACACACACACACACACACACACACACACACACACACACACACACACACACACACACACATATATATATATATACATATATATATATATAAGCTAAAGAAAAAGGCCGAAAAAAGCAAAATTAATCCACGTTTCAGATATGGAAGGTTACATCACGGAAATGACTGTCCATTTATGGATTCTAAGTGTAACAAGTGTGAATAATTAGATGTTGTTCCTTCGATAGACATTTAATTAATATATCATCAAGATAAACAACTACGAACCTACAGTCTGCAAACATAGAATTGATCGTTTGTTGAAATATAGCCACTTTTATCTGAAAACGAAGTCATTTAAAATTATACAACAACTTGAGTGTATTAAATGTGAACATACTTCTTCAACATGTATTTGTAAATACGTTTCAGAAAGACCAAGATTTCACACACACACACACACACACGCACACACACATGCACACACACACACACACACACACACACACACACACACACACACATATATATATATATATATATATATATATATATATATATATATATATATACACACACACACATTTATATATATATTTGTTATATTTAGTGGGGAAGATCGGAGAAAGCATATAGATATGAACAATGTGTATATAACTTAAAACATTCCAGGGCATTCCTCAATTTGACGCCTCAAGCATTCTGCTGACTACAGGAAAATAAGTTATCTCACATTTCACAAAAACACACGCGAAAGTATAACAGTCACCCACATACACACATTCATGTCACACACACAGACATACAGATATATATAAGATATATGCATATATATATATATATATATATATATATATATATATATATATATATATCACAGATACAATTCGCGCGCAAACGCAGACATACACACCCATATATATATATATATATATATATATATATATATATATATATATATATATATATATATATATATATCACGCACAAATATATATATATTACACACATATATATCACACGCACACACACACGTTATAGTTGAACTCCTTAAATATGAATGCACAAAAGCGAATTCAGACAGTTGGAATCTGAGAGCTAAGAAAACACAGAAAAGAAGTCATGGAGAGATCACACGACACCGGACAATCACGAGAACCTCAGACTTTATCCTTGAGCCAAACTTACGAAATCAATAAATAGAACTCTCCCAGCTTACCCAACTATTACCCCGATTTAGGAAAGGGTTGAGTCGACAAACACCTGCATGCGGGCACAACTACTAACGAAACATTGGACACACTATTCGATATAAAAATAGTAATTTATATATATATATATATATATATATATATATATATATATATATATATATATATATATATTTATATATATTTATTTTGAGTACTGTTTTTTTTTTCAACAATTTTATTGTACTTCTCGCTGGACTTGGACCAACTCATCACGAAGATACCTGCGACGAATCGATCTTTGCCTCCTTATAATAAATCAATCACAACGAAGTGTAAGTCTTCTGAGCACGAAGAAGGGGCGACATTTGTTGCCGTCAACCAGGATTGACCCTGAAAGGTTAGATTCGGTGCCATGAACTAGAATCGACCCTGAAGTGTTACACACACACACACACACACATATATATATATATATATATATATATATATATATATATATATATATATATATATATATATATATATATAAATATGTATGAAGTATGTGCTACCTTACATTAGGTTACATGTAATGACCTGAAAAGGATTTTTTTTCTAATTTTTTTAATCATTTCACCCTAAGCAAGGCAATAATGTCACTATACCGCAGTGTTAATGTGTGAGAAATTGCATGAAACCGGAAATCCAATCCTAAATATGAAACAAGGGATACACCTATACTTCTGTTCAAGCGTGTGTACCGGGCAATAGTTGTATCCAATAATTAGAAGAATAATGTTCAGACAATGCAAAGTCGTTGGAGATTAGAAGTTTTTTGTCATTCGATCTGTCGTTATAACCACAATTCATTGTGGAATCTTCCATATTAACCTTCTACCCCTTTCGGAAAAAAATGTTTCCTTCTATAAAACAAACCCTTAACCATTCAACATTTCGTTAAAGTAAAATTCAATCTTCCATTGGTTAAAATTGTAGCAAAGTCACAACAGAACCTTTTCCCGCCGCAGGTCCATGGAGCCGAATTTTAAACACCCAACTCTATATAAACAAACAAATGACTGAATTCAAGTCAGACAGTCATCAATTTTTTTCACCAAGGAGACCGGTCTGAGCCCTGCTCAGTTCGCCGACTATTTAGCCGACTTTCCCTACTTCGAGGCAGTTGATGCGGCTGGGTGTGAGGGTCCCATCACAGAGTCGGAAATCAGGGAAACGCTGAAACAGTTTGACCTGGATAAATCTCCGGGACTAGATGGTCTTCACTACGAAGTTTACTTGAGGCAGTCGCCCGTTTTTGTTCTTTTGCTGGAACTGATTTTTAACCACTGGATGAAGCAGGGGTCTATATCTCAACGCTTCACCAGGGTTGTGATCAAGTTGCGGCATCAGGACAAGAACGGTGGGGATGGGTTAGATAACTTTCGCCCTTTAACCCTGTTAAACACCGAGTTAAATATTTGGGCGAAGATCTTAACCAACCGCTAGCAGTTTGTCCTGTCTACTCTGATTGGCTCCGAACAGACTTGTGCTGTGAAGGGCAGGACTATTCAGGACAACTTGCATATGGTACGCTTGATCTTAGAACAAGTCGACAGTGAAGCCGCGCTGATCAATTTAGATCAGTCCAAGGCCTTCCATAGTGTTGACCATCATTTTCTGTAGGCTCTTCTTTCGGCGGCCGGTTTCAGACACGACTTTCGCTCCTAGGTCCGAATTTTGTATGCGACCCAGGTACGCTGGTGGAAGTGAATGGCAGCCTTTCTTATTGTCTCTCTCCATTCGTCAAGGTTGTCCACTTTTGCCCTTGCTTTACGTTCTTGCGTTGGAACGTTTCCTTCACAAGTTAAAGGCGAATCAGGTCCTGCGCGGTATTTCTCTGCCTGAGGCTACCACCACAGCCAGTTATTTTGTCCATGCTGATTTCGTTTCGGTTCTTGTGTCGAGCAGACACAAGATTGACGAAGTCAGCAAAAAGATCAGTTGTTATGCGATGGTGACAGGGGCCAAGATCAACCGGGGTAAGTCTGTTGGCTTAAGGTTGGTTTCATGGAAGGGAGTTTCTCTTCCCAGGCTTTTCCTGTGGACGGATTGGCCATGGAAGATACTCGGCGTCTGGTTCAGTCCTGATCTCCACTTATAAATGAATGGTCAGAGGTACAAGGGAAAGCCGATATCTCGGTTAATCTGTCGTCTCGGAGGAAGCTTTCCTTAAAGGGGAAGCGGAAGTGTGTTTCACACATCTACCAGATTCTCCTTTACCGACTCTCTGTATTTCCAATTACGTATACTACACTAATGTCATTAGTAAGGGTCTTGTTCTCTTTCTTGTGGAGAGACAAGGCCGCTATGGTATCTCGGGAGATCTGTTGCCTTCATCCATCTGAAGGCGGTCTGGCATTCAGATTCGTCAATATATGCTTTGCATCGCCTTCCTAGACTGCATGTGTAGCGAATCAGACGAGGAGGGCGCCTTCTGGAATGAAAATATCCCATCCTTTAGAAGTGTGCACTAGAACGAGGAGGAGGCCTGTCGTTTATCCTGAGCCGAATGCTCCTTGTATCGCGAATGTCGTGTTGCTCTGAAACGCTTCTTATGGGCGTCGGATGGCCTCTCTAACGCCAAGTGTTGTCTAGTAGGGCATTGTATCAATTGTTAGCCAGGAGGAGCGTTCAGGATGATCTTATTGACGAGCTCGGTCTTTCGAAGCGGGAGGCTCGCTCAATATGGCCTTGCGCGCCTTGGTTAAAATGCCTCAATAACGACGAGGCATCTCTCACCTGGCTGGTGATTCTTGGGGCTCTCTGGTTCGCCAAAAAACTTTGTTCAGCGGGCTTGGAGAAATCTCTAAACTGCCGAGGCTGTATTGGGGAAGTCGAGACTATCGGTCACACCTTCTTCCATTGCAGGGTGGTAGAGCCGTTGTGCAAGTTTGTTGAAGGCCTCATGGTCCGCATGCTGCATGGAAAGTTCTTTGTCCTTGAGGCCAGTTCTGTTTGTAGCAATGTGGTTTCGCAGATGATGAAGGCTGAACAATATGCATTCTTTTGCTTACTAGGTGTTATGAATTGGACGACGCGTCAATAGGATTTCTATGAAGGCGAGGAATTCACTTCTTCCCAACTGATCTTGTACTTTAAGCATCAGCTTAAAGTCAAGATTAGGACAGAAAAGCGGCGGGTCAACTCATCAGAATTTGGCAAAAGGTGGGTGAATCTTGTGCGCTTGTGCCGATTAAAAGAGGCTGACCTGGAGTGGCATTTTGATGCCGGTTATGCATCAGAATATTGTTTTTCTGGGTTGAACTTGGGCAACCCATCCCTGGATTTAGGCTAGAGTAGGTATTTTGTATTTGGTTCTTTAGTTTTTTTGTTTTTTTTTCAGTAAACTTACCTAGCGTATGTTTACTCATTGGCCCCATTTTTTTTTCTGTCCCGATTTTTTTCCTTTAGTTTAACTCCCCATCTCCCTCCCTCGTTAGGTGGTCAGTGATGTCAATTCTCCGGTGGATGCTGGGCGCCTTACATTTTGCGTGTGTATTTTTCGTATTTGTTGTTGTATGAGTGCGTGGTTGTGTGAGTGCTTGGGATGGATGAATGTTTTTCTATAATTTTATAGTCCTGTATCAATTTCGTCCAGTTAACTGATATTTCTGCCACATTTAAGGTTTGTGTTTTTTTTTATTACTAACATGATTTTGTTCATTTTCTTGTAAATAGTTTATAATCATTATAATAATTTTATATTGTATATAATCATTGGGGTGCTTTAATTTGTTTTTTATTCCCCTTCCCTCACAGACATCGATTTGTACATATGGGGACTAATTAGAGACAATGAGGTATTTTGGTGGATGTAGTAAGAAAGGTACGTATGAATATGTTGTTTTGGTGGGTGGAATAATGTTTTGTTTGATTGGATCAGTGGTTTTAAAATTAAGACAAATGATGACCGTCTTTACCCACCCCCTTTTTCGGCCTTGTGCCACATTTACTGTATTTTTGCAGTAATAAATATAGTCAGTCATCAAATTTTAAGAGATCCATACAAACTCCACGCTGTTTAATTTACTGACTCGCAAGCATTTAAAGTTTCTCAACAAACTCAACGCAGCTTTCAAATAACCATTGACCGCGTGTATATTCATCACCTGCAATTGACTTAAAGAGTGAACATTTCCATTACGTCAAAGTAATTGTATATTCATCAATTTAGCCTATCAGTTAAAGGCAAACAAATTTAATTCTGACTCATAAATAAGACACACGCACACACACACAGAGTAACAGTTGAACAATACATTTTGATATTTTACTACGCATAAACAAAAATTATTTTAATTTTAATAACAAGCTAAAAATATCAGCATTTACTTATCACACTTTTACATGAACATTCTCAACAACATTATCTCAATTAACAAACCAACAAAAAGTCTGTTTATCTTTGCATGTGTATTTATTGTATAGGTACCTGTATAAGATTGCTAAAAAATGAGCATAGCACGATGAAAAAGACGCGAAATTTGACGAAAAAAAAAATTATCGTCTAAATGTTTATATTATTATTATGACGAAAGATCAAATTTTATTTTAATTATTTTTAAAAATATTTCCTTCTTTTTAGAACATTCTAGATTTTGATTTTTAAAAAACTTGTTTCTCTTTCTATCACCGGAACTAGTAAATAATATAAACAATTTTTATTCCTTTTCTTTTTTTTTTTTTTTTGTGTGTGTGTGTGTGTGTGTGTGTGTGTGTGTGTGTGTGTGTGTGTGTGTGTGTGTGTGTGAGAGAGAGAGACACACATCAATTTTGAAAATCTTGCAACGATAAAAATAATTGTCGGATGTTAATGAAACATTCAGAAACTATTCACAGATGATCTAAATTATTACAAATATGTTCTCTTTTATTAAAGTCATGGTAGAATTTTTTTTAATATTTATTAGCCCCCACCCCCCAAGTAATTTTATGAAAACGCTAGAAATTCGATCGCGTCAGGTTCAGCTTCAATTTTGGCGTAAATAGTTAAAAGCACAAGGCTTTGAGGAATGCAAATCATGTTTTTTTGTTTTTTGTATTTAATTGGACCCTCCTACCTGAAAATCAGCTCTGAATTGTAACATATAAAACTCAATAAAACAAAGATATTTTTTAATTTCACATGCTTTTATTTGCTTCTAGTTGTTTTTATGATCATATACAGTATTTTCTGAAAGTAAAAAAAAAAAAAAAATAGATGAAAAATGAATTTTTTATTTTAATTATTTGTTATTTTTTTTAATTATAATTGATTTTTACATTTAATTTGTTAAAATATAAAATTAGTTAAAAGCCGCATTGGGTTTCCTAAGTGACTTTATGAGATCGATCTTTTTGTTTAGCGCATTGTAAATTAAGAAATGTAATTTTGTGTTTATAATCGGGCTGTAATTATAATGTACGGAAGACCAACCAGAATACAATTAAGTTGCGTTATTTGAGTTAAGCGTCGTTCTCCGCTGTTTCGTCCTTTACTTTTGCGAAACACGTGTGGATAAGTTAATTAGATTTTTCAATTTTTCAATTTCAACTGAGAAGGGTACCTACAAGTATCAGTATCATCTTATGATCTTATTTTTATATTAATCTCAGTTATGACATTTTTCCATAAATGAAATATCAAAATTAATAATAAAATGAATAGGTCATTGGCTCAAATAACACAGTAAAATGTAACAAATGTACATAAAATTATAATATTTTATTTACACTTCTGATAAAATTTCATAAGAAAGGTATCTAATTAATTTATAGGTACCTTTCTTATGAAATATGAAATTTAATCTTATTCATAACAGTCTTATTTTAATTTCTTTATAATATATTTTCCATAAAGCATCGTAAGCGTAAAAGTGAAAACTAAGTACAAAAAAAATAAAAAAAAATAAAGCGCTTAAAGTTTTCCTTAAAAATAACGAGGTAAATAATTTATTCACATAAATGTAAATAATTTCAGTTTTCTCCTTCCGTAGAACAAATTAACCTCACGGAATCTGTCAATATGTTATTCATCACCTGTCAAGTGACGCAAAAGTTTATGACCTGTTTTGTTTTTTTGTTTTTCAAATTAAATCATTTCAGCGCAGAAGTTAAGCTTGGTTCAGAATATTTTAAATAAACATTATAAGTTATGATTTTTTAAAATAAGTTTTGAAAAAAATGATAAGTGATATTTAAAAGAATATCAAAATGAAATTTTCAGTTTTTTCATAAAATGGGAAAAAATGTTCAATTTTGCTCATTCAAAAAAACGAGATATTTAACGAAAATTTCGGACGTGCAAGGAACGATTAAAAAATGTAAAAAATACCCGCAAAATAATCTGATCTTTCTTCTTAATAATAACATAAACATTTAGACGATGAAATTTTGTTTTCGTCAATTTTGGCGTCTTTTTCTTCATGCTATGCTCTTTTTTTTAGCGATCTCGTGGAGGTACCTAATTTATTAAAATGATTTCTTAATGTTTTATTTCTCTCGCTTTTTGTTTGTTTTGTTTTTTGCTTCTTTTTCTATTTCTTTTATTGTATTCATGAAAACTTGTTTAAATGTTGTGTTTGTGGTGATTATAAGGAGGTGGAATACCTACACTGTATGTTCAATATATCCATTTTAAAATAGAAACCTTCGAATGTTTAGAGCGTTTAAATTCAGTCATATTAATCAGTAAGAATAGTTCTTATCATCCGCAGACAGTTTCACAGCATTTCAGTGACCGATTGTTTCAAGCCGGGATGGAAACCCGACTGATTTGGCATCAGTCAGAGATATATACCCACAAGGTTATCGTCGCACGGAAGAAAGAAAGAGAAATTTTAACGTTTTTTTATGCGAAATATGCCAGTGTTCCGTAGAATTCAATTCAATTCTGTTGAAGAGCAATGCTTTAATAGCGGTACTAAAAACAGCTGCACCTAAAAGGAAGAATCCAATTGCCTAAGGAAACCTGTCAGTCGAAAACTGGATTGCGAGTCAGATCTAAGAAGCTATAATGCATCATGATGTTAATATTTTAAATAGAAAAAGCTTTTACACACATCTCTATCCAAAAAGTTAAATATTTGATTACACTTGGAATTCAAATGAAACGTCGCATTAATATCTCAATTTCGGTTATTTAAAATGAATTATCTAAAAATTATAAATGAGCAAATTCAAAAAAAATGTCCTCAGTTATTATCATAAACAAAATAATATTTCTGAAAATAACAACCTCTTCAACGTCGAGCAGTATGTTTCGATCGGCCCAATCCACTACCGATGTGCTAACTACCATCACTCACATAATTAGTGAAACTCTTGACAACAAATACACATCGAGGACTATAGCATGAGATATCTCGAAGGCCTTTAACAAGGCGTGGCACAAAAGTTAACTATACAAGATTTCCAGCTATAGAATCACTGAAAAGGTATTCTCGATTATAAAATGCTTCCTAACAGGTAGGTCCATGTAAACACCTATACCAATAATACGACTATATAAGAGTGAGCCTCTAAAACTCTTGATGGACAGAGATTGGCAACTGATCGCTTATCCGATTTAGCACAAACTACCGAGTACGGTAATAACTGGCTTGTTACATTGAATGCTTCGAAAAAGAAACTAGTTAATTTCCACCATCGGCGAGTGGACCCTGAACTACAAGTCACGATGAAAGGATGTTCTCTTGGAACTCATACATATACGATCCATTGCTAAGGATGTACGTAAAATGATCTGATCTCTGTACCGCTCCATTAAGTTCCTGATCCTTCTATCCTCTACCTTAATAAGGGTCATGTCAGGCAAAAGATGGAATACTTTTGTCATATCTGGGCTGGTGTTGTCATAACCTTGCTCTCCATTCTTAATAGAGACCAAAAGTATCCCTTCCCGAAGTAGTGTAACTGGTTTTTACCACACCATCTCCCCTTTTGAGACTTACTTCATACAGAAGTTATACTTTTTAGGTTAAAAGATCCAACATTTCTGTGGACTGTCTCTTCATTTTACCGGAGCTATCTGGGCCATAGGTACATCGAAAAAACGTCATATAAAAGCACCATCAGCCTCTTCTCTCAGCTGCTCTGTTCATCCGAGTACCTTTTTCTTTTTTAATGTCGATGTCATTCATGTACACATTTAGACCCATTTATCATGTACAATCAATTTCTGAGACGTCTCTCAACTACGTTATCTACCCAGAATTCCTTTCCATTTTTGTATGTTCGAAAGAATAATTTTTCGCCGGGTTTCAAGTATTTTTGGCTATCGTATTTTTTCTTATTTTCAAAGTTTTATTCGGCATCAATTTGTCAAAGACCAATCTAACTTGAGAAAGAAATAGGCACCGCCAAGTAATCACTATTGCTACAATAAATGTCATAACTGATCTAGTATACTACTTTGACCATCTATTAGGTCATTAGTTCTCAGTTTTGCATGCGACTTCTTTCTTTCCTCTACTTATTCCTCTCAATACTAATTTATATATGTGTACAATAAACAAAAAAGAAAGAAAAACACCTGAGAAAATAAAATTATATTTTTCATATTAAAGCGCATTTCCTTTCGAAATATCAATAATATATTAGTCACTAGGAATCAAAGATTTTACAAATATCTTAAGTTGATACAAACTAAACCTTCATTTTGAATCACAACATTAAAATATTATAGCTAGGTACAATTATTTTCCAAAGTGAGTCTTAGGAAAAGCAATAAAACCTTGCCGACTATACAATATTTATTGCATTATCATAAAAATCATTTTCACCATATTGGTGTCATTCAAATCCATCTTATCATCTAAGAAAAGCAATTATCAATAGGGGAGAGCTCCAGTGAAAAACGCTGTAGCAGGTAGGGTCTTAGTGCTTTATCCTACAAAAAGATTGGCCTCTTTCAGTTCATTGATGTTTTCAACCTTTCTGATATCAGCTGGGAAAAAAAATCACAATTTTAAATCTACTATAAGTTGAAAGAGGTACTTGACTGATTCACTTTGTAAAGTTTATTAACATTTTGCAGGTTGTTTAAAGGCAAAAATTGAATTATTTTTAGATTGTAAGAATGTTTGAAATAATAATAATTTAGTGATACAAGTTTTATTAATGAACTTAATACGTAATATGTCCGAACCCTTCACATTACGCTGCCGCATCCACATCAAAAGTGGAATTGGAGTCAGTTTTATTCGGGGAACACCTTTCTAGTTATCTTGATTTCCAAGAAGATCTTGGTCGTGGCATTGTTTGTCAATGTAGAATGTTGATCCTCACTTTGGAACCTCACACAAATATTGGGAATAAAATTAGCGATATGCCATAAAATATTATTCAGAGTTCAGCTGGTACAAAGTAAAGGAAATGCAGAATTGTGTACAGAATTGTTTAACTCTTGAGTCTCATATTGTATAATTTGACACTTTCTGCTACAGCAGTAGGTAAAACCTTCTACATAGTGCATCAGAAATAGTTCGCATATAATAGTAAAGCGTTAGCTAGATAAAGATACCATTGCTGCAAATATCTCGCCATGACTTGACAGGTTTTTCTGCCTCGCTCTGTACTTTGAAAAGATATTGGTAGCTTCGTTGCCGATGAACCAAGATCGTGATTTACAATGGAGAAAAGTGAATGGTTGGATTAAACCGGTGTAGGAATTAAAGGCAGTGAAAAAGATGCAATATTTCATTAAGCTATTCACAAATTTACAGATGTATGGAAAATAAGTTTACATAAAGTCGAAAATTGTACTATTTACATTATTCGGACTATCGTTCTCATCTTTGTTGCCATATTTATTACAACGTTTCGGCCGTTGTACACTCCGGCCTTCCTCAGGTTGTTGGAATGTCGAACTGAACACTTTATTTCGCTCGCTGCGGTAGACTGTTCTAATTCCACGTGCCATGTCTAACGGATATCAGTTATCAGTTATCTCTTGTTAATCCCCCTCTCCAAGTTCTCCACTGCCTTAACCAGGTGCTGATTCCTTAAGTTTACGAATTTTTCAATGACGTTTTTTGTCTATGATTTTAACCTGATCTCACGGAGAACAGCGATCTCCCTTTTCTCTCCATATATGGTCAACCACGCCTGATATTTCTACTTCCCCTCGTGTTACAGCTTTTCGGTGTTCTTGAAGCTTTAACTTAAGGGGGCAGCCTGTCTCTCCTTTATATTTCTTTCCGTAGATGCACGGGATGGTGTACACACACATTTAGAATTTCTCGAATCTAGTTTCTTCACATATATTTACCTCAACAATCAATTTATTTCCGATATATTGATGGTGCTCTATTAACATATTCCCGTCATAGTGACTTAACGGATTTTGTAGATAAACTAAACAAAGTTGAATATGAAATATAATTTACATACAAAATGGAAGAAAATAATACTTTACCTTTCTTAGATATCATGTTAAACCGAGCTAACTAAAACTTAGTATTCACCGAAAATCAACTAATAAAATAAATTAATAATCTTCTATACAAATCATAAAAACAAAATAAAATTCGGAATGATCATTGGATTCTTTTTAAGAGTTTTCGGAATTAGCATCCCTCAATATTTACGAGAAGAGGATAAATATATTGAAAATATTTTCACGACTCTTCAATCCCCTATTTTATAAAATATTCGAAAATAGAAATGCTGTCCTTCTTGATAAACCCAACGAATCAAATAAAATATGATTTCAGCAAGTAACTGCATCACAAATACCACCGAAAAAAATGATCTAAACTCAACATAAAATTTGCCACAGCTACATTTAAATCAATAACAGACTTAATCAATATAAATCAATACAAGCCAAAACTTGAAGGCGGAACATAAACTATGAATTTCAATGATTGTCAGAAAGTATATCTTGGAGAAAACCGTTTCATGTAACAACAAAGTAAATCGTTGGATTTGATTAGGTAATTTAATCTCGTGCCCCTCTTATCCTAACTAATCTCTACGCATTTTTCTTATAATTGTGTCTTTCATTTCAACCTAACGAAGACGAACGAAAACAGGTCGGCAAAATACGTCGTTTATAAGATTTTCGACTGATCATCTCCATTTTTGTCTTGAATACTGTTATATATCCTACAAATGTACATTATACGCGCGCACACACGCACACACACACGTGTGTGTGCGTGTGAGTGTGTTTTTAAATATCTTATTTATAATGGATACAAACTTATCAATAACACATTTAAAAAAAATATATTTCGATTCGCATTATATTTTTTCCGTCTCGGATGCTACCTGAATTTTACCAAAAACAAAATAATTCCCATGCCTGAAGATGACTGAATGTACAATCGAAAGTACTTTAGAGAAAACCGGAAACAAGAGATAAACTTCTACTCCTGTCCCCTAAACCCGGAAGGATTGTGAACTGGGTGATAGGGGGTTTCATTTTTTTACCACAGTGAGATGCAATTTTCACTCGAGCAGCTTCTTGGGACGAGCTACTGCCTTGTGCAACTGGTTCCAAAGAGTTTGCTTAACCAGTTCAAGTCTATGGTTAACCGTTACCGTCCGCACATAAATATCTCTCTACCTCTAATAAATTAGACAACAAAATGTCATATTACATTTACTCATTCTACAGTTTTTAATGAAATCAACATGTTTTGGGTTTTTTAAGGCCAAAATTTAATTTTCTTCGGAGCTTTGAAATAATAAGAATATGTTATTAGGCATTCACAACTACATATATGGTATATGATACACAAACTTTGTGCATATAGATGTTTGTGCCGGCATAATTACTCGAGGCGTTTCTGCTGTAGTTTTCTTGAAGTTATATTTCGGAAGACTGTCTGCTCTCTTTACGAAATTGTAGGAAATTATATAAATTAATGTAATTTCATGTTGATTTTTTGGTTGATTTAGTTTATGTCATATTAATCTCTATGTGTTATTTAATACCGAAATGTATGCCTTCAACTACAGATAAAATGTAATGTTGGTTATTTTGCTAAAAAATGTATGCTTCGGTGCTGGATTTTATCATAAAAAAAAAGACTTTTTTTTCTGATCGGTCTGCTTTGTTTCTGCGGACAGAGCCGTTTTTGACGACATCTCGTCGGGTGTTTTAGCGGGTGGTTGGAATGCCATCCTTGATTCCGACTAATAGGGTCAAATTCGGTTACTAACAACCGAGACGTGAACAATCTCGGGATTTTTTCAAGTTGAATCGTGTTGATAAGTACCAGAACGAAAACACTCGGGAGGTTGTATAGATTTGTAATATAGCGGCTCGGCCAAGGAGGGTCGTTTTAGGAACTCGACTGAGATAAGTCTAAGGTTAGGATGGCTGGCTTCAGGAAATTCAACTCATCATTGTTTGCTGAGCAAGATCTCCGAGACCAGCGGCTACTAATGCTACAGCGGGAACTGACGGGGGCTGTAGTTGGGAATATGTGCTGGGATAAGTTAAAATTTAAAATAAGAACGTTTATTGCAGATTATAGTCGTCGGTTCAATCTAGATAGATTAGCGTCGCAAACATCTTGTGAGCAAAACGTTGGTCGGGCGACTAAATCCTGTGAGAGTAGGGACGTAGCTTTAGCTAGGACATAGTTGGCCTCATTGCGTCTCAAAGAAGATCAAGCTCTGGTAGTTAGGGCTAGGTTAAAAATAATATCCCCGGAGGCAACGAATATAACCGCTGAACTGTGTTCATAAGAAGTTCGGAATGCAACTCAGCGACATATCGCGTGACTGGAAACCTTGGCAGATGCGAGTATTCGTCAATACTCTTCAACAGGGAGTACGGTCTGAGTACTGCTCAGTTCGACGACTCTTAAGCCAACTTTCTCTGCATTCAGGCAGGTGAATGGCTGGGTGCGAAGGTCCCATTACAAAATATGAAATCTGAGAAGCTTGAAGAAGGATAGACGGGACAAATTTCAAGGATTAGATGGTCTACCCTACGCATTGTACTTGAGGCAGTCACCCGTTTTTGTTCTATTGCAGTAGTGGTTTATACTTCAACGCTTCACCAGGGTTATAATCAAGTTGTTACTCAAGGAAAAGAAAAGTTGGTATGGGGTACATAACTTTCGTTCTTTAACTATAATAATACTGTGTTTAAGAATTTAGGCAAGATCTTAGCCAAACGTTTGCAGGTTGTCCTCCCTTGTCTGATTGGCTCCAACCATACTTGAACTGGGAAGGGCAGGACTATACATATGGTACGCGTGTACATAGAACAAGTCGACAGTGAAGCCACGTGGATCAATTTAGATCAGTCCAAGGCATTCGATAGTGTCGACCATCATTTCCTGGATACAGTCCTTTCGGAGGCCGGTTTCAGGCCGTACTTTAGCACCTGGATCTGATTTCTGAATATTACTCTTGGTTCGCTGGTGGAAGTATTGTCGCAACCTATTCGTCAATGTTGTCCACTTTCGTCTTTGCTTTATGTTCTGTTGTTAGAACTTTTATTTCTAGTCGGGGGTTCTAGAGATGTCCGAGGTCGCTGTTTGCCTGTGGTCTCGGACGAAGTATACCCGAAGTCTACCCGATTTTCCTTTCCGTGCTTCCATTTCCGTCTAGCCCACTAATGACATTAGTAAGGCTTTTGTTCTCGTGGGGAAGCAACATCTAAAAAGAATAGGTTTAAATATGAACATACGTATATTAGCTAGGAATTTGATATAATTGTAGTCAAGTCAGTCAGAAGCGAACAACAAAAGTTAAAGTGCGAATAGCGTCGCAATTAACAGCTTGGGAAGAGTAATCGGTAAGCAGATTTCAAATCCCGGTCTTGTATGTTGCATTCATTTTCGCACCAACACTAATTAGTTAAAGGATGGATTCATTTATTGTCCATCCAGATGGAGGTTAAAGAGTAACGAAGTCTGGTCTATCCAGGCTAAGGTGGCAGGCAGATCAGAATAAAAAAACATCTCTGGATTCAAGACCGTGGAGAATGCAGTCAACACTATGTTTACTGAAGAAATTATGGAAATTCACAAATAAAATATATGCGGGGGGGAGGCATGATTGCCTACATCGTTAAGGGACATGTCATAAAAATACCTGATACATTTTTTTTATTTTAAACATTTCACCACAAGGAAGTCAATAAAGCGACTAAAATGAAAAGAAAGAATAAAAGAAAAAGAAAGAAAAATATTAAGATGAGAGAACAATAAAAGAACGGCAATTAAGAAAACAGAAAATAAAGAATGTTATTGAATTTAAAAGTTTAGAATATCAAAATTAATTGAAAATCAAAAGCCGGAAGGAAGATCCACAAGCGAGTAGTGTGACAGAAGAAACAATTAACATAGAACTTACGGTTACATCTAGCCACTTCAAGTATAAAATTATGAGATTTTGCCTGCAATTGAATAGTACGCGAAAATTCATGAAGTCTAGGTACCAAAGAGGAAAGCTCATCAGAACAATCAGCATATATTTCTAGAAAAGGCGCTAGGAAAGGGTGGGGAAGACACTGAAGTCTCGGACGAGATGCCAGGTGAAGACCAATAAAATTGCAGATAGTTTTTGAATTATAAATCTCTAAATGCCTGGCAGAAGCACTGGACAAGATTCGACAGCAATATTCGATGCATAGACGAATGGTAAACTAGTAAGAATAATATCTTTAGCAGTAAAATACACTTGTGAATACTGTTTCATTTTTACTTTAACTGTTTAAGACTGAGATGTATTGTGTCGCGATAAATGTAATCATTAGAATGAATGAAATATCAGCATGCATTTGTTTAATAAATCCTACTTGTAAAATCCTGATTGAAGCACAAGCAACTATTCTCTAAATAAATGTTTACATTTTCTGTGCGTTTTTGTACAACATATTTATACAACATGGATATTCATTATCGTCGCCTTTATTCAAAAATTTAATTTCTTCTTTGCTGATTGATTCCTTTATGATAATGTTGTCAAATATGCAAGTTTCACAGATTAGGTCACCTTTGTTACTATCTTGGAAGGTTGATTTTATAGAAAGGAATTATTCGTGTAGATTTCGGCGAATCCAAATCTTTCTTTCTACATTCACTCCTCCTATTTAGCTTTCTCCTGAAATAATTAGTAAATAGTTTGTGATGGAGGCAATCATTAGCAATATATACAGTGATCAATAGAGCGATAGATAATTGTAGAGAAAGTAAGGAATATACATTTAGATGAGGGTAAGGAAAAAGAAAAAAAGGTAAGATGTAAGCAAGTGAGTGCAAGTTTATGTAGGACGGGAGGGGGAAAAGAGTGAAGGATAATAGGTGGAGGGAGAAACAGTTTTAAAGAGAGAATCTGAGTGCTTACAATGAAAATGGCAAAATATTGAAATGGAGATAAGCAACAATTTATCTGAGAAAAAGCGAGAGAGAAAGAAGAGAAAGATATCAAGAGAGAGAGAGAAGAAAGTGTAAGTGAGAAAGAAAGAAAGAAAAAAGAAAGAAAGAAATACAGAGAGAAAGAAAGAAGAAAGAAAAAAAGTGAGAAAGAAAACGAGAAGCGGGATGGGTGTAGAAGTGAGAAAACAGATTTATAACTACAGCAAAAAGAAAGAGTAAATTGGAATCTGCAGAAAGTAGGTTATAAACTAACAATTTGTATTATCGACGGGAATCCGACCGAGGAGATGGAAATGGTCAAGTTTTTTTCTCTGCCCGATATTTTTATCATCTTTTAAAAGATAGCAACTGTTGATGACACCGATAAGTCAGCTTATAAAGTCGGCGGAAACATTTATGCGTATACATAAAAATTATTAAATTATTTTATTTCTAACTAGTGAATAAACATACTTTTCATATAAGTTGACTTCACGTTGTTAAACAGTTTTGAGCTCTTTTTATTTGAACTTAAAATCAGCTCAATGTATGGTTTCCAAAGTAACGGGTTAACAAAACAATGCCAACAAAAACGATGCCCAAGTAGTAAGAAACTGGGTTGGGTGTGAAAAAGTATTTGTTGTTAACATTGTTTTTTCATTTGGTTTTTCCAGTTAAAAGTCCTTTTTTAAAGCTGATCGGTTTTTGCTCATTATGTTTAGTTCTTTTTTCGTAACAGATTTAATGTTTAGTATAGAGCGTAGAAAAAATTCACAGTGTGAGATAGGCATTAATTAAGGCCATGTAGCAAGATCAGCACGGTAAGGGCACTTCTTTAAAGGCTCGGAAGGGCGAAAATATTTTAAGTGATGTGATACAATTTTTGAATCAAGCATGGGCAACGACGGGTCATGCTGCTAGTGTATATACATATATATATATATATATATATATATATATATATATATATATATATATATATATATATATATATTTATATAATGTAAAAAAAAAATTATTTAACTTTGTCGGTTTGTTGTTGTCTCGTTGTCAGATTTACCTCTTATATTTTTAAATGATTGTCGGCTTACTGTGCCTCATTTTTATTTGAGGGCACAGGCCATATTCCTATATTATATAGTACTCATTCAGGGCGTCTACAACAAACATATTGGAATAATCCATATGAATAATCTAGATTATTAAAGTAATTTCAAAGTTTTACAATCTGAAAATTGCATTGTACGAATACTTTTTTCAACAATTAAAATGGATAAATGACATTTACTTCGATGCTACCGAAGATCAAGGTGAATGATTATAGAAGAATGGTTTGAAGGAAGATGCAACAAAAAATTGCTTTTATCATTATGATAATGCATGAAATCTATGAATAAAAATAATATAAATGCCCTTGGCTAAAATATTTACATAGTCTGCATCAAGCAATTGTGATAGAAACTAGTGTTTGTCTGTGGCATAATTTCGGTGATTTTACCAATGAGCTAGGTAAAAATTTATGGAAGAATTCTATGAAGAAAGATGGAACAAACAACTGCTTTTTCTATGAATATGCATGAAAGTATTGAATGAAATTTATATAAAAATTCTTGACTATAATTATTTTACATCGTCTGCATCAAGCATTTTTGATAGGAGCTAGTGTTTGACAGTGGCATAATTTCGTTGATGTTTCCGATGAGTAGTATGAAAGATTATGTAAGAATGGTATCAAGGATGTTGGTAGAAAATTTTATGTATGAATTTTATGAATGAAAATAATATAAGTGTCCTTAACTATAATCATTTTAAATAATCTGCATCAAGTATGAAAGATTATTGAAGAATGGTCGTAAGGAATATGAAAAAAAAAACCCTGCTTTTTTATTATTATAATGCATGAATGTTATGAATGTAAATATTTTAAATGTCTGTGGTTATAATCTTTTTTAGTTAGTCTGTATCAAACTTTTGTGATAGAATCTGGTGTTTGTCAGTGGCAAAGTTTTTTGAATGAAATATAGACTTTGGGTTTAATGAAATTATCTAGGTATCGGATTACTTATTTTATTTAATATTCCCCCAATACAACTAACAGGGTAGAGGGTTATGTATGATGTATTATGAGCGTAGATGGTAAGAAGTGAAGTTTATATGATTATGTCTGATATATATATATATACATATATATATATATATATATATATATATATATATATATATATATATATATATATACACAAAATTAGAAGTATTATTCTTTGTTGTAGTTTATATAATGGAAGCACACACACACACATCTCTCTCTCTCTATCGATCTCTCTCTCGTTATATATATATATATATATATATATATATATATATATATATATATATATATATATGTGTGTGTGTGTGTGTTGTGTGTGTGTGTGTGCGTAGGAATAACACAAATATAACATTTGGTAAGAAGTGAAGTTTATGTGGCTAAAAGAATATAAACAAAGTACATCCATGGCTTGATATTGAAACCGAGATGCCATTCACCGCATTGATAAATGCTACGCATTTCGCACATCCCTATATGCACCAGACTTTATTCTAAAATTTGGCGGAAATAATTTTCTCATAATTTTGTTCTTGTTATTTTTCCTTTCAAGTCAGATATCAACTCTTTTTTCGAATCCATGCAAAAAAACAGACTTCAGTTGAGAGTGCTTTAACATCTATAAAATTTTACATTTCCCATATATATATATATATATATATATATATATATATATATATATATATATATATATATATATATCTATTGGAATAATACAAATATAATATTTGGCAAGAAAAATTTCAAACCGATATGCCGATGCTAGGTGTCTATCGCATGCACTGGCCCTTATATTAAAGTTGGCATAAATAATTTTCTAAGAATTTTGTTCGTGTTATTTTCCTTTCATTTCAAATGGAAATTTATCAACAACTGTACATTCGAATGCATCCATGTTTAATATTGATTTTTTTTCTTCTTCTTTCATCGTGTGCCTTTGTACACTTGCATTCGTCCACTTGTGTTTGCATTGTCTTGCACTCACGCGTCTCTCTTTCCTTTTTATCGTTTTTCTTGTCTCTACTCTCCCCCTATTAATTTCTCTTTCTCAATAAAGAATGTCAAAGATACATATTGCAATATTACATCTTGTATGGCACAAAATCTATGCTCTTTGTAATTCTCGAATGTGCTTCTTGTTTTTTTTTGAGTTTGGAAAATGGAGGTATATTCCGTCTTTAATTATTTTACACATACACACAAAGACACGCACATGCACACACACACACACACACACACACACACATATATATATATATATATATATATATATATATATATATATAAATGATCAGGTCCATTCAGTATTTACAGTCAAAATTGTAAACTGTGCTTCGAGGGAAACCAGAATAAACTCTTAAACAAGAAAACTGCAATAATACATAGATGTAGGTATATAAATAAATAGTTACTTTGCTATCTAAGCACTACAGCCTGTCTGAAGATACTATGCAAATCAAATGAAGATTAATTAAACGTCAGTAAATCTAAACGTTCTAAGCCAATATTTACCAAATATAAACCCGTCAATTTTAACTATTAATAAAATCTTCTGCCATTTTAATGATTATTTTTTTAGATATTTGCAATTAAAATGGAATGACTGTAGGTAGTATGCAGATTTTGATTAATATTAGGTTAAGACCTCTTAAATGTAATGAAAACTATTTTTGTCCCTAATATATGTTGAAACAGGGATAAAAAGAAGTATCTAACAACTACTGAAAAAAAGAAAATAACAAATTTCTTGAGTGAGTGATTCTCTACCTCTGCTTGTAGAGAAGCAGTGACCATGGCTTCGAAATGTTCACTATGTTCTGGGATAAGTCTGAAGAAACGTCGCCGTGACTCAATTACTATGAATTACTATGTTATCTATATGGGTGGGTAGGCCTTTTTCAACGCACAAATGGCTAGCAATGTTCTGTGATCTGTTTGTAAGGTAGACATTCTTCTGTGAATAAATCTATGAAATTTCGTAAGGGCAAGTAAAATCTTTAAACTACCCTTTTCCATCACGGAATAATTCTTTTCGGCTGGAAGAGTGCAATGATTTTAATGGAGCCGTTTTCAAGTTCAGCCATAATGTAGGTTCCTATTCCGGATGTACTAGCGTAGCTTGTTACGATTATTTTTATTTTTTGGATCGTAATGCATCAAAAAAATGTCGTGAGCATTCCTTTATTTTTTTTCAAATGCTTCTTGGCACTCCGTCGTGCAAATCCCTTTAGCGTCTTGTTTTAATAGTTAATTTACCGAAACATGCAAACAATGTATGGTTGACACATATACGCTATAATATACAATATATAAGCTTGAAAGAATGGTGATATATTGTAAGATCCTGGACGAAATTTTAAAATTTTTTGGTAGATATTATATTGTCACAATGTGGGATAGTCAGGGTCTAAGGTGATGGAGAGAAAAAGAAAAAGAATAAAATGAATGTGGCTATATAGGAAAAAATGTTCCAAAAATATTCTTTAAAAACAATTTGAAACTAGATGTGTTGTAACCTAGGAAGGTTTACTGAATGATGAATAGCCAAAATGGAGTTTGGAAATGAAATAATGGTAATCTTTATAACATCAACGAAATACAATACTCGCCAGCGACGTGAAGTAGGGAAACCACTGATAGTTGTGAACTACTTAGCATATTACCCACACTTATTTATTAATTATGGATTTTGACATACCTATTAGTGTTGATAGTGTTACCTTTTTTTTAGATTTAATCTTTACAGAGTCAATATCTTTTTATCTTCACTTTGTCTTTTTGTCCAAGGAATGGGCACATTAAATGTGTCGAAAAAAGAACTTCCATAGGCTCAACATTCACTGGAGTAGCGTTCTCTTCATCTATATGCCTAAATTTTGTCTTATTCAAGTGCATTTTGGGTAACATTTTCGGTCCTTTGAATAAATATATCAACCTATCATTTTTTTTTTTTAGACGATAGTTCCAACTTCCCAATATTTTTCCCCGTCTGATACATTCGATAAAAAAACCTCCGCCCCCCACGACACTGCGTAAAATTTATCTCCAGTTTTTTGTACCGTATGTTCAACTTTCTTTTTATTCGGTATCAGCTTAGCAAATACCAATCTTTTTTTCCACGCTAGCATAATTTCTGCTGGAGTCATGACCGAAGGTGCATTTTTATTTGGTGTAAGCCGATGCATTTGTAGAAAATGTTACAAAGATGCATCTATGGACTCACCGTTGGATATTTTAGGGCCCTCTTAAACGCACAAAACTCTCTCTCTGACCGTCGCTTCTAGGTTGGTAGGGGTCAATTATTATGTGCTCTACTACAGGTAGCTAACCACCCGGGTAGAAGGACAATTAAGATCCCACGTCCATATCTCCCTCTCTGACTGATCACCAGGATATCTATCAACAAGATCAAACTGGCTGATAAGATCATCCAAGCTACGATCGCCCGATCTCACGCTAGCTCCTCGCACGCTATCTATCTTCTTGTTCAGAACAGCCGTCCTCCATTAAGAATAGGCGCGTTGAATCCACCAGCAACCAACCGCAGAAAAAACAAGACCCGCTCCTCCTGGTCGTTGGGCGCATAAACATCAACGACTATAAATGAACCACTTTTCACGGCAATATCAGCCACAATAAAAGGGCCCTCGGCATCGGTATGAACAAGGGCCACCTTCACATCCAGGGTACGGCTAACAAGTAAAGAAACCTCTCTGGCATATCGGTCCCTGTATGCTGAATAGACGGCAAAGTCGTTAGACAGTACACACCCATCGACATTGGAAACAAAGTGTGTTTCTCGGATAACGGCGACATCCATTCCGAGCAAAAGTAGTCAGGGAGCAGGCGGGAACACTTACCCCGATACTTCAAGCCCTTCCCATTCAGATTAGATAACTTTATTGTCATCTTTTGAATAACATTTAACCTATTCGCATACCGGACGGAAATCAACTTTGGCTAGGAACCCGACGGGTTATCATGTGTCTCCTGTACCCAACTCCGACGTAATCCGACAAGTCCGCCGATGTCCGTTGGATAGCTTAGATTAACTGACCTATATAAGGAGGGATTGAGTAACACAGGGACCTTCCCAGCACCAAAATACCTTAATTTTTTTCAAATGCGGATATTCCAATTCAAACATCCTTATGTGAGGAAATGTTTCTTTACCTTCAAACAGGTGACTCCAAACATTTAGGTAGGCCTTATAGTCCGTCCCCGACTTAATAATACCTGAGGCATTTAGGAAATTGCAGGGTTCCTTTATAGAGATCCCATATAGTGTAGACATCTTAAATAGAAAGCCTAATAGGGCCTTCTTTTTGTTGGAAAGGCCTTTTTTTAAATTCGTCCCTGTTTACTTTTTAAATCGTATTTGGGCCGGAGAACAATTTTTTTTTCTTTTTTCTTTGGAAGAATAGGGAAGGGAAGAAGTGGACGATTGGGGTAGTGTAAAATCCCCAAAACTTTAAATTCTAAAAACAAACCAAAAAATTTATTTTCTAATGAATATAATATCAATCGATATATTTAAATTGCATGATTAGTAGATATACACAACCTGAAAACGATATCCATTTCTCCATCAGAGAAACTGTCAGAGTCCCAATGCTTGATGAGCGTTCATTATATAGATCAACTAAATTTTGCTCTATGAAGAATATCTCCCCTTGCCAAATTGATGGTGATTCCTTTCGGCTATAAGAGCTATTTCGCCGATCTAAAAGTTTCTATTCCTGTTGAAAGGAACACTATTGTGTTAGGATACTTCGATATAGACGGGTTATTAATTTCACTGTTTGAAAAAAATTACAAAGCAAAAACACATCAAATCAAACATGTGTATGGAAATGCTGACAGGATTAAATGACTTTGGCATAGACAAGATCACTGAAATAATAAATAAAATCTACAAAAGCGGAAGAATTCAGCAGATCTATCTTCATAGCTATGCCTAAGAAAAAAGGTGCAAACGAATGCGGACTCTACCAGCCAATAAGAATGAGCCATGTGAAAAATGACATATTCGACATTGTCAACACTTTTGCTTTAACTGTCGCATCTTACCAAAATATGCACTTTCTTTATTCCCGTCTTTACTGAAAAAAAATGGCATACGTGCTGAGTGAAAGTGGTTTCGCCCTCAGAAGTTCATTTTCCAATTCTTTAAAACTTTTCCCCTAGACCAGGCCGTATCCCAGACCTGACGAGGATTATTTGTGCTAAAACTCCAGGGCTTCCTTCCAATCCTTGAGGTTTTCCAGTCAATCTCAACGGAAGTAGTATGTTTTGTCACATGAAACGCTTGGTGAGCGTACCTCCTGTTCGTAATGCAAATTAGTTTACACAGTTGTTGTAAAGTAAGAGGAAACTACATAAAAGATTGCAAGACAACAAAAATGCGGCTTCATCACAAGCGCTTTTGCGGTCTCGACAGAACCAGCGTCGAAAAGTTACTCGCAATGCAGCCGACGCCGATGCAACTTCCATTCGATGGTCCCAGGAGACCACAGCTAAGTAAACCTCACGTAACACAGCGAAAGCTTCGGCAACCACCATTCGACAGTCCCAGGATACCATGGCTGAGAAAACCGCACGCCATGAAGCCAACTAGGCAACGCGATGCAATTTCAACTTCCGCTGCTAGAGCTGTAGAAGCATCTACTGAAAGGTTGCAGACTGTTAACCAGCGCCGCCATCCACAGCGAGGGCTCTGTATCCCACCAAAGCAGTTTTGGTTTAAGCTGGCGTTCAACTATGAGCCAGTTTGAAGCTTCCGGTCGCAAAGACCTCCAAATAGGATCAATGTCAATTGTCTGTGTGCATTGCTATGCCAAAAACTGGCCTGGAGAGTCTGAAGGTTTGTGTTGTTAGGATGGTAAAGTACAGTTGGCTCCTTTTCAAGAGCTACCTGATCCGTTGAAAAAGTCTGTTGGAGGGTTCCAAATCAGACTCCAAACATTTCCTCGCAAAAATCAGACAGTACAATTGTGCTTTCAAGATGACCTCTGTTGGTGGTAATGCCTTCCGGGAATTCTATTGGAATCCCACCTTCAAGGTTCAAGGTCATGTTTACCACCGGATTGTGTCTCTTTTGCCGGAAGCTGCCACTGATTCGGCCTTTCTACATATATATTTCATAGTTGTACTACAATCAACAGGCAGATGCCCGCATGGGCATCATTCCCGAGAACGATACAGGCCAGGACAATCATCTTCGCAGGGATATCATAATCAGTCTCCAACAAATGCTCCACGAGACAAACAGCTATGTCCACAGTTTTAAGTATGCTCTCGAAAATAACACTTCTTCTGATTTCATTATTATAATTGATGCTGACAAATGGCCTCAGGGAGAGCACGAACGTCGGTACAATACTCCCGCAAGTAACGAAGTTTCCTTCATTATCAGCGGTGATCAGCACAACAGACGTGAAATTGTTATCGAATCACGTGGCAGTGGGCTCCGAAGGATCAGTGAAACGCACCGGTCCTACGATGCACTTCAATACCCACTTCTCATCCCTTACGGAGGAGATGGATACCTCTTTGGCATTCTGCAAAATGGTCCACCTTAAAACAGGTATTGCAGGGCTTTCTACGCCTACCTATTGATGGTACATGAGGGTTCATTCAATCATCTTCATTGATGCCGGCAATTTTTCTATCAATTCATAGCAGACATAGGTGTTAAGCTGGAATCCGAAAGACTCTGTTACATTAGATTGTATCCCTGCGATCCCTGAGGATCGCATTACAATTACACAAGTTGTCACAGCAGCGACGGCAAATGCACCCGACGGTACCCACGAGATTTCGTGAGCGAAAATGTTGCAGGGAGCGATGGTTATCCACTGTACCGGCGAAGAAGTCCAGCTGTGGGAGGATTTACAGCCGTGGTAAAGGGCCACCAATTGCATACCAGATGGGGAGTACCATACTGCCCCTTGCTAACAAAAGACGTTCAATGCGCACATCAATGACGAATGTTGCCATTCAGTTCGCTCCATCAAGTATGTATGCAAGTACATCAACAAATGGACTGATGCTGCAATGTTTGGTATTAGTTAGTAAGGCTCCGTAGACGAAATCCAGGACTTCCTTGCAGGGCACGTCATTAAAAGCACAGAGAGACCTTGGCACATATTCAGCTTTCCCATCCATGAACGCTTCCCAGCAACCGTCCAGCTTGCTGTGCACCTAGAAAACGATGAACTTCGTTATTTTTCTGTGGATACAGCAATCGATGTAGCTGCGTGTACCAAAGACAGCGTTCTTAAAACTTTATCGGCAAGACGATTCTGCTGTTCCCAGACGTTTCTTCATACTACGTGTGAACAAAAAAGAACACCTGTGCTCGGCGGAAGAGAGGGGCCAACGTCGAAGGCTATGCAGGCGTCAAACAAGACGCCACACTCGGAATGGTATTCACGGTTACCCCTTCACGACAGGAATGTTTTTACTTTCGTCGCCTTTTGCACGATGTTAGTGTTGCAACGACCTATAATAACTTACGGACGGTTAATAGAGTTTTATGTGTCACTTTCCGTGAGGCCTGCCTCCGTCTCGGTGTTTTGGTAGACGACAGCCAATGAAATGCCACAATGGCTGAGGGAGCTCTTTTAAAAATGCCCTCTGCTTTTTGCCACCGCTTCACCACAATCTTACAAATGTGCGAACCCACTGTTCCCAAATCATTTTGGGACAAATGTGCGAATCACCTGGGACAAATAATTTTTGTCTGAAGATATACTCAGAGAAGCACAACTGCTGTGTCCAACAATGGCTCTGACATTCAACGATGAAATTTACAACAGGGCACTCATAATCATTGAGAACCTGTTTAAGTGGGGGTATCTCTCGCCGCTATTGGGCTTCCAACGTCAGATCGTGTGGCTTCATCCAGTCTCTCACATGAGATTGTGCAGGAGATATCCTACACTGTTGAGGAGCTCAACGCCTGTCACAAGAAATGAGCCAAAACTTCTCATAGACCAAACAGCCGTTTACGATGCGGTTCTTGCATCCACCAGGCAGGATACAGGATCAATTTCCTTCCTGTTCGCGCAGGGTGAACGGGGAAAACGTTCGTAACAAAACTGCTTCTTGCAGAAATTCGGCGACATGGCGAAGTGGCGCTAGCAGTAGCGTCTTCAGGCATTGCTGCCACATTACTACCGGGTGGCCGAACAGAGCACCCAACGTTTAAA
Source organism: Acanthosepion lycidas (assembly GCA_963932145.1). Classification (NCBI taxonomy): domain Eukaryota; kingdom Metazoa; phylum Mollusca; class Cephalopoda; order Sepiida; family Sepiidae; genus Acanthosepion; species Acanthosepion lycidas. Next base: position 141,048,368 of record OZ010574.1, read on the forward strand.
CTTCTGCTTGACCTGATTAAGGCAGAAAAAGCTGTATGCAGTATAGGCAAGCAATCAGGTCTAGCGGAGGTACTCAGGCGATGTAAGCTCATCGTCTGGGATGAGTGTACTGTCAGTCCCAAAAGTGCACTCGAGGGTGTAAACCGCTCTCTGAAAGATATTCGAAACTCCGATGACCTTATGGGAGGTATAACTGTCCTTCTATCCGGTGACTTTCGCTAGACCCTCCCCGTTGTACCAAAGGGGACAAGAGCCGACGCTATTCGAGCGTGCTTGAAATCGTCACAACTTTGGCCCACTGTTAGACCATTGCTGAGCCATGCTGCTTGTATATATATATATATATATATATATATATATATATATATATATATATATATAGACGTGGTGGTCTATACCCACGTCGATCAAAATTAAGATCAATTTCATTAAATTCTTACTATGAAAAGAAAGTTTTCTCCCATGATCTTTTAAATATATTTCCAAAATAATATTAACGTATTCTCCTCTTTCACGGAGTCGTTTTGTTTTTTTTATGTTGATTTCATTAAAAAAAAATTACATTTCGGCATTTTTATCTTTCTAATTCTTAAGAAATTATTTTAGTACAGTGATGTGTTACAGATGTTAGTGATAAGAAAAATAATAATATACAGGCCGTATTATAAACAGGTTATTATATATATTGTCTATATTATATATTATAAATCAATGCAAAAAATACAATGTCATATAAAGTCAAACCAGTGACCGAAAATACAAGAAGAAATAACCATAGAAAATAAATAATCTACTTTTTACAAATTTTTGACATTCTTTCTAGTGTAAGCAGAGAGAATTTGTTCACTACCGGTTTCCATAATTTTGTGCAATTACCTAAGCTTTAGTCAATTATCCCTATAATCGAATCTTTGTTTTCATATTTCTCTTCGGCATGGTAATATGGGGGGAGGAAGATGTATATTCCATATATTGAACACCCCAGGGTTAGTTTTATTATGAACAATGCTGGTTTCATTCTCAGTGTCCTAGTAGATTCCCACCACCATACCCTGGACAGATCAATCGGTTTCTGTGCGGCTACTGCCCAATCTTCATTAAATATACTAATAACTTGTGGCAACACATGGTTCGTCAATAGCTTTACCTCGAAACTTTCCTTAATCCACTCTCTATTGTCTTTAAACAGTTTGAGTATGCATATTGTGTGATTAACTGTCTCATATATAGGACTTAGACAGATACATGTTCCGAAAGCATTATTCCTACACTTTCTTTCCACAAAATCGCTTCTAGCTTGGCTTTCCTACGCCACTTTGTCAGGAAATTCGATTATGGCGGGTATTGTTCGGGACGTGTTCCCTTTCCTTACTATCAGTCCCCCCCACCCCCAATCTCGCGTGTTGAGCGCCGTCGTAAACCCTGGGATCGATCGGATTTCCTTCAAGAGTGTCGGTCAGCCTTGTTGGCTGTTCCTCGGTCTAGTGACGTTTCATGGTCTAGGAAGGTCTTCTATCTTCTTCTAGTGGAGGTGGTCGCGAAGGATTCATTACGTGAGCGGCTCAACTTGTCGAAGGAGGTGTTTCGTTTTGTTTGGACTTGGGCGACAGCGGCGGATTATCTCAATGATCCTGAGTGTTCGCTTACCTAGCGATTAACTCAGAATCGGCTGCCTCTCAATGACAAGATCTTCATTTGGGGCTGTGAATGGTGTGACCTTGGTTTAGAAGAAATGACTTCCCACGCCTTCTAACATTGTTGATGACTCGTCTCGCTCCCGAAAAGCTCGACGGCGCATATGCGTGTGACCATATGTCGCTCCCTTATTTCAGGATTAAATGTATTGTGAGACCGGAAATACCTATACAATAGACTCTTCCAGGTATATATTAAGTATGCGACACAACACTCTAGAGAGAGAGAGAGAGAGAGTAAGAGCCGCGTTCGACTAACAGTATTGGACACTAACATAGACTAAGCTCCGTTTACACTATCTTTGTAACCTGCTGTTAATATATCTTTCTTACATCTAATCCGTGTTCCCTGTTTTCCTTCTGTGGCCCCGACTTTGGCCCCACATCAAAAGAAATGGTGTTTTTGACCCTGCTACTTCCGGCACGAATGGTGATTTGGACGACACGACAGGAGGATGTCTTGCAAGGCATCCGTCTTTCTCATCCGGATCTGCTCCGATTCTTTGAGATGAAGATTAGAACCGATGGAAAACGCTTGCATTCGACTGTCTTCAGCATAAGGTAGGTGAATGAGGCGAGCTTGGTTCGTTTGAACGGTGCTAGCCTTTATTTTCTCTTTTACGTAAGCCTACCTCACATCGGTGCGGTTTCCTATAGAGCCCTCACCTTGGTTAGGTTAGACAAGCTTTTATGTACCTTGTTAATGTGAGTAAATGTTCTTCCTGACATTTTCCCAGCAGCCTCTTTGGTTATGATCAAAGTCGATATTCCCAACCTCCCCAGTTTGCTTTGGTTCTTTTTTATCTCGACTATGTCAGCTTTTTATTTCACATGTCCGTCTATATTTTCACATTTCCCACTCCCTTAGCGAGAGACATTCTTGATTTTATCCAATGGGCAGAATACAGCAGCCTCTCATTTTGAGGTTTGAACGGGCCCTACTAACATCACTTTGTGTTTATGTTTAGTTTTTTGCGGGTTTCATTCCCTCCTCTCTCATTTTTCATCATAGATTTTTAAATAAATTATTTATTATCATTAAATTTTTATGGAATGGGGCGCGTTTTGTAAGTCTGCCTTGAAAGGATGAGGTAATGAAGAAGGTCGGCAGAGGCAAGTCGCCCTGTTTGGATGGTTGGCCCTATTAATTGTACTTGAGACTGTCGCACATCTTTGTTCAGATTTTAACAGTTATGTTCAACAAATGGTTGCGGCAGGGGGATATCCACGACCAGTTCAGCAGGGGTGCGATGAGGCTGTTGAAAAATGGCAAGGATGTTGTAGGGAAATTAGGTGATTACAGCCCATAACGTTGCAAAATACAGAATTAAAGATTTTGGCCAAGACACTACAGGAGCGTTTGCATTCAGTTGCTGAGTCTCTGTTGGGTCCTGAGCAGACTTGCGCTGTAAGGCGCCAAAAAATTCAGAGCAATCAGCATTTGATCCGCACGATCATAGAGGGTGTAAAAGACGACAATGAGGTCACGTTGATCAATTTATATCAGTCCAAGGCAGTTGATAGGGTTGAACATCGCTTCCAGGGTCCAACCCTTATGGGACCATGTTGGCGAGTTGACGGCTTGTCTCGATCCCGAAAAGTTCTTATTCTGGGGTGAAACGAATGGTGTTCGTTACGCAGCTGGCCATGGCCCGAATTGTGATTTGGATGACGCGACAGGAAGAAGTCTTGCAAGGAAACCGTCCTTCTGATCCGATTCTTTGAGCATCAGCTCAAGATGAAGATTAGACTGATAGAAAACGCTTGAATTCGACAGTCTTCAGCGAAAGGTGGGTGACTGAGGTGATGTTGGTTCCTTTGAACGGGGCTAGTCTTGATTTTCACTCCTAGTGAACCTACGTCACATAGGGGTGGTTTGCTGCGGAGCTCTTCTCTTGCTTAGGTTAAACAAGCTTTTGTGTACTTAGTTAATGTGAGTAAATGTTGTTTCTGTCCTCCCCTTGTCTTTATGGTTACGAGCCAAGTTGATAATCCCAAACTCGTCAGTTTATTTTGGCCGTTTTTATCTCGACTAGCTCTGATTTTTATTTCCCATGTTCGTATATATATATTTTTTTAAAGCTTAGCGCCCCGAGCAAGGCATGAAGCCACGAGGATGCAGGGGGGTTGCAGAAGATTTGTAGCAAGAGCAGATAGGAGTGATAAAAGAAAGGATGAAGGGAAGGGTAGTTTGTAGATCAAGGTAACTGGAGATGTCGATTGACATTACATTTGAATAGTTGGAGATTATAGCTATCAGGGAAACAGTAATTAGGGTGTTTCACAGACGAGAGGTGCGGAAAAACTACATTGTAATCCAGTACTCCGTAGTCAGGATATATATATATATATCTATATATATATATATATAAACACACACACACACACACATATATATATATATATATGTATATATACAGACACACACACACATATATATATATATATATATATATATATATATATATATATATATATATATACACATATATATATATATACACACGCACACACACACATATATATATATATATATATATATATATATATATATATGTATGTATGTATGTATGTATGTATGGTTCAGCAGTTTTAGAATCTGCAGCTTTTAGTTTGTGGTTGTGTCATTTGAGTGTTTTATTGTGTTTCAAACCGGTGTTTGAACCGTAATTCAATTAGTTCATTGAAATGAATGTGTCACAATCTACTTGAGGTTTAAAAATTAGAAATAAAACGAATTCACTGTTTTGATTTTCTGTTTATATTCTAGCGTATAGATATGCTTTTTCTGAATTTTAAAAATTAACTAGTATCCAATTAAAAATGTTTAAGAAACACAAATATTTTTTTAGATATTGTAATAATTTAAATAATTCATTGTTTTTCAGTCCGAATATATTTATTAATAAAATCCTTATAGTAAAGGGTACACGTTAATATGACTGAGATGTCAAATTAAACATCTGTACACTAAAATAACTAAATAACTAAAGTAAGTAATAATGAAAAATATAGTAATATATAATAAAGAATACTAAAGCAAACTATAATTAATAAAAGCTGGCAGCTCGTATCCATGCATGCCTGTTTACCAGGGCGGCTAGCCAATCATTATTGCTGACGCCCGCTCAGGTACATTTGTGTCTGTTTATCCAGCACCCACAGAATGGGTAATACTGCAACTAAGCTTAACGGACCTTAGTTAAAGTCTCTGCAGGAGCTCATTATCTGGCCTGATCAACAGTCAGAACAATGACTTGTAATTTCATGCTAGATCAACCAACGCATGCTCCTAATTTATTCTATCCACCCAATTTATTCTATCTCACTTGGGGCTTATCTGGGCATTTACCATAGACATGGCGATAGGCTTGCGTTAGTGCATGTATGGACAAGTGGTAGTAGAGTGGGAAAATAATTCATCGCACTCAAGTGTGCGTAAATGATTTTCAATTCTGCCAAGGCTGGAAAATGAGGATTAGTCAGCTCAAGCCCAGCTATGGTAGAAAGAAAAAACATGTCAGAAAGAGTTAGGTATTTTCTGGGGGGGTACATGAATCCGACCATTTCTCCAGCATTTAGATGGATTTTACAGAAGTATTTCAATTAAGTTCTGGGGTCAACTTCTCTCCCAACAGATATTCAAACAAGGAGCCTGGTTGAGAGGGGAACTCTTTATTTTAACTGGAGTAAATTCAAGGTCAAGCCAAGTCGTCAGCTGATGGCGAAACTGAAAGAGAATTCAAAGTCTACCTTGGAATTAATGAACGCTGGGATATGTGAGATCAAATGTCAACATTTTTAAGTGAACTAAGGCTACATTTTTTACAGTAATAACTGGCTATATATTTTTTTTGAAATTACCTCATATACATCATTCATGATTACATTTTGCCCAAATTTATTTTGTTCGTAAAGGCTACGTGAACTGTACAAGGCCCAAAAGCCCCTCAAGATAGAGTGTTACTGTGTAATGTTGCATGAGCGTAAGAAAGGGCAGGGAGTGAAAGAAAGATAACGGTTAACCCTAGACTTGAATCGTTCAAGATTGTAGTGATAGAGAAAAATACTTTGGAAAATCTATCAGAATGGAACTTAATTCTTATTATAGAAATACGGAGGGTATGGGAATGATTGACCCTTGAGTACGTGACATAATGGGTTCGATTTGTAAAGATCAGCTGAGTTGGGACTAAAAAATGTATCTCGTTAGAACACTTGCCATGGATAGATCAGCGAGTTGCTTGTAACTTTTCATCTGCTAGAAAGGATTTGTAGGGTAGAAAATAATTAATCACCCACAAAGTCGGGGGTGGGTGCTTTTGAATTCTATCAAGACAGACAAGTGAGGTCTGGATATTTCCAGCCTAGATATGGCAGCAATACTCGATTTTTATCTGATCTGGTTCTTGTTAAGTGATTCGAACCTAGCGTAACAGAAATTGGAATCGTCAATTCGATTTCGTATTGTGTTTATTTTCGCACTAATGCTTATTAAAACATTGATATTAGAATTAATTTTTGGACATATTAATGTTTTACACAAGCTTTACTAATTAATCCATAGCAGGCGGAGAAGATGTGGAGTCACGCCTTTCCCAAGGGCATTCGATTGTAAGTAATTATTACGGACTCAACGGAAATTGGACCTCGTTATACAGTACACCACCTGCACATCGAAGCTTACAACAACTGCTATTTCCAAGAGATCACCCAACTAGGTATTGGCTAGGCTCAGTGTTGCTTAACTTCAGTGATGGTAACGTGTGTTTTTTTCTGCTTATGGAATTCAATCTTTTAAAGAATATAAATTTAATTAAGGTAATATCAACTTTATTTCAAATCTCGAAATACGATCTTGCATGCAAATTATTGATTATTCTTACACAAAATACTTTCAGTATAGAGTTTCATACTATGATATACAACTTATATTAGACTTTTGGAGAGATTAAGATATTAGGCATAAAATCGAAATATATTTAATATTTATTTTAACTGGAGTAATTTCATACATAATTTATCCATTTCAATGTTTCAAAGTGACAAAATAAATGAAATGTCTTTTAATGATGGAACTGTTGTCTGCGTGATGTTCTTTTTATCTATTCAAAATATTCCTTGACATTAGTTATACAAACTAAAGCTCGTTATGACGAATCAGACAGTTAAATGTCATACATGGTCATTCTTTTTAGATGACAGAAGATTTTCCCAGAAGTAGGTTAGCAGTACATTCTGCGACAGACTGGATGCTAACCAACGTATAGGAGCCATTCCGTCCTGCTATTCACCAAGACTATTTGAGAGTAAGATATTGTCATGACCTCGACTGGAATTCGAACTCGTTTCTCCGATTTCTCATTCCGTACCGTCATTCATAACCCCGCACCATACACCAGACCAATAGCGAAATCAGCAAAAAAAGGGTTACGAATTCTGGTAAGACAGAAGATGAATTCATCATCTAATTTAGAGATTCACAACAAAAATAATTGCCTAAATAATTTTTTTGCATTTCTTTACATATTCTTTAGAGAGGAAAAAGTATTCTTATATTACATTTCTTGCTAAACATAATAAAATGCAAAAGAGTTGAAAAAAATCAAAATATTTTAGTTACAAAACTTATCAAAATACACTTGCGACCACATTCACTTTTGTTTCTTTTTTTATGACTTTTAATCAGTAACATTTTTCTCCAGTTCCATAACGTACCTTTCCTTCTTTGACAGCTTGAGTAGCAAACAAAGACAATTTTCTGTTGAGTTTAGAAAAAATTCAAAGATACCAACGGACTCCGTAAAAGGCATGTCGTACAGTCTTACCGAACACTGGGCGTTATATATATATATATATATATATATATATATATATATATATATATTTGTATGTATATATATATGTGTGTGGGGGTGTGGGGGTGTGGGGGTGCGTGTGTATGTAAATTTACATATAATTTTATATTAAAATTTAGAAAGATTTATTTTTAATACAATATTTTTATTATTTCAAACGTTATTATAGTGGAGCCTCGTATTTAAAATAGATGCATTTTTTAACTTAAAACGTATGTTGCAGTTTTTTGTGAATATAATGTAACTAGGATATCTATTGAAATATGTTACAATTGTGGCACATGACAAAGAAGGGGAGGGGTAGAGGCTGGTCCAAACTAACTATCCTATATCTAGCTAATCTGATTCACGACCCAATCATACATTACAATTACGCATTCGCCACAAGAACCTTTCCATCACCAATGAATCCTCCAACTACCATAATACCATATCCTCTCAAGTGGAACTTACCAAAACGCGCCCCACAACATAAAAATATAATGATGATATATATGTAATTTAAAATTCTAATAATGATAAAATGAGAGGGGCGGGAGATAAACCCAATAATAACTAAAAATAACACAAAATACAAACTAAACATAATTGATGTTAGTAGGGCCCGTCCAACCCTCAAAATAGAGAGGCCGCTGTATTCTGCCCAGGGGATAGAATCAAGAGACGGTCTCGCTAATGGAATGGGAAAGGATAAAATATTCTGCGGGAATGGGAAAATGTAAAACTGACCCAGTCGAGATAAAAGGAGGCCAAAACAAACTGGGGAGGTTGGGAATCTCAACTTGGATCATAATCAAAGAGTAGCCAGGTAACAGGCCAGGAACAACACTTAGTCACATTAACTAGGTACACTTAAGTTTGTCTAACCTAACCAAGGGGAGGGTTCCACAGGAAGCCACCCCGATGCGCAATAGGTTGACCTAGAATAGAAAATCAAGGCTAGCCTCGATCACACGAACCAAGCTCGCCTCTTTTACCAACCTTTCGCTAAAGACTGTCGAATGCAACCGTTTTCTATCAGATCTAATCTTCATCTTGAACTGATTCTCAAAGAATAAGATCAGATGCTGATAAGAAAGACGGTTGCCCCGGAAGACTTCCTCGTTTCGCGTCGTCCAAATCACCATTCCAGCCGTGGCCATCAGCGCCAGAAACTCCATCCGTTTCATCCCGGAATACGGGGGCGACACATTGTCACACGCCTTACGCGATCAATGGACACAGGCTGTTCGGGAGCGATACGAGCCGTCAGCTCGCCGACATGGTCCCATAAGGGGCGGACCAAGAGGCAATGGTAGAAGGCCTGCGAAGCCGTTTCTTCTAATCCAAGACCACACCGTTCACAGTCTGGCAAATACGCCAAACCCCATATGAAAGCCTTGTCATTGAGAGGCAGCCGATTCCCAGACAATCGCCAGGTAAGCGAAAACTCAAGGTTACTGAGGTAATCCGCCTCTGGCGCCCAAGACCAGTAGGAGCGATACTCCTCCTCTGACAAGCGTATCTCGTAGGGAATCCTTCGCGGGCCCTTTCCACTAATCCACGATAGAAGACCTTCCGAGGCCGTGAAAGGTCACTAGACCGGGGAATGGCCTTAAAGGCCAACCGACACTCGCAAAGGAAAACCGATTGATCCCGGGGTTTACGACGGCGCTCAACCCTCGAGATGGGGGGACTGATGGTAAGGCTAGGGAACGCGTCATTATAACCCCCCTCAAGAATCGGATCTCCTCCAGTCAATGCGCGGCGTAGGAAAGAGAACCTAGTGGCACGGATGTGACTCAACAGGTGCGGCATTCCCAGCACCCCATGACACGGACGTTTAGTGCAGACTCGTCTGTCGACCCTGTTCACGCGTCCCCTCCATAAAATGGAGGATAGCGATTGCTCGAGCGCCTCCCAATGGGTCTCACAGAGAGGAAGTACGGACAATCGATAAAGAATCAGGGGGAAAATGTATGTAGCACACACCTCCGCCCTGCCCTTCACGGACAACCGCCGTCGATTCCAAGTCTGACCGGCAGAATCGACCTTTGCAAGTACTTCAGACCAATAGTTCTCCAGCTGAAGGTCTGGCCCGAACCACACCCCAACAATGCGGACAGGACCGTCCGTCCAACCGAAGCGGCCCGGAATTGCGACCCAATTCCAGGCACCTAACCGCAAGCCAGACGATTTGTCGCGATTTATCTTGGCCCTTGACACCTTCTCGTCAAGCGCCGTCTGTACCGCCTCAATGTCGGTGCGGGACGACAGGAAAGAGGATACATCATCGGCGTACGCGGAAACCCTGGCTCGAGACGCTCCAGTAACGGCGATTCCACGTAGGGCTGGACTGCTGGTCTCGTCCTTCAGCCGGCGAAGAAGAGGCTCCAACGCAAAAGCATAAAGGAGAGGCGACAGCGGACAACCCTGACGAACCGACCTAGACAGTACAAAAGCTTCCGACAACCTTCCGTTCACCTGTACCACTGCACTAGGGGAGCGATACAGGAGGCTAATCCAGCGGCAGAAGTTGAGTGCGAATCCAGTGGCCTGCAGGACAGTAGCAAGGTAGCGATGGTCGACCCTATCAAATGCTTGAACTGATCCAAATTGATCAGCGCGGCTTCTTTGTCGTCTTTTACACCCTCTATGATCGTGCGGATCAGATGCAGTTTGCTCTGAATTGTTCGGCCCCTTCACAGAACAAGTCTGCTCAGGTCCCAACAGAGACTCGGCAACTGACTGCAAACGCTCCTGCAGGATCTTGGCCATAATCTTTAACTCTGTGTTTAGCAGAGTTATGGGCCTTTAATCGTCTAGCTTCCCCCCACAACCTTTGCCCTTTTTCAACAGAGTGATCACCTCCCTGGTGATCCGGTTGTGGATGGACCCCGACCGAAAGCAGTTGTTGAACACTGCAGTTAAAATCGGAACAAAGATGTGCGACAGCCTCAAGTACAATTAATAGGGCAAACCATCCAGACCGGGCGACTTGCCTCTGCCGACCTTCTTCAATACCGCGTAGACTTCGCCCTCCGTGATCTCTCCCTCGCAACTAGCCGCTTCAGTCGGCGAAAGCCGAGGAAAGTCGCCCAAATAGCTGCAAAACTTGTGTGTATGTAACTTGTGATCCAGTTCGAATGACACGACTCACTTTATAGTCATCGAATAGAAGGTTAACCAATCAGAAGCCGAAGAACTTTCTATCCGTCGTGTATAAAGGCGGCCATTTTTGTTTACCCTAGCCGAATGACCAGTGCCAACTTGTCAGGCGAAGATGAACAGAAGGAAGTACTACGCTCTGCTACGTTGCTCCGATATCCACTGCTATCCTGAACTACGCTTTCCTACTGTATCCGAAATATTCACTGCTAACCTCTGGATTCTATACTCGTAGACGACCGTCAAAATGTCTAACAAAAGATAAAAATTTAAAAAAAAACGGCCTAAACAAAAATGACAATATGTCAAGAATAAACATTTAAACATTGTACACAAAATAGTGGGAGGAGAACGTCCTCTAAGAAAATTAAAACTCAAATCAACGTATGGCCTTGTTCCATACTTCCTTGAATTTACAGAACATGTGCCATGCTAGCACGAATTTACAAAATTTCAAAATTTTAAGACAAGTAGAAAGAAACATGTTATAAAAAGATCTCATGCTAAACTTGCATGAAAGTACAAACAGGAAAAAGAAATGCATTTAAACAAAAACGAAGCACAAGAAAAACAATGAACTTATCTCGTAATAAAAGTTCTTTTTCATTAATCTCTCTTTTATCTACCCCCCTTTTTTTTCTCTTTTTTCCTTTTCTATTCATTTTTATAAGCGTCACCTTTTGAGTTCTTTTCTTACTCCCTCTCTTTCTCTTTACGTCCTGTCCAGTGTCTTGGCCAGCGATTAAGCTGAAAATGTCTTCCCTCTCTCTTTCGTCTCGTTATAGCAGCTTTCTCGTTTGAGGTGGTCCTTTCTTTCTTTCTTTCTTTCTTTCTTTCTTTCTTTCTTTCTTTCATTCTTTCTTTTCCCTTTCGTCCTTTGTTAAAGGGCTTGGTGACAGTTGAAACTTCTTTCTTTCTCCTTCTTCTCCTTCCTCTCAGTGTAGCATCATTCGAGATATTTTCATCCTCTCTTTCCTTTTCCCATAAGTATCTCCTTTTGAAATCTTTCCTCGCTTTCTTCTTTTCTTTTTCTATAAGTCTCTCTTTCACCCCGATGTAGCGACATTCCGCATACATTGTCAAACAGATCCATCTATTCCACTCGAACATAAATTATTTTCTTCCCGTAATTTCTCGAACACGTCTTTTCAGCCTGTAGGCCTGGACACAACACTTGTATTTTCCGCAAACATGTCTTTTCAGCCTGTAGACCTGGAAAAGTTTCGCGAACACGTCTTTTCAGCCTTTAGACCCACAGAAATTTCGCGAGCACGTATTTCAGCCCGTAGGCCTAGACGAAATTGACTTTTCTGTTTCACTATTCGTTCCCTTACTTTTCTTGTCACATGGTCAATTTCCAAATATGAACTCTTAACCATTATGGGTGAAATGAGGTCATAGACACCGTCTGTCACCTGCAGGGTCAGAGAAAGTTTAGTTAAAAGGGTTTCAACTTCTCCTATCTGGAATCTATCCAAGGAAATCATGCTGTCAACACGTTGACTAAAAGAGAAGAAAAAGGTACATTCTGGTTAATTTGTGTCGCCACTTAGTCTACCTATCTCTTTGGGCTTATCGTCAATATTCTTTACGTTTCTGCAAGTACTGAGCTCTTTATTTTAAAAATCTTCTAAAATATAAGCAATGGTATAGTTTTATAATGAATTTAGATGGGGTTCGTAACACACACACACACACACACACACACACACACACACACACATATATATATATATATATATATATATATATATATATATATATCATAAAGAAAGAATTTGTAGAAAGAATTAAATAGCAATTTTAACGTTGTTAATATCAAAATCGCTTCGCTAAAAAGACTTACTGAAACATTAGATTATTATCAATTCATTTAATAATAAGATCCTTATATTCGAGTTGTTGTCAGATGAAAGACACGCGCCAGGTACTTTCGACAATTTAAAATTGCCATCTTCAGGGCGCAATTTTCCTATACACAGGCAAACACTAAAACGAAAGTAGATCGAAAGACTTTTTATTAATTATGCTATTTATTGGCAGTTGACTATTTGGGGAGTTTTCGATCAAGTGAGACTTTTGTTTGAAATTTGAAAAGTTACAAATCCACTTAATTTTTATATAACAATAAAAATTAAGTGGATTTGTAACTTTTAATCTGTTAAAGGGGAATGAACTTCGTATAATCATTTCATTTTAAAAGATAAATATTATTTAAATCTTTAATTATAAATGCTATTTAATCTTTGTATAAATTTTTATCATATGAAATATAAGCTGCACACACTATATATATATATATATATATATATATATATATATATATATATATATATATATATATATATATATAATGTAAATCGAATTAAACTCGGTTGGTTAAAATCCTGGATAGCACAATTTTCAAATAATTTGGCATTCGAGGAAAATTTGAAAAAAAAGAAAGCATCAGAAACCTCTGAACAGTGCGAAAGAAATCGCCCAGTACCTTAAATCTTTGATACAAAGAAAAAAAAACACACCGAGTTTTAAGTTAAAACGAAGAGTGTTCAATACACAAAGTAATTCAAAATTAAAATAAATCAATCCTAATGAGCCAGGTAATACCTACCTAAGTTTCATCAAATGGGATCATCACTCTGATAAATAAATAAAATATTTTTTTCAAGATCGGTAGAATCAGTAAAACCATTTTGGTTCTTTAGATTCTGCTGAAGCATCTGACTTGTTATGATTATTTTTTGCCTTGATTCCGATAGTTTAGGATTATATAGAGATGATGGCTTAATTGTAGATAAATTGTAGATAAAACTCTACAAAAATTAAGGTAGCTCGCATTAGAAAAATGATTTATATGGAGTTTAAGGATTTAGGTCTTAAGACTATAGTTACGACAAACATTACACAGGTAGATTTCTGGATGTCACCCTAGACCTTAAAAATAGCTTTTTTCAACATTATATGAAGGTTAATTCTACTTCGGCATATGTATGCCCTAACTCCAACCACCCAATTCTGTCATTAAACACATATTTGAATTTAGGATAAGTACGAAGTTTTCTAAGAGGTTTTTGATATTGTGAATTTTTCAATTCTGCCCTTAGAAATAGTGGCTACAAGGGTAGAAATATAGAAATCCTGTTAATTAAACCTTATCAAAAAACATTTCCCCTCCACGAAACTAATCCACTCAGTAAAATATTTAATTATACTATCCTTAAATTAAGCTACAGTTGTGTTGATAACCGGGAAAACATAATTAAGAACATAATAACAGAGTCTAGTTGACTACTCGTCAGATTGCAACTAGTAAAACTAAGTATAATGACATTAATCCTAACTTGTGCAATTGAAGGAATCCTAATAATTGCCCATTACAGAATAATTGTTTAACTAATTCTAGTTTATGTTAGTACAATTTCTACACTAGAAAACCGCAATGTTAAAAAAAATTGCGTTAGAAGTACTATGAATACATTCAAAGAACGTTGTCGGGGACATGCCTAAACGTTCAACATAATAATCATAAGTAATTTTGGAGTTTAATGGACAAAAAAACAAGACACATACTGTTGAAGAGAAATTGATTGAGAGAGCTCCAGCATGTAATTCTCTATATACCCCTTGTTTTTTATGTCTTAATGAAAAATTTGAAACAGTGAACACCCCTACCACACGTAGTATTAAGATCGCCAGGGTGTAAATTAGGTTGACGAAGTGTCGGCCGGGTAGAAAAAATAGAAGATGATTGATGTTTGACGTCAATTAATGTGGGCTTCAACCTTTCAATAGTGATATTAGTAGGTGTGTCATTAATGAGAACAGAGAAATATTTTGGAGTACGAGAAATAACTTTGTATGGACCGGAATATGTAGGCGTTAACGGTTTCTTTACTACATCTTTACACACGAATATATTACTCGCAATCCCCCAAAAGTTTTGATACAAAAATATACTTCCTTTGTGTACGTGTTGGAGTGAAGAAAAAAAATGACATACGTTGCTTTAGGTCGTGTACGAAGGAAATACTAGGCTTTGTTGAATTGTCCTTCTTCACGAACTGACCTGGGAGTGTAAGTGAATTTCCGAACACAAGTCCAGAGGTAGTGCATTGTAAACCCTCTTTAATTACATTTGTAATAAATAGCAGGACTAGTGGCAGATTCTCTATCCAAATCCGTGAATCGTTGCTGGTTGTGAGTGCCGTCTTCAACTGCCTATGAAACCTTTCGACAAGGCCGTTATAACACAGGTGATAGGCCGTTGTTGAAATGTGCTTAGCACCTAGTAAATTTAGGAACTCCGAGAAGAGGACGGATTGAAATTGAGGATCACGATCAGCAGTAATGATAGACGGGCATACGAAAACAGATATTCACTCTCGAAGAATTGCCCGAGAAACGACATTTTATGATGTAATTCTTAGTGAAACCACCACCGGCCACCGCGTAAAGCGATTAATAATAGGCAGAAAATACTGATAACCCTCAACGTCTGGTAATGGACCGACCAGATTCACATGAATGTGCGTGAATCAGCCATTAGGTGCAGAAAAAATGTTCAAGAGGAGATTTGGTGTGGCACTGGAGCCTAGTTTTCTGGTGCTTAATACAGGACGGTGTCCAATGTTTGACATCAATAGACATATTAAGCCAAATAGACCTCTCGCCGATCGGTTTTGCTGTCGCTTTACGCCTTGGGTGTGAGAAAAGTTGAAATGATCGAAGATCCTATTACACATAGGAGAAACATAAGGTCTCGGTTGACCGGAACTGATATCACAATAAAAATGTCGAATGGCACAGGATGTTGCTGAAAACCTAATGACATATCCTTTTTACTGCGTCGAGGGTAGTATCTTTTTGTTGTTCCTCGGCCAGACAGTCGAATCTTAAAGTTTGCGAACTGATTAAATTTAAAGTCGATCTTGAAAGAGTGCCAGCAACTATATTATTGTCTCCTTTATTGTATCGGATAGCCGACGTAAATTGGGTGATATGATCCAATTGTTGGATATCGCGGGTAGTATATTTGTCAAATTTAGAATGAAGTGTTAATCTGAAATGCGGGTCTCGATTCCCGGTGGGTTTGTTTTATTTATTTATGTGCAAATACCCTTGGGATATTTATGAATCCACCTCTTCTCACTCCAGCTATGAGTTAATTAACAAGACTTGTATCACTAAATAAGTATTAACTAACGACTTTATCCACTGGGCCATGTGTCCTTGAGGACATCTGTGTATGAATTTCTGGCTGTTATAAACCTAATGTCTTCAGCAACCATTTTTTTACCAGTGCTTCTATTGCAATTTTTGCTGTTACCATGCATGTTTTTACCAGCGATCATATTGCAATTTTTTTTGTTATTATCGCTTTTCTCTGGCATTCCTTATTACTGGTTCCCATATTGTATTCATTTCTAGCCTTGGTCGGCTCAGGAGATTTTTGTGACCTAACATATGTGCTGATTCCTTAAGTTTACGAATTTTTCAATGGTGTTCTTTCTATGATCAACCTGATCCAATGATAACAGTAAAAAGGGCAATACGAGCACTGGTAAAAATGGTTGCTGAATACATTAGTTTTATAATACCTAGAAATTCATACACAGATGTCCTCACATTAGTTAGATCCAGTGACAGGGCGCAAAGAGTGTGAGTTCAATACCCGGCTAAAGGAGTGGAGAACTTCCAGAGGGAAATTAACAGGAGATAAATGATAACCGACACCCATTAAACATGGCACGTGGAACTAGAACCATCTACCCCAATAAGCGAAATAAAGTGTTCAATTCGACATTCCAACCACCTGAAGAAGGCTGAAGCGTACAACGGCCGAAATGTTGAAACAAATATGACGATAATGATGAGAAAAATAGTCTGAATAATGTAAATAATCAGCAATGGGTTGATAAATTGTAATGTAGTGCCACGCCTACATTTTCTCCAATTCTAATTGGTCAATAAGTACATAATTAAAAATAACAGGACAATTTATCTATCGCATTCCACCATAGTAAATTTGTTCCTACACTTTGTTCAAAACAAGCTTTGCTACAAAATCACTGCTTGGTCCATTTTCCGTCCAATAGGATATTTTTCATGTATATTCAAAAATGTACTATAGCGTCTCTTTTTGGAGCCACTCCAGATAGTATAAATATTGGATGCATTCCAAAAAACCAGTAGTAGTAATTTCAGAACCACAGTCGAGGTACCCACAGACAATAGTTCTCATTTACTCACTCGTGTATTTCATCCTACTCACTCCGCACGTATATACACACTACAGAACTTTATGTGACACACCACCAGTTCTCAGTGGACACACCAAGTTAAATCAACTTTGTAAGTTGCAACTACTGAACAATTTTCTGAAATAAATATTCTATTTTCAACACTGAACTCTTAACATTTTTCTCAGACAAATCTTCTATAAGACATTTCCTTACAGTCAAGGGGAAGCTACTTTTTTCTTCCTTTTTCACTCATATTGCAACTACTTTGTATTATTGTTGAATTTAATATACATATTTCTTCGTTAAACAAAATTGGTTCTCATTGTTCTTTTTCCTTGATGTTTTAAATATTATGTATGAATGTTGATTACCTTCTCAACATGCAGCCGTATTATCTATTTAACCCATTCAACATTGGTGACCACAACACTCGAGAAGCAGTACATTCTATAATTGATTAACCCGACGTGCTAATCAACACTTTACAATTGGTGACGCCGACGGAAACAAACTACAGTTTGTGACACCAACTTTCAAGGAATATAACAGACAAAAGTGAAGTGAACCTTATATTGTGTCAAACACAGTATAAAGAAATCAACAAACAAAAACTTCAACTTGGCGCGAAAAAGATTTTTGTCCACCACGTGCGTAAAAACATATATCTAACATGGCCGACCAGAACGCCAGTGAAGCAACCGTGATGCTCAATTTGCCAGTCTTTGACACAACCAACGGCAATGTGTGGTTCGCACAGTTAGAGGCAATATTTCAGGCGAAAGAAGATACAATCCCAGATGATACGTTATGCCTATGTAGTGGAAAAACTGCCACCTGAAATTGCGTCCGATGAGTTGGATTTATTAAATAAGGTCCCTATACATAACCCTTTCAACACACTGAAAGAGGCAATAATCTATAGGACGGGAAAGTCGCAAGAACGTAAACTGAATGACTTATTCAATACGTTGCAGCTAGGCGACAGCAAGCCGTCTCAATTACTGCGAAAAATGAAGAATTTACTAGGCGGGAACTCGATGTCCGATTCTTTATTTCGTAAATTGTGGATGGACAAGTTACCAGCCCACACAACTCAAATCCTAGCTACACTACCCGAAGACCTAGATTTAAAAAAAAACGGCGGAGATAGCGGACAAGATAAGTGATGCTGCAACTATGAGCGGTGTCAACGCTCCAACGCTACGCGACACGCCACGTGAGGACGAATTTAACAAGCTGCAACAGCAAATTAATAGCCTATCTGGACTGATAGACCGTTTGTATAGAGAGCGATCATCCTCAGCTCACAACTTATACAAGTCCCAACGACGTTCCCGATCTAATTCTCGGGGAAGAAACGAAGCGTATTGCTGGTACCATCGCAAATTTGGACAGGCAGCGAGGAAATGCACCAAGCCGTGCAATTTCAAACAACAACCGGATTCTACGTCATTCCAGAAGGCGGGAAACGCCATTCTCAACAGCACATGAAGACGGCGTCTGCTGTTGGGATAGGAAATGCCAACCGTCTATTCTACGTCAGAGACAGAAACTCTGACAAAATTTTTCTTGTGGACACAGGTGCACAAATTAGTGTTATTCCACCTAGTTCCAGTTTTTCAAATACTAAATCTTCAGTAACCCTACGTGCAGCTAATGGATCACAAATCCAGACTTTCGGTCAAGTATCTATGACTTTGGACATAGGCCTGAGGAGAACATTCCAATGGTTATTTACAGTAGCCGAAGTCAAGTTCCCAATATTAGGCGCAGATTTTTTGGCTCACTATAAATTTATCGTGGATATGTCGAAAGACCAGACGACGAATCTTATGAATTATGGAGTTACTGCCACCCTCACCTCTACTAAGCTATGCGTCGCCTTGCATGCAGACAACCCTCTCAAAGGTGTATTGGACAAATTTCCTTCATTCGTCCGCCCTTTCACATATACCGAAACGGTGAATTACCACACCGTATACAAAATTTAAACATTTGGCTCGCCAGTCTCTTCCAAGTCGCGCAGGTTAAGTCCTGAGAAGTATAAACTAGCGCGTGTGGAATTTCAAAACAAGTTAGACTTAAGAATTATCCGGCCTTCGTCTAGCCCTTTCGCATCTCCACTCCACATGGTCCCTAAGGTGCAAGAGGGGGCATGGAGACCCTGCGGCGATTATCGACGTTTAAACACACAAACGGTGCCTGACAAGTATCCTGTACCTAATTTGTGCAAAATTATTTACAAAAATCGACCTGAGAAAAGCATTTTATCAGATCCCTGTTGCCGAGGAAGATGTGCACAAGACTGCTATAACGACACCCTTTGGTCTTTACAAATTCTTACGAATGTCTTTCGGTCTCCGAAATGCTGCACAATCTTTCCAGAGGTTAATCGATGAAACCCTTCGAGGTTTACACCACTCATTCGCCTACATCGATGATCTACTAGTAGTAAGGGCCAACATGGACGACCGCGTGCGTCACGTAACGCAAGTTTTCGAATGATTAGAGCATTTTGGATTGAAAATAAATCGTGACAAGTGTTTATTTGCCGTTGGAAGCTTAATTTCCTCGGGCATGTTATTGACGCGTCAGGAATCACGCCGATACCTGAAAAGGTTACTCCCGTGAAAGAATTCCCACAACCAACAACCCTTCGTCAATTCCGTCGATATCTTGGACTGATAAATTATTACCGCTAGTTCATCCCGAACTGTTCGCAAATATTAGCACCACTAACCGACCTACTCCGTGGTCAAGGGAAGAAGAACATCCCCATAACGCTCACAGACGAAGCCCTCGTTGCTTTTATCTGTTCTCGCGAAGCTCTAGCAAACTTTACAAAGTTAACATATTTGCGCGATGACAATAAAGTAACTCTGTCATTAACTGCAGATGTGTCATCAGAAGCTATTGGAGCGGTTTTGCATCAGCATACCGATAAGCAAACCACGCCAAATTCTTTCTTTTCTGTCAAGCTTACTTCGACACAGGAGAAGTATAGCACCTTCTCACGTGAACTATTAGCTTTATATCTCTCTATTAGACACTTTCGACACATCCTGGAAGGACGAATCTTCACAGTTTTCACTGACCACAAACCCCTAGTTTTCGCCCTCCATACTAAGCCAAACAAATACAATCCCCGTGATTGTAGGAAACTAGATTTCAGATCGCAATTCACAACTCACATACGGCATGTAGCAGGCAGTGACACCATTGTTGCCGACACGCTACCACGAGCTACGTTAAACAGTACCATTGAAGACAAACTGGACATGGAAAAATTAGTAGACGAACAAGTAAGGGACATCACTCTGTTCAACTCGTTACAAGACTCGTCGCTAAAAATAGAACAGAAACCTTTACCCTTCAGTGAAAAGTTTATCAATTGTGATACAAGTACTTGCACTCCCAGACCCTTGGTACCTGTCAGCATGAGGAGGAAAATATTCGACCATTTTCACTCAATTTCACATCCTGGTCGCAAAGCTACCTCGAAAATGATTTCTGAACGCTTTGTGTGGCCCAACATGAACAGCGATATTAAAAGCTGGACTCAATGCTGTGTGATTTGTCAAAGTGTAAAAACCAAACGTCATACCAAGTCACCGCCTGGTAATTTCCCTACACCAGACGGACGATTTCGTCACCTGAACGTCGACTTGGTGGGTCTGTTGCCGGAAGTCCACAGACATCAGTATATTTTAACCATAAACGACAGATTTTCGAGATGGCCAGTTGCTATCCCTCTTCAATCCACGACTTCCGATTCTGTTGCTAAGGCACTACTGAAAAATTGGATCTCGTTTTTCGGATGCCCATCAGTTATAACAAAAGATCACGGCCCACAATTCCAGTCTACACTTTTTAAGGAGTTCATCAATCTCCTAGGAGCAAAACACATTTCTACCACAGCTTACCATCCTTGTGCTAACGGCTTGGTGGAGCGTTTTCACCGTCAGCTGAAAGCCGTTTTAACTAGTTCCAACGCCAGTGATCAACTATCTTGGATAGACAACTTACCCTTGGTAATGCTGTCACTTCGATTACAAGTGAAGGAGGATCTTCAGTGCTCACCTGCCGACCTTGTCTTCGGACAGCCATTAGTTTTACCAGAGCAATTTCTGTCCGAGAGTTCCGTTTCAAAACCTTCTTCATCCTTTATTCAATATTTGCAAAGTAGAATGTCAAATTTATCTTTTACACCTACTCGATTCCAGACCAAGGATATATTCCTCCCCGAATCTCTTAGGAAATGTACTTTTGTCTTCATTAGACAAGATGCAGTGAAAAGACCACTGACCCGAGTTATACGGGTCCATTCCGTGTCCTGGCACGACATAGCAAGTTCTACACTGTTCTACTCCCTAGCGGACGATCGAACATCACGATAGACCGCCTGAAACCAGCATACGTAGAACAAAGCAGGGAACCCGACCCCAAATCTCAACCACTAACTACACCAGGCGACATACAGTACCAACCCAAGACACCTGAACCGAAACACACCAAAAAATGTAGGAAGGTCCATTGGCCTAGTAAATACAAACATTACAGGTTCTCAAAACAATTTCACATAGGTTCACGAATTCTTGTCCTCAGTCCTCCAAATTTGAAGGGAGTTATTATTATTTCTTACTCACTACAGAAGAAAGATGGCATGTTACATGACTATTTACCTTTTTTATCGGTATTTAAATTTATTTTTAGTATTGAAGGAATTATAATTTTTGTGAAAATTTTCATCAGATCAACGTATTAGGTTGGTGCAAAAATAATGTCGTTTTTCTTTTTAAGTTGAACGTCAAAAAAAAGAGATTATTTTTGCACCAAACTAATAGCTATTTTAACTGAATAGAATTTCAATTTCTTTAATGAAAATAAATAATTAGCGGTGTTAGAATAAGAACAGGCACAGTAGCGTAACTAGTGGTGAGAGGCAGCACTTTGGGGTCTGCTCTATAAGCCTTTATAGAAAAAGCAAGAAAAATGACTTTGTAAAAAGTTGGAGTTTTCCTTTTAGAAATAAAGACGGTTCTATTTTTTTTATACACTTTTTTTTTACATTTTTTTCGTTAAGTTGATTTTGGTTTTGGTTTAACTGTTACTTTTAATGTTCAAGTACGTTTGGTATATATAGAAGCGGGAAGATGTAGACGAACTTAATCTTTGATACACGATTCAATCTCCCCAATAGAGAAACGCCTGGTGAAGTACGTTTGGTATATATATTTAGCTGTCCGCTACCACTTTTTCAGCAATGTCGATTTTCGTGCACAAAAGCGGATCACATCTTCATACATGTTTCTGAAAACCCGAACTTCTCATTGGACAATAAATATTGAAATTATCTCGTATATCTTCACGTGAATTGTTCTCAGTAAGCAACACAAAACATATCGGGCTCCAGACTGAGTTTTGTAAGGCGCTTTCTGAGTGGTTAACGGATATTAAAAAATCAATTTACCTGCTCACCACTACGTCAGAATAACGTCAACCTAGTTTTTGACCTGACGAAAAAACAATGCTTATTGGAGCTTGTCACGTGATTAAAAAACATATAAATTGAAGGTACGAGCGAACCGAGTCAGTAAGAATTTACGACGACATGAATTTGTATCATTACTGCAGCGAAGTACAAAGTTAGAACCTCAAGTTCTTTAACATAAAATAATTTCACTGAAATTCAAGCTACAATTTCAAAGAAACAACTCACTCACCAACTTCTCCAACTTCTTTTAAAGCTAAAAGTTTATCAACATATTTTCAGCCTTACAAGATTTTTAAACTCTCTTTCAGTGAACATTTTGAACAAGTTAATTCAGCTTTTTGTGAGCTCCGATAAAATAATGTTTTATTTGTAAAAACTTTAGCCCAGACGAAGGGAAGTAACTCATATTAATAGTTATTGTAAAACTGTTGTCATTTATAAATATAAATATTGTACCTGTTATGAAAAGTTATTTTTTTTGTGTTCTTTCTCTTGTTGCTTTCTGTTTTCTTACACATTCGTAAAGTAAAATAAAAATGTATGAGTTGATTTATGCCGGCAATACCACTACATATCGAAGCGGGAAGATGTAGACGAACTTAATCTTTGATACGCGATTCAATCTACCCAATAGAGAAACCCCTGGTGAAGATGAAACGGGTGCCCATATTTATGTCCTTATATCGGTGAGTAATGATATCAATGTAATACTGATTTTAGAGTAGAAACACGGCACTAACATTTGTCAGGTTTACTTTGTCAGGTCTGTCGGATTTGCTACTAAGACAGGACTAAATGATAGAGTGTCATCTGCATAAATACTTAGTTGCGAACTGATTACAACGGGGGAGATTATTCATGACAATTACAAACAGCGTAGGTCCCAGGATATATATATATATATATATATATATATATATATATATATATCCTGAAATATATATGACGTCTAGTTAATTTGGTACAGACTTAAAAACATAGGGGTATCCACTTCTTTTGCTACATGGTTAAACATACAGGCGTGTCCAGTAAGTCTCGAACTATTAAATGTAGAAATGTTTTACTTACGCACAACCCGAAGGGAAGATTTTCACATTGGTAGTTACAAAGATCAGTATAGTATGACACACGTTTACAAGTTATGGAAATAAGAACCGAAATCATTAAATAAATAAATAAATAAATAATAATAATAATAATAATAATAATAATAATGATAATGATGATGATGATGATGATGATAATCATCATCAATGTGATTAGCTTGCTTTCATGTTTTACTCCACTCAAAATAAATAAATAAAAGAAGAAGAAATAAAATAAAATAAAAATATAAATATAGCAAAATAGTTACGAGGAGGATGAGAAATGTATACCAAACCGAAACCAAAGAATATCGTCTGAAGATACACCAAGAAGCATTTTCTTAAAGAACAAACAACTTAGGATGTTAAGACTCGCCTAACAAACACAAAGTGTCACGAATCCATATAGCGTGTTGGGAAGTAGACGCAGTCGTGTATTCAGCGACTATATATAAAATATTGTTATCCTTTTTTAACAGATTTGAACTTTTCGAGTAATTATTTTATTTTCTTTTACATATACTTGTGCGATATCACCTTTATTCGAACTCGACTTGCATTACGGCCCGGCGACTGATTGATTTCGTCTGCCTAAGATCAATTCACAACGTGGGTAGGTTAGACTTGAATTCAAAGCAGTTACTTCGGTAACCAGACGTTAGAAGCGAGCTGGGAACGACAAGGCCGATACCGAATCTAACCAGATTCCCATCCGAATCACCAAAAGGTTAGAACGTCACATTTGGTGCCGCGACCAATACCAAGCCAGTTGGTCGTTACAGGACAGGATAGCACGGCGGACGCAGCCAGGGAGACATCACATTAGGCGCAGCGACACCGGGGGGACGTCACATTAATTTAATCTTTTTTTATTTAATATACAATATATATATATATATATATATATATATATATATATATATATATATATATATATATATATATAGATGTATATGTGTGTGTGTTTTTCATATTTTTCAGCCTTCGTCAACGACGGTGCCACATTGCTACAAACAGAGCTGGACTCAATGGCAACGAACTTTCCACGCTGCATGCAAAATATGTAGCCTTCAAAAACATTATCTAACGGCACTACCAACCTGCAATGAAAGAAGGCGTGACCCAGAGTCTTGACTTCCCCATCACAGCGTCAGCAGATTGGAGATTTCACGAAATCCGCTGAACAGTGTCTTTTCACGACCAAGAGGGACTCACGAATCCCCAGCCTGGTGAGAGATGCCTCATTGTTATTGTGGCATTTCAACCCGACCGCCCAAGGCCAAGGTCCTGTTTCGTAAGACCGAGCTCGTCAATCACGAACGAACCCCGTGACTAACACTTGATATAATGCCCTACGAGACAACCCCTCCGACGCTCATAAGAGGCGTTTCAGAGCAAGACAACATTCGTGATAGAAGGAGCATTCGGCTCGGGCTTCCTCTTTGCTCGAGTGCACATTTCCCAGGGATAGGAAGTTCATACGGGCGTCTTCCTTCCAGGAGGCTCCCTCCTCATCCAAGTCACGACACATTCGGTGGAAGAAGGCGATGCGAAGCATATATTGACGAATCTCAAGGCCAAGCATACCCAGATCGCATTCAGATGTATGAAGGCAACAGATTTCACGAGATAGCCTAGTGGGCTTGCCTCCACATAAGAAGGAGAACAAAAACCATACTAATGACATCAGTGTGGCATACGGAAGTAGAAGTACAGAGAGTCGGTAAAGGATAAAAGGTAAAACACATAATTCCGCCCTTCCATTCAAGGAAAGATTCCTGCGAGACCACAGATTAACTGCGATCTAGGTCTTCCATTGTACCTCCGACCAATTCATTTAAAACTGGATATCTTGACTGGCCCATCCGTCCAGAGGAAAGGTCCAGGAAGAGAAACTCACTTCCACGCACCCAACAGCAAAGCCAACAGACTTATCGCGATTGATCTTGGCTCCTGTTACCATCTCATAACCAATGATTTCTTTGCTGACTTCGTCAATCTCGGCTCTGCTCGACACAAGAACCGAAACTTCGTCAGGACAGGCAGAATACCTGGCCGAGGTGGTAGGGAAATTCCGCATATTACCGGATTCGTCTTTAACTAGCGAAGGAAAGGTTCCAACGCCAGAACGTAAAACAAAGGCGAAAGCGGACAACTTGACGAATTGAACGAGATAATAAGAAAGGCTCCGATCGTACCCCATTCACCTCCACCAGAGCACTGAGAGTCACATACAGAAGTCGGATCAAGGTGTGAAAGTACGCCCGAGACCTTCAGCCTCCAGGAATCGATGGTCAACCTTATCAAAGGCCTTGGACTGATCTAAATCGATCAGCGCGGCCTGACTCTCGACTTGCTCGATGATCAAGCGGGCCATATGAATGTTGTTCTGAATAGTTCTGCCCTTCACAGCACAATTCTGATCGGAGCCAATCCGACTAGACAGGACAGCTTGCAAAAGGTTGGCTATGATATTTGCCAAAATCTTTAATTCTGTATTTAACATGGTTAAAAGGCGAAAGTTACCTAACCCATCCACACCGTGCTTGTCCTTGAGCAGCAACTTGATCACACCCCTGGTGAAGCGTTGAGGTATAAACCCCCGCTTCATCTAGTTGTGGCAATCAGTTCCAGTAAATGAACAAAAACGGGCGACTGCCTCATGTAAATTTCATAGGGAAGTACACTTCTCATTCAGCTGAAGTATAAATTCTCAAAAGAACGAAATGTAAAAGAAAAAGTTAATATATCTATCTATCTATATATATATATCTATATCTATATCTATATATATATATATATATATATATATATATATATATATATAAGGCAGAATGTGTGTGTGTGTGTGTTCGTTTATATGTTTGATCGGATCTCTTACATTTTTCAACAGATTTACACCAAATTTGACACAGTTACTGCTAATGGCCCTGCGGAGGTTGGACGGCGCCAATAACTGATGTAAGTCAATATTTGAATCAATATTATCGATTTCTCATTTTTGATCGTACGGACACGTGTGTAATTGTGTGCGTTCACTCCACACAAGCAGATATGGGCACTTTTCTTGTCAGTATTAATAACGGTAACATAATTAGAAAAAAGTCAGATTTAAGTGCTTATATGGAAATAAGAAAGGACAAAAAGTTTTTGTCGCAGCCGAACTTTGCGCTCCAAAAGCTAATAGGATTTGTGTTATTAGTCACGTGTGGGTCGTAGGATGCTGCTGAGTGTCCCATTCACGCAACGGGGTCATGCGACATCATTTTGAACGGGGGGGTTTCAAATGGTGTAGAGGTTTCAGGTAGCCTTATTTTATTTTAGGATTTAACATTCATACGATGGTTTTTAAAAAGGATATTTTAATGTTCCAGTGCATTACTTTCCATGTTTTCTGCATTTGCTCAGTAAAGTAAACATCAAGGCCATTTGAAAAGGGATTTACAGAGCTACATGTCAAATTTTACCAGAAAAATCAGTAAAAACAAGGTGAAACTGTTGCTTTTTAGCTGTTTGTAGCCCATTTAGCTTACTAAAGCATAGGATTGAATTCAGTGAGCAATCACTAACACATTCATGCCACATCACACCACTAAGCCAAGTGGACAGAATCGGCTCCCACCAATTGTCCAATTTGTCTAATTTTTCACCATTGATTGCATTTTTTCATTCGACGGAACATCGGGGAACTGTTATGTCTTTTCATTCCGTTTACGTGTAGCAAAAGGCACATATTCGCTATAATTTTACTACTGTCCATTGTTAGCCAAAAAAGTTCTCGCACGTTTTCATCTAAATTCGTGCTACTTAAATACCTTCATCATCCATCAGTAAACGAAATTAACATTGCTTCAAATTTTGTTCGTAAGAAGTGTAAAAACGCTTGTATTTTCAGCTTTTGATCAATAAAACTACCTCATATCTCCTCACTGCTCAAAATTTTCAAAGAAAAATGAGGCTTGAAAATCCCATTTTCTGATTGGCTGACTTAGAGAGACTGCGCTACATCGGTGACGACGTAAATCAAAAAGGCAATGCCTATTTTGCGATAAGGAACTATATAGCTTTCATATTTATCAATAAAAACCCGATACAATAAAGTCTCCAGATTTTGAAACGTCATCCGCCACTGTGCACTGCATTGACTAACCCAACTGGAGGTTAACCAATCGCGTCAACTGTGATTGCTGTGAGCTCGTTGGCACGGTTGCAAGCGTTTAAACTTGGACCCCTCAAATCATACGCGCAAGTAGTTCTCTTACGCACGCGTGTGCACGTGCGTACGTCACCTTAGTATGTGCGCTCAATGTCAGCCGCCCAACCGACTCTATATGCCATACCTCACAGGCGTGTTCACAATTCTGCGATTACTGCTCCGCACTTTGATCACTTCATTCGCTTCTTACGGAAACCGTAATTTGTTGATTACGTATCCAAACTGATTTTTTTTTTTACTTCTACATCCGTTTCTGCGTTTATTGAACTTACTTCCCCTAATTACCTACTACCGTTTTAGATTTAGTTGAATTTTTTTAAATTTCACTTTTTTGTCTTCGATCTTCTTTTGATACAGTTACATACATTTTTCGGATCCTTTTAACTTGCTTGCGTTTAGACAACGCATATTTTTGCACTCAAAATATTTACATACCTATTATTACGTTAGCCTTTTTAAAATTGGTTAAAATGCCCCATAAAAGAAGAAATCTTTTTGGATGGTGCACGGCTGCTGCTTCCGCTACAAGAGCTGTAAGGGCAAGTAAAACGACAGAGCAAACTTCGTTGTGCCTTTCTCAGATGGCCTCACGCTCTGATGCCCACATTTCCACGAAAGTATCGCTGAACGGACTGAAAGGCGGGTATCTGTAGCATCAGTTATGTCATCACGACGCGCTAAACTTACAACTGAAGAGCGTTTAGCACAGAATTAACAGGACGCAATACACGTTTCTAGGGCTAGGGCTTCCGAGACCCCAACACAGACAATCCTTCGGCATTTAAAGAATGCCAGCGCTACAGCATGTTCTAGAGCTTTAGAAAGCCCTGAGCAAACCACTTCTCGTCCCCTTAGGAATGCTAAAGCTACAACATCTTCCAGGGTTTCAGAAATGCCAGCGCTACTGCGTCTACCAGAGCTTTAGAAAGTCCTGTGCAGACCGCTAATCGTCTTTTGAGGAATTCCAGATCTACTGCGTGTTACAGAGCTTCAGAAAGCTCTAAGGTACGGCGAGGACGGCTCACCAACAATGGCCAAATCGCAAAAACAGACGCTCAGCGTCGCAGGTCTGCATTTAGGTGAACAGTGTTTCGCCTATGGACATTTTTACGTAAGCTGCTCTAACAAAGCTAAAAATCTTACCTACGTAAAAGTTTTATAGTCCATGGTCAGTCACGTTTAAACGGAATGTACACATCTTTATGTCAGCTGCATCGTATGTTTCTTCATTTTTGAATTCGATTTATTTAAAGCTCGTCGTAGTATCCACTTGCCATTACTAAGGCATTACATTAAAAATTGTTTTGCTCACCAGATGCTCCCTTATCACTTAAACAGCACCATAGCTGCATTCGCACTTACATGTCGACCACGTAACCATATTCAGTTGCAACACAAAACCAATACGTGGGAAGGTGGATTCGTTTAATTATCAGAAAAGTCGAGTGCGTCCACGCAATTCAGGCTTCAGCAAAAAGAAGTGAGATAATAAAAGAATATCAAAATGTAGAATTATAATAATGCATTCTATGCCGTACGCTGTTTCTCCCCTTACCATAATGGCTGCTTTAGGTAATACTAAATGCGCTTCAGGCTCGCCTCAACTGGTTATTAAAAAATACAAAAAAAAAAAAATTGTGCCACTTACAAGTACTCGCCCCGACACGTTACCATATTTCTGTTACGTGGTTCTGTTTGCGGTAGTGGCAGCGCCGTCTTTTGGGTAAAAGACGCGTTTACCTTTCACGTTATTGCGTTTTACTACGTTGCAACTGATACAGAGCTTCATACAATGTCTTGCACTCAGGGAAAATAAAGCCATCCCATCGGAATACAAAGCCATCTGCCACAACTTGCCGTTGTTTGCATTAAAATTGACAACTTTTAATTGGAGGTGTCTTAGTAATGGCAAAAGGCTGATGCTACCATGGCTGTCCATTGTTTCCTTTTAAGTCTTACAATTTTTTCTTCCGACAACTTGTGTAAATTACTTTTTTTACGTGGGTGCCCATCAGTTCTACTAGACTTCAGCCTTACAGGCGTGTACAAAATGAGTATGGCGGTTATACAAAGGAAGTTTACTCCCGGGCAACGCCGAACTTTGCTGCTAGTGAAACGATAACATTGAAGCATTAAAGAAAAAACAAAACGAACGAAGGGAAATCTTACACGAAAGAGAAAATATTGAGTGATTATTTTTACTGTTTATCAACACTTTGCATGTCATTTAATGCGAGAAAATATGTTTAGATTGCAAGAATTTCTTTTTAGATATTGATGATTTAATGATACAATTCTTTCTAAATAATTAAGACCTGGAGTATAAGAGGTGAATTCGTACCGTTTCAGAAGATGTATTTTCGCGTAAGTGAATATATCGAACCCAACTGGAATTGAAATTCGGCTCTTAATATGGACATTTCAGAGGCATTATTTATTACACCACCCGCACATCCAAGATTACAGCACCTGTTATTCTCAAGCTGTCATCCATCTAGGTACTGACTAGTTTCGACGTTGCTTAACTTTGACGATCTTACTGGAACCGGTGTTTTAAGCCTCTCTTTGCTGAACAATATTTAATAGAAATAGGCGCTCATGTGAAATAATCCGAGCAGACATTAATTATTCTATAAGACTAAAGAGATAATGTAGGAGATGTAAAAATTAAAATAAATGTGAAAATAATTAAAAATAAAAACTGATTTGAAATAAGTCAAAAACTGAATTTCTTAAACGATCAGATCTTAAAAGTTAAAGTAAAAAAATAACGTTCCGAAATGTAACAACTATTACGTGTTATCTGGATAATGCTGATTTTGTTGAAATTAAATTATTTTCTGATAACATTCATTAATCGATAACACTTCCAATTAGAGGCTTTTCGGGGTGTGAGGGGTGGATTCACACCTCCTTTCCCAAGGGTATTTGCGCGTAAGTGAATATACAAGCCTGACTGGAATTGGAACTCGGCTCTAAACTTTTCAATTATGAGCTGTTATCAATTACACCACCCATACGTCCAACTCTTAAGTGAATAAGCCCCTGAAGAGTTTGTTGGTATTTCACTCGTTTATGTTTGAAAAGATAAGTAATTAGCACTATAGAAAAAAAAATGGTAATTCAGTGACGTGAGATAAAAAAGAACGAAACCAAACATTTAATATTCAAACGTTTTATGAGTATGACAGTATGGAAAAGAGATGGTATTTTTTGGACTTGTCTTGTCATAGAAAAGAAACGTCCTGTTAACAGTTCTTTGAAGTCTTATGATTTCTTGTTGTCGTGGTGGCTCAGCAATGTCTCGGTATCCGGATTTCTTGAGAACTGAGAAGATATTTCTTCATCAGGTTTAGGCGCTATAATCCCAGGGTCCGCAGAGCTGTTGATGAATCGTTTTCCAAAAGCAGTGTTTTTATACGGGCTACTCGTTTAAAGACAACGTAGGAATGAGGAAGAAATATTCAAACTGATTGGGATGAAGCTGCTTCAGTAAGGGGCCTTCTGATGTGTTCATTTTCAGTCAGTAACAGGGATCGTTTTAACAATGCCAAGGTACTCGTTCTAAAGGGAGTTACTCCGAAGACTCATAATAATTCCAATAAGTTCTACGGCAATAAAATATCCGTAGAAATGCCTAACAAATTTAACAAAACATTGCCATAACTAATATAAATATGAATACAAGTGGTTATTTTAAGAACTGGGTAGAAAAGAATGACTTTTTTCCCATTTCACTTAAACAACCGTCAAACACCTGTATCTTCACTTTCTTTCTTTCTTTCTTTCTTTCTTTCTTTCAATTTCCTCACTGAAAATCAAGTAGTATGTTTCCTCTCTTTCAACGCAATCAAAATGGAATAGTCCATTAGATATTGGCTGGAGATGTTAAACGCTTTTATCTTCCCTTGTTTATTTCTTTCTTTTTAGCTAAACCTCCGTCTTACGAAGATTTCTCTTTATAATAACTTTAAAATGATTCATCAGCCGATGTTATTTTATATAACTTATAGTCATTTCTTAATTTGGTGATTGCATACTCGGTTTCTATCGTTCGATAGAGTGCGGTTGTAAAATAGTGCATTAATTGCGGTTGCCATAGCTTCTCAGTCTTTTGTTTCGAGGTATTTCAAATAATATTAAGTCCAAACCTTCCCCCAGGCAGTACTTCTCTTTCAGAAGGGGGTGAGTTTACTGTCCAATGCTTGAAGCGTCCCCAAAAGGGGTGTGTGTAATTTTTGCACAGTATTACGCTTAACCCACTTTAATCTGAACTAATGTTACTTTCAGTAGCGATGTGAGCGCACTGAAAAATGTCTGCTTCTGGGCCTTTTGTTTGGCACCAACGTTTAGTATCAGCTTAATCTGATTCTCTCGCTCCTCTTCTTTCTTTCCTTTTTTTCGTTCATTTTCTCGCTGAAACCAAGTAATGCCTTTTACCCACTTTCCACAAAATCAAAATACAGAATATTCCATTACTTATGAGGTATTGGCAAGCCGTAAATGCCGTGCGAACTAACGAAAGAAGGTACAAAAACATTTTAAAATAGTATCCCCTGAACGTTAACCAGTTCAACAAGCACGTGATGAACGGTACAACGATCGAATGATTCCGATAATAACTTCAAAGATAAGGAAAATAATCTGAAAATTTAAATATCTAGAAAGTTATTTTTTTTAATAGTGGACGGAAAAATGAGAGAGCAAAATGTGTAAAGAGCTTTCCAAAAGGCAAGCAAAGTATTAAGAAATAGGAAAATTTCATTAAACAATGAAAATATTACTGAACTGTTGTGTAATATCAGTACTCCTCTAGGGCAATGAATGTTGAACAATAGAAAATATGGTTTTATAGATGTTGTTGAGTATACCATGGACCGAATATGTAAGCAACGACAAAGTTTAAGAGAAAATGGAAAGAAAAAATAAACTTATATGTAACATCAAGAAATAATATTAGGTTGGTGCAAAAATAATGACGTAATAATGTTACGTCAAAAAACGACATTATTACGTCATTATTTTTGCACCAACCTAATAGGAATTTCTAGGGTACATAATGAAGAAGGAAAAGCTTGGAAATGTTGATAGTCACCAAACAGATTGAAGGCAAAAGGGACAGAGGAGAGCAGCATATCACGTACCTAACGGGTTTGTGTAAATGGTTGGCAGAACAGGGATTTGGAGATATAGCAAAAAGACAGGCTATATTAAGGGCTACGAAGGAATGGAAATTGTGAAGAACCACAATCCCCAAAGTCTTGAAGGGATATGCCACATAGAACGAAAAATGTACTTGAGAATAATTTAAATACAAGTTTCAAATTTCAGTGTCTTCTCTTCTTTTGGTGAGCATTTAAAGTTATATCAAATTGGTCAGATGAAGTCTAAAAGCATAAAACTTTTGTCATTAATTTTCATTGCTCTGGTATTTAAAGATTGATATATTATTATCTGCCATGCATGTGTGTATGAGCTTTGCACGTAGGAATCGTGTATATATATATATATATATTATTGCTTTTAATAGTGAATGTAAGAATGTTTGTGAATGACGTCGTAATGTTTAGTGTATTGCATTGTGTGTGCCTGTGTGTGTGCGTGTCGTTTTTCCATGTGTATAATACATATGTGTATAACTATTGTATATATATCTGCGCGATTGATTGGATAGCGTATTGTGTAAGATATGTGCATATGTAATGCCATCGGGAAGTCGTTGATTCTTGAGAAAATATTGACTAATATTGCTAATTGCCACACAGGGGAATTGAACTTAAGAAAGTTCGATGATACGGCGGATTGATTTAAAATGCTGGTTTTTAATTAAACATGTGAACCTGCCTAGCTGAAATAATTTTTTAGACGAGAAACATTCATTAATTCCATGATTTGTAACCTCCCACCTAAAACCCACCGTATTCATTGATTCGAACCACATTTATTTCCTTCGTTTTCTAAGAAACAAAGATCGGAGAGACGAGTTCGGATTTCATTCGAGTTCATTATATTCACTTGTATTCACTTACGTGTTAATATCTTTGGGAAAGATATGAATCTATCAATTCTACCTCTTCTTCCTATGGGTAATAGAAATATAGACTTGATCCTTGGCTGGCAACCATTCTATGAAAAGGAAAAAGGCTGAATTCAATACCAGTCTGGAGAGGGTTGGCCTCCGTCAGTTTATCTTTCCCAGGAAACACCACGACTAGTGCGGTGGGAGTACATGTGTTGATCGTGAAGTTCCACACGGATAGCCATTTCACAATAATTGTTGCTTTGTTGAATAAAATCAGAGGTCGTTGCTTTCCCGACCACGACAATCTCACCCGCTTATTTATCTCCCATATCCGCATAAGTGCACCTCTTACATTTACCGCTTACACAACAACTGCCATCTGTAATTCTCTATCTTGAGTGACACTTTGGGCTTTGTATAAGGTGAAAATTTGTGAAAGAAAAAACACGACATTGGACATTAATATATATCTGTATTCTCACGTACGTAGAAAGGACAAAACAATATTAGGGTATTTTATTCGACACTTCTTTGCATTGGAAGAATTATAAGTCAAATAACGCCAGACATCGGTCCATCATTTTTTTTAGTCGGATTCTCGCCATATAAGAGAGTAAAGGGACTAAGAGACAATGTATAACTGGATTTGATAGAATTAGAAAAGCTAAACCTGATGGAGTAACGAGAACAAGAGAATAGTAATCAGGATAACGGTAGAAAACAATTAACATAGCATTCAAATTTTTTGAAGATTAAACTAGAAATTTATCTGGAAAACAATAAGTCGAAAGAGAGTTCCATACACCGTTAGCATATAACTTACGGTAACATATAACCAATTCAATTGTAAATTTTTTGCTAATCTAGTACTGCGCTTAAATTCATAAAGTCTTGGTACTATAGCAAGGAGGTTATCCAAACAATTACCATGAAAATATTTATAGAAATTGCACAAGGAAGCAACTTTATGGCAGTGGGAAAGTGACAGAAACCGAGACGCCAGGTCAGGACCAATAATAGTTCTGATTCTTCTTATTTTTATCTCTAAATATATAACAGGAACACCAGACCTAATGTGACAGCAATATTTGCGGTATAAACACATGGTAGACATATATATGCAAGATAGATCGAAGAGAGAAAAATTGTCTACTACGACAAAGTGAAACAACTGTATTGTCAGCTGACCTAGAAATGGATTCAATATCGCTTTTCCACTTCATATCAGCCAGGAATGTTAGCCCGAGAAGGCACAATGAGTCACTCTCCTGAAAGGCAGAAAGAGGTCCATGAAATGATTAATAGATAGCAGTTTTTTTTTGGTGTCGTTAAAATTAACAAGTCATCCTTTGCCCCATTTAACAACAGACTGTTAGCCGCCAATTTCACATTATCGATCTGATCAAACTTATTATCGAGACAGGAG
Organism: Acanthosepion lycidas; assembly: GCA_963932145.1. Classification (NCBI taxonomy): domain Eukaryota; kingdom Metazoa; phylum Mollusca; class Cephalopoda; order Sepiida; family Sepiidae; genus Acanthosepion; species Acanthosepion lycidas. Next base: position 141,083,552 of record OZ010574.1, read on the forward strand.
TAAATGCTTGTGTCATCAGCATAGATACCAGGTTGATATGTGTTCTCTAAAATTTAGCAGAGCATTTCGTGTAGCGTAGACAACATATAGGCGGGCATTATCCTGCTGGTAAATGATATGGTATTCCTGCTGTAGTATTTTCAGCAGAATTGGTTGAACTAGGACAGAGGAAAGCAAAGCATAACCTAACTAGCAAGTAATTGGAGGGCAGGAAAATTTTAGGAAAGATAACTGATGTGGACCCAAAGTCGGGACCATGGAAAAAAAACACGGAACACGGATTAGAGGTAAGAAAGATATATTAAACAAAAAGGTTACAAAGATAGTGTAAGTGTAAGAGGAGCTTACTATGTGCTAGTGTACAATATTGGTAGTTGTACGCGGCTTATACTACGGTATTAGAATACTTTCTCTCTCTCTGTCTCGTCCTCTTCTCTAGAGTGTTATATCGCATACTTTATATAGTCCTGGAAGTGTCCATGTTGTAGGTAACTTACAGTCTCACAACAATCCCACTTCCAAGAGTTTTCGATGGTTTTTCTTTTGAAAAGGAGAAAAAAAACATAAAACTGTTAATACTTTTTTCTCTTGGGATTTACGTCGAGCGGTTGAGTAAATTTCCTTTTCCTTCCTGAACGTCGCACTTCAGGAGAGACTTGGGGCGTGTCGAGATCGAAGTGATCGAAAATTACGTCGATCGGCACTTCAAAGCTATTTTCTATTCAGACGTCATTTTCTGAGCTGGTTCCAATGGCGTTTGTGAGTGTTTTACAGTCCTTGAACAAAATAGACCAGTTCGCCAATTCTTTGTTTTATGGTGCCTTCTTCCCAGAATGTTATGTTGTTTTTGTAAGCCTTGAAAAAGACTTTATTGCCAGGATTGTAATATTTCTTATGAGGCGATACGGTTTTATTGAACTTTGCTTGCCGTGCATGAGTTTGTCGAAGACAGACTTGATTTTCCTTGTACCAAGGGAAGGTACACAAAAAAAATCTTGATAGATTTTTTTTCTTTTACAAAATATATATATATATATATATATATATATATATATATATATATATATATATATACGGAGAGACAATTAGTTAAACTAAACTAATTATGTGTTTAGCTTTTTTGCGATTCCGTGGTTCCGTTAATTTTAACATAATTGTATTAATTATCACAACACTTATTATGTATTTTTTTATAGAGATACAAACAAAGAAAACTCGCCTCAGTGAATTTGAGGGGAGGATAATTTAAGCATGAGATTATACTCAGTTACATAAAAAAAATTAGATATTTTTTTCCGAAAACTTGAGTCGTAAGTAGTACTTCGGTTCTTGTGTTGTCAATTTGTTTTATGAACAAACTGTTTTTTTCTGTGTGCGGGTGTGTAAGAAATCGTTCTCGTTGGTACAAAAAATAATGCCGTTTTTTGACGGTAAAATACGTCAAAAAACGACGTTATTTTTGCACCAACCTAATATTTGGACAGATTTTAATATTCCGTATATGTCGAATCGCTAGTTCGTCACTGCTGTTTGGTATCGGGATATTTTTTTTTTATGTAGACACTGGGTGTTGCGTTTAAATCACTAATGTAGTAATACCAGCTTAATTTCTCCTTCAACACTGCTGTGGGAACGCGTGGAGTTTCTGTGTATTTTTCGAGTACTCTGTCGCTATTGATATGGTGAGAACGAAATTCTCGAATCTTTCTGTGGCCATTGATGTGGGACTGGTAAGGTATTGCGGTTTACGACGTGAATGCGTTTCTCGAATTCTTCTTCGCCACTGATGTGGGCCTAAAGTCGGGACGACGGAAGGAAAACACGGAGCACGGATTAGAGGTAAGGAAGATATATTAAACAAAAAGGTTACAAAGATAGTGTAAGTGTAAGCGGAACTTACTATGTGCTAGTGTCCAATATTGGTCGTCGTACGAGGCTGATACTACGGTATTAGAATACTCTCTCTCTCTCTCTCTCTCCTCCTCCTCCTTCTCTTCTTCTCTCGAGTGTTATATTGCATACTTTATAAGTCCTGGAAGAGTCCATGTTGTAGGTATGTTACGGTATCACAACAATAACAAAAAGACAAAATTTATTAACACTCAAAAAGATCAGGAAGTTGAAGAGAGCCAAGATTACCTACGTCCTTAAAGTAGATAAAAAGTGAAGAAGAGGCGATCCCATCAGCAGAAAATATCCTGTCTAAAAATGTCCCCGTGAGTATTTTGATAATAAAAAAATGAACAAACAACAATATTTACGGTGTACATGTACATTTAGATTGTAAACACCTACAACAAATTCAATATTTATAATACAAATAGTTGAATAACTTTATCTTGATCCTATCTTGATAACTTTAGCTTGAATGTCGTTTATAATTTATTATTGTAAAAATGTTTCCTCGTTATATTATCCAACGTTCTTTGTATTCCTCTCATTGTTTTAAGCTGCAAAGTTTATTCGTATGGGATTATCATATTATCGTATTACAACAATCTGATGAGTTCCAATAGTTTTGAATCCAATATTCTTAATGATATGACATCAGATTAACAATACTGATGTGACTCAACAGTCCGTTGCTTTAGCGTTGAATACGAAAGACAATCTTCATGGTAGACATTTTGCATGCAACAATAGATTTCCTGTCGTGCAATTGATTCCAGAGACAAAAAAAAAATCAAATAACACCATACTTCAATTTTAGTCATCGCCAATTTCTTTTATATTTTTACTGATTTTGAAATGTAAGCTACATAAAAATAGAGAGAGAAATTAATTTTCTGAAAACAAATATATAGAAACAAAATCTTAAAATCGCTGAGAATAATACGGACGGATGATGTAAGCCACGATTAAGTAAACTGCAAACAAAAAGGAGAAAAATATTTACAATCAGATAGCGAAAATTGAAATTTCTAGTGCACACGATGAGAAAAGAAGACGTAGAACATTTGATCTTCACAAGACATATTGAATTTCCGCGTACAAAAACATACTTTTTCTGTATTAGTCAAAAATATTTATTTTGAATAAAGAACAAACTGATATATATATATATATATATATATATATATATATATATATATATATATATATATATATATATATATATAATTAAAGAACGAAAATGTATATAACTTAATAGAATTTATTTATTATTATTTTATTTATTCATATTTTTTCTTGTGCTAATATATGTGCCATTAATTTTACCGTTGCCTATGATATAATTAATGTGATATACCGTTCCCTGCGGTCAATGATATATTATTTAATATAGCATGTTTATCTTATATAATAATAGCTTCGAGGTTCTTGAGTTATTCCTTGCAGTGTGTGCTGTAGATTATATTTGATATTAATATTTGTGTTATGTTGATAGTTATATTTTCGTCGTTCATGCTGTAGTGGTCGATGTGTGCACGGATTGCAATCTGCGGGTGAGTGTTGTGCATGTATGCCTGATAGAAGAATTTAATGTTATTATTAATTATTATTGTACCGATATCATGAACAGGAACCCGCCTTTTAAAATGACAAAAATAAATATGTTTTCTCGATTATAACAAATGTCGCAGCCTGTGAAATGCATAACGAATGTCATTCTGCTAAAGTTATAACATGGACAAATTTTCCGTAATTTTTGCGAGTGAATTAGTACTTACTCATTGCGAAATTCGGAATGATATGAGAATTCATAGTAGGAATTTCAGTGAGAATTTGGATTCACAAGCGCTCCCCCCAGCAGCATGGATACCCAATTTACTATAGTGCGGTCGACGCAATTCAGAATTTTCCTTCTCCTAGACTGGTTGCCAATCAATGCTAAAGGTCCAATCTGTCATTACCCATAGCTGCGGTAAGAGATGGATTCATGCCTTTTTCTAGGGTATTAGCACGCAAGTGAATGTAATGGACTCGATTGGAATTCGAACTCGGCTCTCCGATTTTATCAACCAGAGCCCCTACACCACACTGCCTCCACTAGAATATACTCAACTATCTTTATCAGAAAAGGTTTTTAAGAGAAAATTATTAAGGAACTAACTTTATATGTTTGGAATTTTGAAATTTATCAGACAAAATAGAAACGGTTCTGAACAGTTTTGAAAGTTCCGAATTATGTCCCTTGATAAGTTAAGTTGATATAATGAATGAGAAAAACAAAACAACAAGAAAAAAAAAGCAGATAACTTGAAAGTTATTTTATAGATATGACAAAATTACATTACTTACCCACCGACAGATATAAAATAAATGTATTGCAACTTTCTTTCGTTTCTTTTTATCTTTTCTTTTACTCAAAATCGCTACTTGTCTTATAAAAATAGCCACACAGAATTGATTACTTCCCACTGTCTCCTTCTCTCTCTCTCGTTTCCATTAATTTTTCTTAAATCGAAATTACTTCGACCTGATAATTGTTGTGTCAGAGATGAAACAGCTGGCAGCAAGGAAAATTTGTATGAGCGATTAATGTTCATTATTTTTTATATTTCTCATAGATAGATAGATATGTGTATTTAATCTATATTAATAAATACTTTTTATTGTGATGTTTTACTGTTTCTTTATAAAAACGAATAAGAGAACCAGATGCGAGACACTTGGGAACGTTCTCGAAGTGTCGGGTCAAAGCTTGTGTATTTCCTAACTTAAATCAGGTGTAAATAATACACATTGTTGAGCTGTGGGTGGAGATCTACGCTTGATCAGCAACTTTCACATTTTTTTTTCTGCACCGTCTCTGGAGGCCCAAACACATTTTCTGTTAAGTCTAATGACTAATTTTATGGCGTTGTGTCTTTTCTCAATCTCAATTTTTTTCTACTTATTTCTCATACTCCCACTCCGGGCTTTAATTTTGTCTTTTTTCCTTTTCTTTCGTTTACATTTTTTGCTTTTTCTCTTTTCCTTTCTCACTCTCTCTCTCTCTCTCTCTCTCTCTCTCTCTGTTTGCCTACTTTTTCAGTATTTTTTCTCATCCTGAAAGCAATGCGCAAAACATTTCAGCCTTGCCAATGTGTAATTAAAAAATATGAGGGCGCTGTAAATATTGCGAACATCAGATACATGCATTAAAATAACAATTTGAACTGCAACAAAATGTGTTATGAAAGTCTTGCGCTCAAATTCCTCAACATATCTCTCTTTTTGACTTTTTTCTCTTCCTTCTCCTTCTCAGTCTCTCTCTCTCTCTCACTATATATATATATATATATATATATATATATATATATATATATATATGTATATGTGTGTGTGTGTGTGTATGTATGTATGTATAATTATTTATTTAAAAATATGAATCCATCGCTACATAAGTGTTCTCATGTTTCAAAACAAGAGCCGAAAACTTAAATATAATTGTTTGAATTAAATTGAATTAAAGTACCAGGCTCTGTTTCATTTTCAAGCGAAATTTTTTGGGATAGTTATTTATTCATACGACTGTAAATATGTAGCACAAGGCCAAAAAAGGGGTTGGGGAAGGACGGTCTTCTTCTGTCTTAATTCTAAACTTAGCTAGTCACAGACACGGACCCAAACATAACAACAATAGTCCTATCACCAAAACAACATATTCACTCCTACCTTTCTTACTGTGTCCACCATAATACCTCAATTCTCTATGAAATCCTAACTAGTCCCCATATGTACATTTCAAACTCTGTCGGGGTAGGAGAAAAAACAACAATTAAAAAAAAAAAACAATGATTATTTACAATATGAATTAATACTATTTTCATAAAACAAAACAAAACAAAACAGGGTTAGTAATAAAAAAAAAAACACAACCCCTAAATGTGGAACAACCATCAGTTAACTGAACGAAATAATTGCGGGATTATAACATTATTAAAAAAAAAACAGCACGCCCACAAACACGCACTCATTTAGACACAATAACAAATACGAAAACACATACACGAAACGAAAGTCATCCCGCAACAACCAGAGAACTGACATCACTGACCACCTAACGAGGGAGGGGATGGGGAATTAAACTAAAGAAAATAGTGACAGAAATAAAAGGGGCCAATGAGCATGCATACCCTAGCTAAGTTAACCAGAAACGGGAAACTATTGATTCAAACAAAAAATCCTAAACGAGCCTAATATCGTGGCGGGTTTTCTCTGTTCAACCCTGGTAGGATAAAATCCTCTACCTAACCGACAGCCAAGTGCCATTCCAGGTTCAGCCCCTTTCACTCTACACGGTTGCGCAAGATTTACCCACCTTTTGCCGAATTCTGATGAAGAGAGTCGCCGCCTTTCCTTCCTAATGTACAACATCAGTTGGGAAGAAGTGAACTTCGCACCTCCATAGAATCCCTTGTGAAGTGTCGACCAAATCACGACTCTCATAACTCTTAGCAAGCAGTGTAACACATAATGTTCAGTCATCGTAAACGGCAGTGCCACATTGCTACAAATAAAAGAGGCCTCAAGGACAAAGAACTTTCCAAGCAACATGCGAACCATGAGGCCATCAAAAAACTTACACAAGGGACCTACAAACTTTCAATGAAAGAAGACGTGACCTGGGGTCTCGATTTCTCCACTACAATGTCGGCAGTTTTGATATATCTCCAAGCCCGCTGCGCAAAGCTTTTTGGCGACCCATAGAGCCTCACGCATCACCAGCCAGGTGAGGGATGCCTCATCGTTACTGAGACATTTCAACCCGGGAGCCCACGGCCAGATCGAGCGAGCCTTCTGAAGATGGAGAGGCCATCCGACGTCCGTAAAAGGCGTTTCAGAGCAAGACGACATTCACGGTAGAAGGAGCACTCGGCTCGGGGTAAACAGTGAGCCTCCTCCTCGCACGAATGCACACTTCTCAAGGATGGAAAATTTCTACGGGCATCTTCCTTCCAAAAGACGCCCTCCTCATCCGGTTCGTGACACAAACGATCTAGGAACCTGATGAGAAGCATATAGAGATGTATCTCAATGCTAGGCATACCTAGACCGCTTTCAGATGGATGAAGGCAACAGATCTCCGGAGAGACACTGGCCGCCTTGTCTCCCCACAAGAAGGAGAACAAGAGCTTCACTAACGCCAGCAAAGTGTCAGACGGAAGTGGAAGAACAGAGAGTCGGTAAAGGAGAACCGGGTAGATATGTGAAACACATACCTCCGCCCTCCCCTTTAAGGAAAGATACCTCCGAGACCACAAATTAATTTTGATCTTGGCCTTCTCTTTTACATCTGACCAATTCATTCCCAACTGGATATCTGGACCGAACCAGACGCCAAGTTGACCGATCCCTCCGTCCTGTGGAACGGTCCGGGAAGAGAAACTCCCTTCCACGCACCCAACCGCAAGCCAACAGACTTATCACGGTTGATTTTGGCCCCTGTCACCATCTCATACCCACTGTTCTCTTTGCTGACTTCGTCAATCTCGACACAAGAACCGAGACGTTGTCAGCATAGGGGGAATACATGACCGAGGTGGTAGCACCAGGTAGAGAAATTCCGCGCAGGACCGGATTCGCCTTTAACTCGGGAAGAGGTTCCAACGCAAGAACGTAAAGCATAGAGGAAAGCGAACAACCCTGACGAATAGATCGAGACAATACGAAAGTTTCCGATCTTCCCCGTTCACTTCCACCAGTGCACTGGGAGTCGCATACAGAAGAGGAGTCCAGGACCGAAACTCCGGTCCGAAACCGACAGCCGAAAGAACAGCCTCCAGAAATCGATGGTCAACCCTATCAAAGGACTTGGACTGATCCAAATTGATCAGCGCGCCTTCACTTTTGACTTTCTCTAGGATCAAGCGGACCATATAAAGGTTATTCTGAATATTCCTGCCCTTCACAGCACAATTCTGTTCGGAGCCAAGAAGACTAGACAGGATAAGGTGCAAACGGTTTGCTAAGATCTTTGCTAAAATCTTTTACTCAGTATTTAACTTAGTTAAAGGGCGAAAATTACCTATCCCATCCCCACCGTTTTTGTCCTTACGCAGCAACTTGATCACACCCCTGATGAAGCGTTGAGGTATGGACCCCTGCTTCATCCCGTTGTTGAAAATCAGTTCTTGCAAAGGAACAAAAACTCGCGACTGCCTCAAGTAGACTTCGTAGGGAAGACCATCTAATCCCGGAGATTTATCCAGCCAAACTATTTCAACGCTTCCCAGATCTCCGACTCTGTGATGGGACCCTCGCACCTAGCTGCTTCAGCTGCCTCAAGGCAAGGAAAGTCGGCTAAATAGGCGTCGAACTGAGCAGGTGTCAGACCGGGCTCCCTGGTAAAAAGATCCCGAAAATAATCCCGAAAAGCGTCACAAATGCCCGAGTTTGTAGTCACGGCAATGTGACGCACGCGATATGGCGCCGTAATGCATTCCTATTTTCCTCTGCACGCAATTCAGCAGCCATATTCGTCGCCTCAGATGACATTCTTTTTAACCTAGCCATAACTAGCAGAGCTTGATCCTTTTTGATAAGCAAGGAGGTCAACTCTGCCTTAGCTAAAGTTACTTCCCCACTATCACGAGATTTACTGCCGGGTTCACTCTGCTCTAAAGCCCTTTGCGCCGCTAATCTATCTAGATTGAGTGGACGGCTAAAATCGTCAGCAAACGTTAGAATTTTAGATTTTAATTTGTCCCACCAGGCATTTCGCACCACAGTCCCTTTCAGTTCTCTTTGTAACATTAGTAGCAGCTGGTCCCGGAATTCCTGCTCGCCAAATAATGAGGAGGTTAATTTCCAGTAACCAGCCGTCCTAACCTTAGGCTTATTTAACTTTACACGGACCCGGACAAGCCTATGATCCGAATAAACTATATAATGGAGGCTTGGACACCCTAAGAGCCCTACATAGACTCTCCTAACTAAAACTCGGTCGCGGTAGCTAGCACTCACACCTACAGCCAACCTGTCAAAACTCTAGGGGAATTCTTCCCTGCTTACTTGTTTCGTTAGTACAAATTTAGCGATTGGTCAACTTTAACCAATCCTATTTTACTGCAAATCAACTTTTCCCGCGTTTTCGCTAGGAGACTATCTGTAGCTTTAAAAGAGGTGACTTTTTCACAAGCCGCCAGTAGAGTCCATGAAATTTCGCCTGTCAACATAAACCTGATTTCACTTCACAACATTTCAAACGCACACACAGAAACAGAATTTTGTAATACATATATACATATATCTTTGTGACTCAGCCAAGTTCAATCAACCAGGACTCTGATTGATATCTCTAACACAACACACTTTCTAATCAATTGTATTCTTGTGTTATGTAATCTAACAACAGACTTGTTCTAACATTAATTCCTGAACATTTTTCTCTCAAGAGAACTTTCTTTCGAACAATCAATTAAAATTAAATTATTTGTCCAAGTTCAAACTACCCGCTGACGGTGCTCATTCCGGTATCTGTCGACAAGATCAAACTCGTCGACAAAGTCGCGAAAAAGTTTCACGCTCCAGTTGTTAGTACCCGAATTTGATTTTTACCCTATACGATTTATGTCGGGGTCAATGATGGCATTCCAATCCCCCGCTAAAAACTACTCGACGTGATGTCATAAACGGCCCGATCTGCCAAAACAAACACGCCACTGGATATTGTGCCCATAAACCCAAATGAGACGCAAAACATTATCCTTTATGATAACATCCAGCACGAAAAGTCTGCCCGGCGAATCTACGAAGACAAGAGCACACGCAGCCTTCAAAGACTTGCTCACTAGCCAAGAGGCACCCTTCGAGCGTTCATCAAAACATGCTGAATAATGGGTAAATCCCTTAGACAGAATGCCTTCATAATCGCGAGAAGAAAAACGGGTCTCTTGCACACAGCATATATTCACCCCTAAGCACTGAATGACACGAGCGAGCCTCACCCTTCGAGACTCGGACCTCAGGCCTCGGGCATTCACACTAACCAACTACAGAGACATTGTCAAATGGATTAGGGTTGTCCAACAGGATAGAACATGGCTGGGGTGACGTCTGGGCCTCCTCTATCACGCCCAAAATCTCCCAGGTACCCTGGCCAGTCCTTATAACAGTCAACACTCTTTTTGCGGATGAGAAATTTTCTGGCACTTCGGCGTCCATTACGTTTATCTGTTTGAAGTTCCACAAATCTTTTAACGTCTTCGGGTTTCTCGTTTGCCCGAAAACTCTCTCCGCTTGTACCGGGGATACGCGGAAGACGTCTTCTCCTGGGAGATATGGCGGCTTAATTTTTTGTTTTTTCTTGTCAATTGCTGCCTGTAAATCTGGCCTTCTATTTCTTTTCTTTAGAGGAGACTGAGTAGCTGTTGGAATATATGTGTCTATGGGAGTAGTAGAGGATGTCATTCCAGAAGGGGAAGACGAGGCAGAGGATAAGGGGCCCGGTGCCCCCAGCGATTTTTGATTTTTAGCCCGCTTTTCATCGAGTTTTTCCTTCAGCATTGTGATGCCTAGAATTTTTTGCCAGCTAGGCTCATTCATTTTTTGCGTGTTTGTAGATTTTCTTCATACGTCGACGAGGGGTCTCCCTCAGAGCCGGTCGAGGGAATGGGCCTGTAGGTGTTTTTATCACCGAGTTCATGATGGGATAGACGCCCCGCTGTCTAGATCTTCCCTTTGCCCCTACATACGAGACGCCATCCCCTCTCTTCCTTTTTCTTATCCACACTTGTGTAAGGGGTCGGTTTTGGGACTAATGTTGGCACAGATCCAACCGAGGGATTTTGACCACTGGTCCGTTTTGCAGGTAGGCCCACTACAACAGTCTCGGCTAAAGGGGGATTTTGATCGCTAGAGGCCTGAAATCTAGGAGCCTTCTTCCCTGCTTACTTGTTTCGTTAGTAAAAATTTAGCGATTGGTCAACTTTAACCAATCATATTTTACTATGAATCAACTTTTCCCGCGTTTTCGCTACGAGCCTATCTGTAGCTTTAAAAGAGGTGACTTTTTCACAAGCCGCCAGTAGAGTCCATTAAATTTTGAAAGTCAACACAAACCTATGATTTCACTACACAACATTTCAAACGCACACACAAAAACATAATTATGTAATACATATATACATATCGCTCTGTGTCTCAGCCAAGTTCAATAAACCAGGACTCTGTTGATATCTCTAACACAACACACTATCTGATCAATTGTATTCTTGTGTTATCTAATCTAACTGCAGACTTGTTCTAACATTGATTCCTGGACATTTTTCTCTCAAGAAAACTTTCTTTCGAACAATTAATTACAAATCAAAATACAGTAAAAGGGAACAACTTTTTTAATCTATATTTTGAATACAAATTATTGTATATTTTGTTCTTGTATGTTATTTCAATATATACTTGTTGATTCACATTTAGAGTTTCGTTGTTTTCTTGAATCATTAATAATACAAAAGAGATATGCGCCAATGTACACGCGCCCATAACAATTGTTGACCGCTGACGTGATTCAAAGTAAATAAAAAAGCGAAAAACCCAATTTTGTGCCAACAGCATCAAAGAAAATAATATACAACAATTCAACTTGGCGCGAAGAATTTTTTCTCTTCCACGTGCGTTTCAAAAACTACCCGACATGGTCGACCAGGATGGAAACGAAGCGATAATATTGCTCAACATGGCAGTTTTCAATACAATGTGCGTGTCTGGTTCTCACAATTAAACACCATTTTCCAGGTAAAAGAAGTGCAGGTGGGCCTGCGAAGAATAGACCAATGTGGGCTCCACCGAAAATTTAAGGTGTGGTGTATGCATTTTTGGATTGATGCCTAGATTAATGTGGCCGCTGATTTTAGGGTAACCTTCCTGCTGCAAGGCGTCACTGTCACAAGGGAGAAGACCAGGTCGGAAAACTGAAGAAAGTGGACAGTGTTGGTTGATGCTAGACTGCCAGTGGAGGTCAATGCGTCGGGTCTGAGACCAGATCTGGCCTTAGTTGATATTGAGAAGCAACATCTGACAGTAGCATGAGAAGAACGGATTGAAGAGGCACATGAAAGAAAGTTGCTTCGGTATGAGGAACCGGTGGCTGAAGTCCGTGAGAGAGGATATGGCTGTACCGTGATATTGAGCAATTTATCCCATGAATATAGCATATCTTAAGGCTATATTTCTTATATATATATATATATATATATATATATATATATATATATATATATATATATATATATATATGAAGTAATTCATCTAATTTCTATCATTACATATATATACATATCATTATGTAATTTTTATATATCGTATTTTTATGTATATGTGCATAAGTATATATATATATATATATATATATATATATATATATATATGTGTGTGTGTGTGTGTGTGTGTGAAAATATATAGAAAATAGGAAAGAACTGGTTAGGTAAATAATCCAAAGTTCTTTAGTATTTTTGTTATTATTTTTCAAAAATAGTGCTCGATACAAAAGTAGAGCATAAATATAATTATTTATTTAAAAATATGATCCAACACGCTACATAAGAGGTCCCATGTTTCAAAACAAGAGCCGAAAACTTCAATATAATTATTTGAATTAAATTGAATTAAAGTAAGCTCTGTTCCATCTTGAAGCGAAATTTTTTTTGGAATAACTTATTTCTGAAATTTACGTGTTTTAATAGCATATTCATAATTGAAATCAAAATTTCCATGGTAACAGCCAGGGCGAATTGTTTAAATAGGTAGGGGTGTTGTGTGTCAATAATTTGTATCAGTATAGGGTTACATTCATAGATGTCAAGTCAGGTTAAAGTAGGGGTGTCTACATTTAAAACGGAAGATGTTTTCGCCTAGTCTGGTTTACGTGTCTATGGAGATTTATTTATTTTTTTTATTTTATTTCTTTATGAAAAGGTTTTGTGTATATAAAAACTGCCGTAACATTTGTTTTTTGACGACTTCATAAAGGGTTATCTTTTTTTGTAGGTTATTTAAACGATTTATTGGGGCTATGGATTATAAAAGTTATTTTATTGTATGTTTGTTTTTACGCTGATTATTCAATGCATAAATTTGATGATGTCGGCAAAAAACCGTTAACTCATATCTATTGTTTAATAGATTTTTATTATTTAGAAACTTAATAATGTGCAGTTTCTCATGGAGGCACAAAGGGCATGGGTCATCCCAAGTTTTACAAGTTCTAGTCCTGTTTATAATTTTCCATTTTACTTTAGGTGTCCTATTTATTTCCTTCAGACGCCAAAAATATTTAGATAGAGAAGTCTGATTTCTTTTATTTATATTGCTGAAATAGCACTTATGCTGCCTCCATCTGGCTTTAAATTCATACTTCGTGGACCCAGTGTATATCATATTAGTATTAGGATTCTCAGTGGATGGGATAGTACATTGGTTTAGCATAAATGCTCTTTCAACAATATAAATAAAAGATGGAGTCGACGACTAAAATCGGCAGCAAACTTTCTAATATTGGATTTTATTTTACTTCACCATGCGTTCCCCACAATCGCCCCCGTCAATTCCCTTTGTATCATTAGTAGTAGCTAGTCCCGGAAACCATGCTCACCAAATAACGAACAGTTAAATTTCCAGTAACCAGCCAATCTAACCTTAGGTTTATCTAAGTTTACGCGGACCCGGACAAGCCTATGATCCGAATAAACTATGTAATGGAAGCTTGGACACCCTAAGAAATTTGATGACTGACGGCGGGAAAATGTTCTGTTGGGAACTTACTTCAGTTTTAACCAATGAAAGATTGAATTTTACTGGAACGAAATGTTGATTGGTTAAGGCTTTGTTTTATAGAAGGAAACCTTTTTTAACGAAAGGTATGGAAGGTTAATATAGAAGATTTCACAATGCCTTGTAGTTATAACGACAGATCGAATAACAAAACATTTCTAATCTCCATCTTTCGAAGTTACTTGCATTGTCTGTACATTATTCTTCTAGTTATTAGATTCGTCTATTGTCCGGTACATACGATTTAAGAGAAGTATAGGTGTATCACTTGTTTCATATTTAGGATTGGGTTTCTGGATTCATGAAATTTCTCACCCAATAACCCTTCACGTCATAGTGACAGTATTGCCTTGCTAGGGTGAAATGATTAAAAAGTGAAAAAAAAATAATTCCATTTTCAGGTCATTACATGTGATCTAAGGTAAGGTCGCATATACTTTATATATATCTATATCTGTATACATATATATATATATATATATATATATATATATATATATATATATATATATATATATATATATATACGTATGAGTGTGTGTGTGTGTAACACTTCAGGATCGATTCAGATTCACGTCAGCGAATCTAAACTTTGAGGATTGAACCTGGTTCACGTCAACAATATGCTATAGGCCTGACGATTGCATATAGCATGAAACAGACTGTCGCCTCTAAGTGTTGACTTCTATGTTCACTTTTATATATATATATATATATATATATATATATATATATATATATATATATATATATATATATATCCGGACACACATAAACATATACACGCACATAGACACATATATATATATACACATGTATACACCCATTATTTTCACACAAAGATATATATATATATATATATATATATATATATATATATATATATATATATATATATATATGTATGTATATGCAAATGTAAACAAATTTTGTAATTTTCAAAAAATATCTGAGTCTCTTTATCATCACGTTGATCATTTTTCTCATTTTTCTCTGTTATTTTCACTTCTACTGTATTTTCCCGCCACTCAACCTACCACTCCAAACATTTTCTAATCTCTTCTGTCGATCCAACTGGATTTAATTCACTGCTACTGTATAGAACAATTGGTTATATGTGATACTCTTTCAAATCTTCTATGTAACATTGCAAAAGACGACAAAATAAAAAAAGAAAAAAAAGACAAAAAAAAAAATAAAACAAACAAAACAAAAAACAAACGATAAACGTCCGGTTTTCGTGACAAACTCATGAGGATTATCTGACGGGGAAAGCACCAAAACAGGTGAGATCATTCTTCTTTTTCGTTTAACCTTTTTCGGGGGGAACTTGGAATTTGGGTTCATTGTCTTCTGCCCGAAAAAGTTATATACATATATATATATATATATATATATATATATATATATATATATATTTGGGATATTTTTGGGTTATATATATATATATATATATATATATATATATACATATATATATATATATATATATATATATATATATATATATGTATATATATATATATATATATATGTTCCTCCATTAGGTCACGTAAAAAAGCAGCAACACGATTAAAAAACACTCGATTGTGACGAGGTGATGACTGATTACGATGGATGATCAAAATTGACAATTTTTGCAAAGTAAGCGAACGCGGTTTTTCGTTTTTAACTAGTACTTTTTAAATAATAACATTTTTATTCAGCAATTATGTAATATCTATTTTTTATTTCATCCTTTCTTAATTAGGTAATTATTTAAAAATTTTTATTAATTAGATAATTGTTTAAAATTTTTTAAGTTTTATGTCATGTATAAATTTTCATACGTTGAAATTATGAACGTTTTTTTTTCAATAAAATATTTTTTTAAATTATTTTTAAAATATTTGGGTTCAAACGACTGTTATGTGCTTTTCAAATTTCGATTCTTAAATTTACTTTTTCATTAACTTTATTATTACGTGCTTGAAAGCAATAAAGAATTTTAAATGATTTTTGAAGTATTAAGAAGTTAATGAAAAAAATTTAAAAAAATTGTAAAAAATACATTATTCATCGAAGAAATTTTATTTCTTCACAAAATAATGTCCTTAGTATAACGTATTTATAAAAACAGGTGAAAGCTTTTGCAATTAATTAATGTCATAGTTTTTTACATATTTTTTTATAATACAGAGCAGATTTTTCTATGATATGGGGTACTGTTCTACAAAAAAAAAAAAAACAAAAAAAAAATGATGATTTACTTTCTACAAAGAGTCCTGTTTATAGCTAATAAAACAAATCCCGCGCTTGAAGACTTAATTTCTCGAAATTTCATGAAAATATGTAAGTGGGTGGAAACATGTTAAAAAAAAAACTCTTTTTAAAGGGATTTTCTAAAAAAAAATTTCAAAAATAATTTCATTCATTTGTAAATAAGTCCTGAAAGGTTCATTAAAATCCGACAATTATTTGATTTTTGCAAGAATTTTAAAAACTTAGGTATCGAAAATTTATGCCAAAAGTGGAGGTACCTATATGATATATTTGTGATATTTTTGTGTTATATATATATATATGATATATTTGTATTATATATATATATAAATATATACACGCGCATACGCATACACACTAATATATATAAAGACATATGCATAAACAATCTCACATATACACACACCCACACCCACACGTATATATTATTATTATTATTATTACGAATCTTCCCTTACTCCAACCGTATGGGAAACTGAGGTAGAGGAGGATCGTAATCTGTGTTATTTTTATTGTTTGTTTTGGAGTTATATATATATAAGTATGTGCGTGAATAGGTATTATATATATATATATATATATATATATATATATATATATATATATATATATATATATATATATGTATGTGTGTGTGTGTGTGTGTCTGTGTGCGTGCGTGTGTTTGCGCGTGATACATATATATATATATATATACATATGTATATATATATATATATATATATATATATATGTTTATGTGTGATACATATATATATATATATATGGGTGTGTATGTGTGTGAGATATATACATGTGCTTGATATGTATGCTTGATGCATAAATATATATATGTATACATGTGTGTGTTTGCCTGTGTGTGTGTGTGAGTTAAAGTGACATAGGAAGAAATATACTTTTAGACATGCCATAATTGCTGGATCAATTGCTGAATATCAGAGATAGAGAGTATGTAAATATAAAAGTGAATATTGACGTTAACCCTCAGATACGAATATGTGTTTCATGCTATACACAATGCGTGTGGCATACACACACACATATGTTTCTGTTTGTATATATATATATATATATATATATATATATATATATATATATATATTGTTACGTCAATCCTTATTTGTACCCTCACCCCAGATTTTATAAGTAAATTTTCAGTACATTGTTTATTTGCGACGAAACATATGAATCTTAATAACTTCTTTATTTCTTGAATATGCAGATTGTATGCAGATATATATTTTTTTATACCGATATATTCCTTTACTCCCCCCAATTCTTACCTGTTCTCATTGCCGACATTGCTACAGACAGCTTTGAAAGGTAAATTCCAGCCTAGTAACATTGTGTATAGATACCCTCTACACCTTTTTAATTTCCTCTTAATTTACCCTCACTTCGTCTTCGGAGACTGTACCAACAACACGCTCAAAGCCTTTCCCATTATATGTAGTACTGACCTCGTTTACGTGGTTCGTAACAATTTTATTCCCTTCAAATAGTAACCCATATCCTTCCATTGTCTCTCAAGTATTAAGGATTCCTGAGCTAAGGGGCTATAATATACGGTGGTATTCCAGAGTCTGTAAATAGTCTCCGGCAACTTGTGCACTGGCTGTATCTAATTTGTCCAGTTCGGTCTTCAACTGACCCTATAACTTCTCATACAGCTACATGTCTATCACCAAAGTTATCAACCACATTGATCTAGTTATAACTTCTTCGCTTTTCTTCTTAAATAGAATATTCTCACTGTATTCCCAGGTATAACCTACCAGAACCAGCATCATCAGTACCGTGAGCCTCCTCTCGTCCATGTCTGCAAGGATATAGAGAGAATAATTCGCCTTAATCATTCTGTTTTGATTTCGAATAGGTGGTTATATCTTAGAGCAACATATTAAGCACTGACCCGCACCATCACCAGTGCTGTGCATGCAGTGGGGGCCCTTCCACGCAACTCATAACAACGAGGATAATTGCTCGGTCAGTCTCAGACCAATACTCATTCGGTACAACTAACTTCAATCTCTTCACTCCCTTCGCTTTCATTCCCCGTCTCCAACTCTTCGGGTTCTACTAAAGTAGTTCTCCTCAGCCTTTTCTGTTTAGTTCTTGTTCGGCTCCTTCCAATTCGCCTATTTCCGCTAGTTTTATATCACACACCCTCTATACCTTCCCGGTCAATTGATCCCATATCACAAAGGAAACCGGACCCGTCTGCTCTACTATTCTATAATATGGGATCCATCTCTGACACAATTTACCTTATCTCAGGTGTATTTTATAATACACTGTGTCCCCGATCAGGAAGGAGACTTCGGCTCTGCCCTTGTTTATCCTATCGTTTCGTATCTTCTGCGCTCTTCGAATCCTTCTCCTCACCTGCGTAAACATTTTCTGCTGTTGTTCTAGAACGATACGGTGATGATCCTCTCCTAAACACTTCCTCCTAGGTGGCAATAGGTTGTCTATAGGTAAGACTACATCCTTGCCCTATACCAAGTAGTAAGGGGAACATTTTGTCGTCTCGTTTATGGAGAACCTCAGGGCCGCTAACGCTTGGGTTACGAATAAATCCCAATTCTCTCTATTATCCTCGGCTAGTTTAGCTAAAACATCAGCGAGGGTCTTAAGAAATCTCTCCACCTTCGCATTACTTTAGGTATGATATGGGGAGGTAGTTTGGTGCTGTATGTTCAATTCCCTCAAC
The DNA here is from genome assembly GCA_963932145.1 of Acanthosepion lycidas. Classification (NCBI taxonomy): domain Eukaryota; kingdom Metazoa; phylum Mollusca; class Cephalopoda; order Sepiida; family Sepiidae; genus Acanthosepion; species Acanthosepion lycidas. Next base: position 141,102,225 of record OZ010574.1, read on the forward strand.
GTCTCTTTCAATCTGAATTACATTGACCGATCCATTATCGGAAACCAACGCTTGGGTTACGAATAAATCACAGTTCTCTTTATTATCCTCGGCTAGTTTAGCTAACACATCAGCGAGGGTCTTAAGAAATCTCTCCACCTTCGCATTACTTTAGGGATGATATGGGGAGGTAGTTAGGTGCTGTATGTTCAATTCCCTCAACGTCTCTTTCAATCTGATTTACATTGACCGATCAATTATCGGAAACCAACTTTTCGGGGACCCTATATTTGGGGAATATTTCGTTCAGTATTATATCTGACACCATTTGCGCTTTTTTATCTGGTATGGAAAATGTCTCAGGCCAATTCGTTAGGCAGTCCACAAAACACACTATGTAAAGATTACCTCTAGGAGTTTCTCCATAGAGCCCGGAAATGTCTATGCTTACTTTCTGAAATGTGTAATTCGGGACATCCGTTTCTAATACGGGGGCCTCCCTACTCCTTCGACTCTGTACTTGGCATGTTACGCATTTTTCTACATGGTTCACAACATCCTTAAACAATTTAGGCCAATAATAATTCCTGATTATTAATCCATATGTCTTATCAATTCCCATGTGTCCCAACTTTCTATGACACTGGTCTAGAACTCCGTCTCTCAACTTCCCAGGTATGTTTTTAAACTTACTTCCTCATCTCTTCCTGAAAGGTAACACAACACTCCATCATGCACCATATATTTGGAGGTACGCCCTGCCTCTACCTTGGATTTGATAGATGCTATCTCTCTATCCTCTTGGCTTTGCCTAATAATGTCTCTCCGGTGAAGGTCGGAAATAATCTCCGTCTCCCTCGTTTCCTGATCCTCCCAACCAAGTCCTTCCCTCGGTGCCTGTGAATTGTTCACATTAATTTGGAATGCCTTATCATCAACCCGGCTCCAACCTCACAGATTCCATCTCTAGTTGCTTCGGAATCCTTGATATCAGGTCAGCACAGGTATTATCCTTCCCTGCCAAGTATTCTATCTTGCAGTTATATCCACTTAGTTTCAAGCGCACATTGCTGTATCTTCTTATTCGTCCACTCCACCTCTAATAAATATTTGAGGGGTTTGTGGTATGTTTTAATGGTAAACACTATCCCACTCAAATATTAGTCCAACTTTTGCAAAGCATACAAGATAGGGAACGTCTATTACTGGCCATCTTTGCTGAGTATCGGAGAGTCGACGAGACAAAAAATAAATCGGCACTTCCTCAGGCACATCTGGTACTGGGCCATCCTTGTCGGGATATGGTTGTGTAAGAACCGGCCCGATGAATTAATCACTAGCATCTGTGTACAGCACCATAGGCTTACTCAGGTCTGGGTAGGCCTACAGGGGTATAGCTTTCAGCTGGTCCTTCAGAGCTTCGAAAGCACTCTGACAATCCTCGGTTCACTTAAACCTAGCATGCTTCTTTGTTAGAGGACTGCCAGTCGACTGAAGGCTGGTATGAACCTTCTATATTATCCGATGGCTCCAATAAATCCCCTATTCTCCCTTGCGGTCTTCGGCGCGGGCATGGCTCTTATAACCTCTACCTTGTCTAGATCCGTCTTTATGCCTTCTTTAGTTATGATAAACCCTAAGTATTTCGTCTCTTCTTTCATAAACTGGCACTTTGATAATTTTAACTTTAGTCCATGTTCTTTTAACCTATCGAACACCTTCTGTAGATTTTCGAAATGTTCCTCTGGTGACCTGGAAAACACCATGATGTCATTTAGATATGCCATGGCAAAGGCCTCCGTGCCATTCAGTACGATGGACATCAACTGACTAAATACACCCGGGGTATTTGCTAACCCAAACCGCATAACTCTAAAATTGAAGAGACCCATGTGACAGGAAAAATCGGTCTTTTTCCGATCCTTTGTGCTAAGGGCGATTTGCCAATATCCCGATCTCAAATCTAAGGTGCAAAAACATTTCGACTTTCCTAAAAGGGCTAGAATATCATCAATGAATGGAAGGAGCACTGCCAGCCGTTTCGTAATGGCATTTAATTGACGAAAATTCACGCAAAACTTATGCCCTCCATCTTTCTTTTCCACAATGACTATGGGAAAACTCTAAGGAGATTTGGATCATTCGATTATCCCCGATTCCATCATTTTATTCACTACATCCTCTACTAATTTTCTTTTGTGGATTGGGGTTCTATACGGCTTTAACTTAATAGGTGGGTGATTACCTGTGTCTATCTTCATTTCTACTGTCTCAGTTTGTCTCACTTCCTTGTCAGTAATGGCTATTACTTCCCGATTACTGTTCAGAAACCCACTCAATTTCTTCCTATGATGTTTATGAGCGTTTATATCCTCCGTCCTTATTTCCTTGCTACCTATCTTATTCCCAGGCCTATTCTTATTCCATGCTCTTACCTGCTCGTCTTCTCTCACTGGGCACACCTGTGCCATCTCTTCTCCCTGCTTAATTTTAATAGTTTTATTGGCAGGATTAGTTAACAGTAAGGGAACAGTCCTCGACACCTTTACTAACGAATCGCATACAGTTATCTCCTTTTCACTATCATCGTACCTATCAGTAGGGACCACTTGGTACAGGTCACTGTTCAGCACTCCATCTGTTACCTTACCTTATCTTGCCCTTCCCCGACACCGTAGTCCTAGGGGGAAGCGTTATATCCGTCTGGGCCACCACTGGCAATTGTTCATAATTATCCTCTCCCCACGGTATCCCTACTCCGTCCAAAGTTAGAGTGGTGGGGTCAAAACTGATCCGTGCCTTATTCTGCCTAAGCCAGTCTCCTCCCGCAGAATAAGCTCACCACACAGATCTGGTGCCACATAAACCTTAAGTTTACCCCTGATTCTTGCCAACTGGAAAGGTAGCCACGTCATACCCTCTATCCTCATTTTACTACTATCAGCTTGACTTATTAGTAGATCGACAGGTCTAAGCTTCATTCCTAACTCCCTAAAAATCTTGGAGCTAACTAGCAACACTGAAGCTCCCGTATCGACAAGGTCCCTCACCTTCTTGTCTCCAAGCCACGTATTATAGGTGAAATCTGGTCCTTCCTTCAGCAAAGTGTACACCTGTGTCTTTCTCCTTCCCGCATGTTCTATCCTTTTCTTCCGTTTGCTCGACAACCGAGACATGGGGTCCGGCAACGGAAGTTCGCCTTTCTCTAGGGGCCATTATTTCTGTCTAGAGGCCCTCTTGGGTTGGGTAAAGCCCCGATGACTCTCCTTTCCCAGACTAGTAACCTGTTTCTCCCCTTTTATTCTAGTTGTGGTTGTTCTGTTTGTGTTTGTTTCTCCTGCAAGAACAGGTTCATTTTAGGTGGCCCGATCCTCCACATTGCCGACATTTTCGCTCCTTACAAATGGACGAATGGTGCTCAGCCACAAAACATGTCCAGCATCTCAGAGGTCTTATTTGCCCTGGGGCCACCCTGCCTCTTACTTTTTCACGGGGGACCCATTGGCGTTTCCCGGAACCTTTTCCTTCTCGGTGGGGAGTGCACCAGCGTATTAACTCGTTTTATCCCCATTTTACGGCACCCCACTTCGCCGTACACCATCGAGCCTTGTGTCCGAACTTGCCACAAGTTGTACATTTCGGCCCCCGAGATCTTGGATCGCCTCCACAATTTGTCGGACAGTTGCGGGCCCGATGCCCACTATACTTGCAAGTCCAGCACTCCAGCCCATATCGGCCCGGTGTGGGCTTGAAAAACCCATAACGCAAATCCCAGGCTCTCCTATTGGGGTCAGCCTCAGCCTCAGCCTCAGCATCAGCATCAGTCCTCTACTACCTCTTCTTTCGGCTCCCGAACCAGGATCCGTTCCTGATCCTTCTTTATTATTATTACCTTGGCTCCTCGGTGGTTCCTTACACCTCCCCTTATCTTATCCCAGAGTCGCTCGCTGGCCGAGCCGCCTCTATGGCTGCGGCCAGGTTGACCGGTCCTTCCTTCAGAACATCGCCCGTCAGGCAAACAAGGTCTGAATAGGGCCACTGTCCCGAGTCACCAATTCCGGAAAAGCTAATGCTGCTAGCTCCCCGACACTTTCTCCCAATTCTTTTCTTGTCTCTCCTTCCTGTTGCTGCAGCCGGAATAGTTTCCTGACTACCTCAATGGCCGTACGCTCACTTGCGTATTGCCGCACCAGAGCGGATTTAAACTCTGTCCTTTGCGAGGCTGGGTTTTCTTTGTACCATGCCCCTATAAACTTAGACACCTGCCCCGCTGCGGCGTCGTAAGCCAAGAGCACCATTTTCTCGTCTCCTAAGCCATAAATCACCTGCTTCTTTTGGATGTAGATAATTCATTCGTGCAGGTCCGCAGGGTTTCCTTTATAAGTGGATAGCTTCATACTACCTATCAGCCTTCTGAACCCTATCTTTATTTTGGGGACTCCCACGTCCACAAGGTCAGTTGTGGTGTCTGATCCTGCTACGCTCATCCTAGCGTCTTATCAACTGCCACTTTCACCCGAGAAGAGAGATCAACGACAGAACAAAGGAAAATACTTCACACGGTGCTGGCGCCTCAACTGCGTACAAGGTCGACAAAAATCTACAATATTACTGGCAGATCTAAGTGCAATGAGTGAGTAGAGGAAAACAAAAAGTGACTTACCTGAGGTCCGCTGCTACGTGTTTTGTTTCCTTTTAATTTTAAAAATTAAAAAATTTTTTTTTATTTATTTTGACTAATTTCGTCCGCAGAATAGAGTTCTTTCTGATCTTAGTCAGTCCCGACTAGATGCAACATACGAAGTCTGTTTTGCTGGTGTTTCCTTCTTTTCTCTTTTTTTTCTGAGTATAACTTAAGGCTTGCTTTTCTTCAGTGTTGTTCCTGGCCTTATTTTCCGTGGTAACTCAAGGTCAATCCTGGTCAATGGCAACTAAATCTACCACTTCGTCCCCAGCCCCTAACCCTCCGTCGTCTTCCTCTTTGGGTTGAGGTGTCCACTCGGTCCGAACCGAACTTAGGGGGAAACTGGCCATACGCTCCCAGAGTACCTGTAGATTATTTTGACCCGTCAACTGGTCAAGTCCTGCTTGCTTCCCACGCTGTGTTAGTTTTTAGATCCAGTAAGCGGGGTGTTGTCCATACGTTCACGGTCGACTGGGGATGTGGACACGGCTGTGAGAGTTGGCGGTAGGAAGTATTTGAATGCGGCAATATAAAACAAGAAACAATATATGCAGAAGCCAGACAACAATGGGGGAAATATTCTTTTATATAAGAAGATAACATCAGAACAGAGGTTACAGGGAGAATAAAAACATTTAACATAAATGAGAAAAGAAAAAGACAAAATTCATACAGCGAATTCCTAAGAGAGAGAGGGTTTTTGTGTGTGATAAACGCGTATTGAATCGCCTGGGGTAGGTTTATGACTAATAGTCCAGTGTCATATAGACTTCTCAGAACAGGGGGGCAGTCTTCTTTCTCTCCTCCAAAATTCTCCCGCAAATCTCTCGACTCACTAGACTACAGTCTCTTTCCCCGACTCTGCTTTATTAGCAAAATCTCGAGTTAATATAGAAAAAGGATCAGTTGATCACAATTGACCCTCGGCCCGGCACGCAGCTACCACGAGTACCAAAAACTATCCCTGGACATGTAAAACTATTCTCCAATTATTTACCTCATCTCAATAACGAGTTCTTCTCGCTTAAAGAAAATTATACTTTCGGATATCTAAACATTGATTCAACTTTTTAATCAAAATAACTACTATTAAACAAAACCAAGTATCTCGCCCATCCCCATTGTTTACTAGTGACCCAAATTTAAAACATCTTCTCCTACCCTGAGATTGTGTTTCTCATCGGTAAACACACATCTTAACTCAAATTATACTTTGATATATAAAAAACCGTTTCCATTTCTAGTCAATAAATGTTATAATTGCGTGTGTGCGTTCATGTGGATGTGTGTGTGTGTGTGTGTGTGTGTGTGTGTGTGTGTGTATACCTCTCTCTGTTACATATTAATCTGGTCTAAAAACCATAAGACCCTTTCCTCTCATCAAGAAGGTGTGATAATTTGGTTATATGACCTTCATTTTCATGAAATTGAGGCTGAATTATATCAACAATTCTTCCATATGTGCACAAATTCTAGTCATATTTTTGTAAAAAGTAGCTGACCATATGTGAAAGGAAAAGGGAGATCATCGCCTAACTGTGTGATGTGTTTGATATAATAGACAGATAGCATCACTGGAAGATACGAAAACTTAGGGAATCAGCACATATGCTAGGCCACAAAAATCTCCTGAGCCGACCAAGCATAGAAATTAATACAATATAAGAACCAGTAAAGAGGATTGCTAGAGAAAAGCAATGAATAACAATAAAAATTGCAAAATAAGCTCTGGTAAAATACTTAAAATTTACATCAATTTACAACTGTTAATTTGCAACGCTGAAGTTCCATTCTATGGTCAGAAAAATAACATGTATATACAACGGGATGGCGTCTACATGGGTTCAGTTCTGGGTCAAAGTTTTAGCAATTTCTATATGTCTAACCTCAAGAATAACATATTTAACAAAAAATCTTAAAAAAAACACTCCATCTACCTAAAATACGTTGATGATATCCTAATATTAGTCAAGAATATGGGAGAAATACGCAAATAGCAAAACCAATTCCAGGATAATTCTGTTCCTAAGTTTACATATAAACTTAATAGCAACAAAATTCTTTTTCTAGATATACTGATAAACACTAATAACAATAAGTTTATTATTTCCCTATATATAAAAGCAACCAGCATAAATTCCCGTAGCCTTAATTATAAGAGTAAATGTTCAAATAAATATAAAAAAGCAATTATAGAAAAATAACAAAACCTTTCAAAACTAATTCATCCTCAAAAAATATAAAACTAAATCTCATTCATAATAACTTCCTTAACTATATTACTGATAAACACATAAGATGATCCATCAGAGATTTTTATAGTAAACAAATAAAATATAATAATTCATCAACTAATCCGAAACATATCAATCTTTTATATCGCAACCAAATACATTTTAATTAGACAAAAAATATTAATAAATACTAATATATCCACCACAGATCCTAGTAAAAAAAATACAATTAATTATATACTACACTAAATCTACTAGTAGGTTGGTGCAAAAATAATGACGTCATGATGTCGTTTTTTGACGTCAAAAAACGACATTATTACGTCATTATTTTTGCACCAACCTATTATATCTAATGCAATCATTCGTAATGTCTCTTCCTCGCCCGCTAACGTGTTACAGAAAACCAACATTGTTTGTAAATTTAAATGTCCTCTGGGACATTGTATCTCCAACAGTAAAAATAATATTTATGTTGGACACACTACAACAACGTTGTGTCGGTTGCTAAGTTTTGATTTGAAGAATATGTTCAATATTTCTAAATATTTACAATAACATATCTGTCCACATTCGCAATTCAGAAAAAAATCCTGTCGAAAATCCTTCTTCATTTTTCACAAAAAGAATAAAAATGAAGAAAAAATTCACGAAGTTATCTATATTAAAACTTTGAAACCAAACCTTAATAAAAATTAATTATGAATACTCCACAAATATTTTAAAATGTCTACAACAAATTCGAGGTTTGCACTAAGATTTTTATTTACTATTTATTTAGTTAAAAGTTCTGATGGTAAAAACAAAAACAAAATTAAATAAATAAAAATCAAGGTTTAGGGATGAAATCAACCAGGATAACAAATGACCAACGAAAGAATGTGGTAGATAGTATAACTAATTTCTAAAAAAAAATCCATTAAAAAGATTTTTTAAATAAATGTTCTTCGTGAGCTGAAGAAAAAAGAAACTGAAAACAAAATAGTGAATTTCGATTTGCGGTTTCTAGACTTTTAATCAATAGTCATCAAACGTTGAAAATGACTAAAATTATTCGTTATTCTTTATTACGGGTACTCGTGGGTACTGCGTAAAGTGTCGCTTATGAGCATATTTTGATAGAACTGTCGGCTCTGTTACTCATTATTCAAAAAATAAGTTAAAGATGAACAAATATTCGATATTCAATACGGACTGCATATTTTTGTAAGCCGCGATAATCTTATCCGTGTTCTGTTCAAAAAAGTATCCTTATTTTTATTGTTTTTACCATAGCATGTTGACATGGTTTATCAGCAAGTAATGTGATATAAGATACCTGCGACATTATATGAGAAAGTTTGTCAGTCTTCTAGTTGTGGCTGAACTTATGGAACAATGTTTTCACTTTCTTTTCAAACATGTTTTTTTCTGTCTTTATCTGAAATATTATGATAAAAAAGTCAAGAAAAAGGAAGAAAAAGGCTCAAAGGTATCTTCCTTAGAATACTGTCCATTTGTTTCTCATTCCTCTCCAATTTGATAAATCATCAAAATATCAAATTATTTGACTAGCATCTATAGTATCTACATGTTGTTTTTAGCATACCATTTCGGACATGGATTCCTATTATAAAGTTTAATTTGTAAATTAGTTATTATAAGTGATTAACAGAAATAGTGACATCAATAAGTTCACAGCTTAATTATGAAAACATGAATTATTTTAATCAACAAATATTTAATATTATTCTGTATAGGTTCCTTTTTTGTCAAGTCACTTAATTCATTGATTAAACACATTGACCAAAGTTCATATTTGATTCATATGAAAATTCAACAAATTTATTTATTGATTAATACTCGCGTATAAAATAAACAATGACGACATGCCTTATCATGAAACAATTTGTTAGAGAAGCAAATATCGTAGATCATTCCTAATATAAGGAATTCGACCCTCAACGGATATTCCATTTTCTACCATATTAAGCGAAACTTCTTTTATTTTAAATAACATGTTTCTTAAGAATGTAAGTGATCATAGTTCTCCACATCTTCTTTTTCTTCTAATAGTCATGCATTACTAGAATGTATTGAGAAAGAGTAAAGTGGATTCCTGTTTTCTTCTGTACCGTTTTGAATTCAGAATTTTCCTTCTTCATATTGATTAAGACCCAAAGATAAGGAGCGCTCTGACTATCCTGCTTGTAGCTGCTGGGAGGATTTTAAATATAAATAAAAGTCCAGAAACGCATCCTATCATAATAGTACCTGCCCTTCTGTTTGTTGGTTCGCACTACCGTTACGCTCTACCAATACCTCATCAATAATAGACTGTTCCTGTTTTGATCGCATAGAAAGAAAGGAATACACTACTGAGAAAATGAAAGAAAAAAAGGGGAGAGAGAAGCAGGTCAATCTGATAAAGACTGATGTTACATTTGGATCATAGCCAAAAGATCGAAAAGTGATGGCGACCGCGATAAAAACTACATTTTTCAAATGCACAGTACCGAACGAAGGAATATATATAGTGTATATAAATAAACGAAAAACATACGTGAATATAAGTAAGCATAAAAGACCTCGGATCAGATAAGGTAATTTATGTCACGCCTCATCCTTAAAAGTCCAAACACATTTTTCCTTGCATAGAGTTTTGTCTTTCATTCCAACCTGAAGAAGACGAGATTAACAGACATCAGTGAAAAGAGCTGTTTATAGCATTTCCACTTTGTCTCAACATTCCTACTTTTATTTCGGATAATATAAAACCTTCTAGAAATACACATAAGTAAGCATATTTACATACATATATAAACGGAAATATCTAAGTATTTGCCTTACTCCACTCCCCTCACATACACATTGGTGGATTGAATCTCAAACTATTGGTTTGCACGACACAAAGGGGTTCACCTACAACTACAATGCTACCATTTCATTTTCACGGTGAATAAATATTTTTAACTATATATGAAATATACTTTAAAATTTTTGTGGAAAAAATGTGTATTTCTTATTACAATGTACATGCACTGTAAATATTACTGATAGTAAATACCAAATACAAATACAAAATGTTATAATTTATTTTTTTTTATTTTGTTTTAATTTAGGTATATTTTTAGATAGTTTACTCTATAATTTACACAGTAACAATAGTGTTGTGGAGTAAATAGTACACCCCGGTGATTATATGAACTAAACATAGATATAAAGAGCTTCAGTTCAAAGATGATTGATGATGAAACCGTTTGCAGTCAGGCAGTTTGCTGCCAGGCTCACAACAGGCGTATCAAACTCTCTACCTTTGAGCAGAAAGGAAAACAGACGAGTCTATATGCCTACGGATAGAGTCTCGTCTGGGAAGGTAGTTAAACTCGACCCCCATGTATGCGGGGTCTAAGGGGAATTTTTCAAAGCTTATGGGTTCGGAATTACCCCCGCATACACACAAAAAAAAAAAACGACCTTGTACCACGCCTTATGGGGAATTTTGGGTAAATAGCAGAAGCCCTTTGGGGTCAGTCATTAGACTAAATAATACAGGAGTCACTACAAATTGCCCAAGTATTACTTATATTGTAAGCACTACGAAGCATATTATAACAAATAGTTCAAAGGCACAACAGAGCATTCCACGAAGTTCACTTTGTTAAGAGCAATCGCTTGTGTTCACTTGATGATTGATCGGCTCTGCTAATAATTGCTTCTGCATCCACTTCACTTAATAAATAATAGAAGTCGGTTCAAGTAAGGATATACATGTGAATTAGGGGGATTTAAACAATCATAATTAAGTAATTGATCGCGTCAAGAAAATTTCTCAACAGAAAGCACTGGACGACAGTTTGCGTCATATCTTAAGGGTCCGGGTTCGATTTTCGGTAGTGGATGCACATTGTTGATGAGCCCCAAAATAGGACGGGATTTCTATACAGAGTGCAAATGTAAGGGTTCATTCATTTTGCACGTTTTTATTTTTAATTAATATTTTTATTGCACCTTTACAAAAAAAAAAAAAAAAATATTTGTAATTAGTTTGTGGTGTGTATGTTTGTTTCCTCTTTGATATTATTATTTAAATATTTATTATTCATTATTTGGTTGTCTACATTTCAGTATATATTTTATGGTTTCTGATAAATATTTAATATATAAAATCTCTAATGTCTAAGTAATTATTTATTTGTCATTATTAAAGGGTTTTGTTTTTAATGTTATGTCGGTTTCAGCATTTTCAAATACACACACACACATATATATATATATGTGTGTGTGTGTGTGTGTGTATGTGTGTGTATGTGTGTGTGTGTATGTAAATGAAAATATGTAGAAAATAGGAAAGAACTGGTTAGGTAAATAATCCAAAGTTCTTTAGTATTTTTGTTATTATTTAAAAAAAAAATAGTGTTCTATACAAAAGTAGAACATAAATATAAGTATTTATTTAAAAATATGATTCCACCAGACATTGAATAATTAGCATAAAAACAAACAAACAATAAATTAATTTTTAAACTCCATAGCCTAATAAATAGTTTAAATACCCTACAAAAAAGATAACCCTTTACGAAGTCGTCAAAAAACAAATGTTACGGCAGTTTTTTTTTAATTACACAAACGCTTTCAGAAAAAAATAAAATAAAAAAAATAAATAAATCTCCATAGGCACGTAAACCAGACTAGACGAAATCATCTTCCGTTTTAAATTTAGACACCCCAACCTTAGCCTGACTTGACATCTATGAATGTAACTCTATACTGATACAAATTATTAACACCCTACACCCCTTTCTATTTAAACAATGGCTCTAGCCGTTACCATGGTAATTTTGATCTCAATAATGAATATGCTATTAAAACACGTAAATTTCAGAAATAAGTTATTCCAAAAAAAATTCGTTTGAAGATGTAACAGAGCTTACTTTAATTCAATTTAATTCTAATAATTATATTGAAGTTTTCGAAGCATGAGAACTCTTATGTAGCTTGTTGGAATCATATTTTAAATAAATAATTTTATGTATATATATATATATATATATATATATATATATATATATATATATATATATATTCCTGTATAGATAATATACTTTGAATTCTGGGTCTGTCCGTCTTTATCTATATTAACCGTCTGTCAACGACGCTCCCTCGCATTCTAATTAAGAAATATTGGAATATTGATCATGCTAATTAGTAAATATTGATTTTTTTTCATATTCTTTTCAACCATTTTCCTTCTCCGTTTTGTGACTGGCCAATCGCTGAAAACACCAAATTAAATTTAATATATGAGCAGAGGTTTATGGTCAGATCGAGAAATTTCTCCAAAGAAATCGATCTCTCTTCTAAGACTGCAAATACGTGTCTATAACGAATGTTGGAATAACTCGATATTAATATCTCCTGATAATTCTCATATATTTTTTGTCTTTGTATGAATGTAGCCGTTAGAAATGGTCGATAAACTAACCGACGTGGAAATAACAGTTGAATTTCAATTTATTTTATTAATATTTCCGACTGAATTATAAAGAGATTCAGGAATGCAATTTTATACTGCAAAACAACACTGAACTGATACGTAATATTAGTCCTCTTATATGGCACTGAAGACATTTGAAGCAATAGCAATGTCGTTCTATAGAATGATTCTCAGAATACCATTGAACAGAACATGTGAAAAACAACAAAAGTTTCGAAAAAATGTAAAGATAATCAACGCATATACTTAAAATCAAGAAGTGACAGTTGAAAATTTTAGGATATATGATGCGGAAAGAGTGCTTGGAAAATTTGATACTCACAGGATGTTACAGTTTTTGTGTATATATATATTTAACTAGGTTATGTACTGTAGAAAGTTACAATTGTGGCACGTGGCTGATGAAGGGGAGGGGTAAATGCTTGTCCAAACTATCCTATACCTAGCTAATCAGATTCACGACCCATTCATACATTACAATTTACCCATTCACCAAAATAACTCGTCCATTTCCAATCAATCCTCCTCCCATCATAATACCACATACTCACAAGAGGGACCTACACAAAATGTGCCCCACATCATAAAAATATAATGATATATATGTAATTTAAAATTCTAATAATGATAGAATGAGTGGGGGAAGGAGTTGAACCCAATAATAAATAAAAAAAAATAAACACAAAATACTTACTAAATATAATTGATGTTAGTAGGTCCCGTCCAACCGTCAAAATAGAGGGTCCACTGTATTCTGCCCAGGGGACAGAATCAAGAAGCTCTCTCCCTAAGGGAGTGGGAAAGGGATAAAATAATATACGGGAAAGGGAAAATGTAAAGCTGACCCAGTCGAGATAAAAGGAGGCCAAAACAAACTGGGGAGGTTGGGAATCTCGACTTGGATCATAACCAAAGAGCGGCCGGGATACAGTCCAGGAACAACACTTACTCACATTAACTAGTTACACTGAAGCTTGTCTAACCTAACCAAGGGGAGGGTTCCACAGGAAGCCACCCCGATGTGCAATAGGTTGACCTAGAAGAGAAAATCAAGGCTAGCTCCGGTCACACGAACCAAGCTCGCCTCTTTTACCCACCTTTCGCTAAAGACTGTCGAATGCAATCGTTTTCTATCAGATCTAATCTTCATCTTGATCTAATCTTCATGCTGATGAGAAAGACGGTTGCCCCGCAAGACTTCTTCCTTTCGTGTCGTCCAAATCACCATTCGAGCCGTGGTCATCAGCGTCAGAAACACCATCCGTTTCACCCCGGAATACGGGGGCGACACATTGTTACACGCGTATGCGCGATCCATGGACACAAGCTGTTCGGGAGCGAGACGAGCCGTTAGCTCGCCGACATGGTCCCCTGGTCCCATAAGGGGCAATGGTAGAAGGCGTGCGAAGCCGTTTCCTCTAATGCAAGACCACACCGTTCACAGTCTGGCAAATGCGCCGGCATGGTCTCATAAGGGGCGGACCCGGGGGCAATGGTAGAAGGCGTGCGAAGCCCTTTCTTCTAAGCCAAGACCACACCATTCACAGTCTGGCAAATCCGCCAAACCCCATATGAAAGCCTTGTCGTTTAGAGGCAGCCGATTCCGAGCCAATCGCCAGGTAAGCGAAAACTCAGGGTTGCTGACGTAATCCGCCGCTGGCGCCCAAGACCAGTAGGAGCGATACTCCTCCTCCGACAAGCCGAGCGTATCTCGTAGGGAATCCCTCGCGGGCCTCTCCACTAATCCACGATGGAAGACCTTCCTAGGCCGTGAAAGGTCACTGGACCTGGGAATGACCTTCAAGGCCAACCGGCACTAGCGAAGGAAACCCGATTGATCCCGGGGTTTACGACGGCGCTCAACCCTCGACATGGGGGAACTGATGGTAAGGCCAGGGAACGCGTCCCTGACAACCCCCTCCAGAATCGGATCTCCTCCAGTCAATGCGCGGCGTAAGAAAGCCAACCTAGAAGCACGGATGTGACTCATCAGGTGCGGCATTCCCAGCCCCCCATGACACGGACGTTTAGTGCAGACTCGTCTGTCGACCCTGTTCACGCGTCCCCTCTATAAAATGGAGGATAGCGATCGCTCGAGCGCCTTCCTGTGATCCTTACAGAGAGGAAGTACGGACAATCGATAAAGAATCAGGGGTGAAATGTATGTAGCACACACCTCCGCCCTGCCCTTCACGGACAACCTCCGTCGATTCCAAATCTGACCGGAAGAATCGAACTTTGCTCGTACTTCAGACCAATTCTTCAAAAGCTGGAGGTCGGGCCCAAACAACACTCCAAGAATGCGTATATCTTGGCCCCTGTCACCTTCTCGTACCGATCAAGCGCCTTCTGTACCGCCTCAATGTCGCTGCGGGACGACACGAAAGCGGATACGTCATCGGCGTACGCGGAAACCCTGGCTCGAGCCCCTCTCGGAACGGCAATTCCATGTAGGGCCGGACTGCCGGTCTCGTCCTTCAGCCAAAGCATAAAGGAGAGGCGATAGCGGACAACCCTGACGAACCGACCTACACAGCACGAACGCGTCCGACAACCTTTCGTTCACCTGTATCACAGCACTGGGGGAGCGATACAGGAGGCTAATCCAGCGGCAGAAGTTGGGTGCGAATCCAGCGGCCTGCAGGACAGTAGCAAGGTAGCGATGGTCGATCCTATCAAATGCCTTGGACTGATACAAATTGATCAGCGCGGCTTCTACGTCGTCTTTTACTCCCTCTATGATTGTGCGGATCAGATGCAGGTTGCTCTGAATAGTTCGGCCCCTCACAGAACAAGTCTGCTCATGTCCTAACAGAGGCTCGGCAACTGACTGCAAACGCTCCTGCAGGATCTTGGCCATAATCTTTAACTCTGTGTTTAGCAGAGTTATTGGCCTGTAATCATCTAGCCTCAACCCACCACCTTTTCCCTTTTTCAACAGATTGATCACGCCCCTGGTGATCCGATTGGGGATGGACCCCGACCGAAACCAGTTGTTGAACACTGCAGTCAAAATCGGAACAAAGATGTGCGACAGCCTCAAGTACAATTCATAGGGCAAACCATCCAGACCGGGCGACTTGCCTATGCCGACCTTCTTCAATACCGCGTAGAATTCGCCGTCCGTGATCTCTCCCTCGCAGATAGCTGCTTCAGTGCTACGAAACTCCTCATCACGGAGAACAGGCTCCTTGGTAAACCGGCTCTCGAAATGGCGCCGAAACGCCTCGCACATTTCATCAGCGGCCCGAAGAGTACGCCCCTCCGGGGATATGACTTCACGAATGTAACGATCGCCACCTCGACGGACCTCTTCCCTGCGCAGATCTGCGCCCAAGTTCACAGCTTCAGAAGACATCTTGCTTAACTTACGTCTAATTACCTGGCCCATGTACCCCTCGCTACTCGAAAGATCCAGGGCCTCCCTAGCTAAGGCTATCTCTAGGGGATCCCCCCCAGCCACCGCCCGGGAATAACTAGCCTTAAGTGTCTTCACCTTGTCAGCTCTATCTAGAGCGAGCCGTTTGCTGAAATAACCGATAACCGCCCCCACTAGCTCCCGCTGCACTAGTCTAATTAGCTGCTCCTGGAAGTCCCGCATGTCCAGTAAAGACAGATTGAACTTACAGTACCCAGGCCTATTGTCTAACGCCACCCAGACACAAACGAGTTTGTGGTCCGAATAGCCTACCCAGTGGAACGTAGGGCAATCTAGTAGATCTATGTCGGCTCTTCTAATTAACATTGTCAAAAGGCCAATTAAGAGCCCACGTCCACATTTTCCCCCCGGGATGATCGACCCGGTATCTATCGACGAGACCATAATTGTCGATCAGATCAACCAGGATACGATCGCCCTTTCTCCCGCTAGCTCCCCGCCCTCTGTGTAACTTGGGGTCCAGGATGGCATTCCAGTCCCCCATTAAAACTAGGCGCGTTGAATCCACTAGGAACGGCCCCAACTGCCGAAAAACGAGACCTTCTCCTCCCGGTCATTGGGCGCATAAACATCGACCACTCGGAACGAACCACTTTTCACGACAGTATCGGCCACGATCAACCGGCCCTCGGCATCGGTATGCACAAGGTCCACCTTCGCATCAAGAGTACGACTGACAAGCAAAGAAACGCCTCTGGCTGAACGGTCCCTATATGCTGAATAGACGACAAAGTCATCCTCCAGCACACACGCATCGGAACTGCAAACTAAGTGGGTCTCTTCGATCGCGGCAACATCCACATCCAGGGACAGAAGGTCCCGGAGCAGGCGGGCAGCCTTACCCCGATCCCTTAAGCCCCTCACATTCAACGTAGCTATCTTAATTTCCATCGTCTAGGACTACCAGTACCCAATTCCGTCGTCATACGACCGTCCAGGACAATGCCGCCGACGTCCGTCGGGTACATTAATTTAATGGCCCTATATAAGGAGGGGTGAACTAAAACAGGGATACTCCCATAGTAAAAGTTGCGAAGTTTCTTCAGGTTGGGGTTGTCCAACTCGCAAACCCTAATATCAGGAAAGTCCTCCTTGGCCTCAAATATGTGTCTCCAAACTTTTAGGTAACCACCTGTGTCTCTGACACAGATAATGACACATGGTAAATTACTGGGGTCCTCGACGCTTTTGCCGTCCACCTCCGTCATTTTGTACAGTACACCCAACAGGGCCTTCCTTTGATGAAATGAGAACAAGATCATTAAAAAGAACAGTAAATAAGTATCACCTGGGTAAAGGAGAAAAAAAGCTTGGAGAAGAACAACGAAAGGCTTAGGGAGGTGTCGTGAAATTGGTAAATAGGATTTTACCTGTTTACATATGTTGGTAGAATAAAAATCAGACGAGAGGAAGTTGGCTACTGATCACGTGTCATAAAACAACATTATACAACAGTAGTGTCATTATGAAGTTTGGGAGCAAATTTTGAGGTAATTTAAAACTATTACGTCTACTACTAGTTGTAAACAATATAGCCCAAATTGAAATTCAGATAATGAACTATAGAGCTATATGACTAGATTTGAAGCTTCTCTGCTAGTTAGTTTTCCCTGTCTTATTGGTTGGGCGTTGTTCTGGTGAAATAATCGCGTTTTATAAAGACTTCCGAGTTCCAGTCACATCAGGAGTTTATTATTTATTTACTATCTGTTCTGGAATGTAAAAAAGCTATGGACATTTCAGAATAAAGCAAAAAAAAAAGAAGAAAAAGAAAGAGAACCACGACAAATAAATAAATAACCTCAACGGACATCTCCATGAATTTGGACATCAAAAGGGTGATAAAATCCTAGAGATATTATATCATATTAAGAACCTTAATGATTAAAAAGCAAAGATATATATCAGATAGTAAACTTAAAACTTTAAAGATTTAATCATGACAACGCAAAATCATTAATTCTTTTCAAATGAAAGGGAACTGCAATTCAATTCATGACAAAAAAATTGTCCTGTCTTTATGATATTAATTTGGTCTAAAAACCATAAGACCCTTTCCTCTCATCAAGAAGGTGGGATAATTTGGTTATATGACCTTCATGTTCATGAAATTGAGGCTGAATTATATCAACAACTCTTCCATATGTGGACAAATTCTAGTGACATTTTTGTAAAAAATAGCTGACCATATGTGAAAGGAAAAGGGAGATCACCGCCCATCTGTGTGATGTGTTTGACATAATAGACAGATAACATCATTTAGGGAATCAGCACATATGCTAGGGCATAAAAATCTTCTGATCCGACCAAAGATAGAAATTAATACAACATGGGAACTAGTAATCAGGATTGCTAGAGAAAAGCAACGAATAACAATAATGATTGCAATATAAAGTCTGGTTACTCACTCTCTCAGCGTTCTTCACTCCATAAGGAAGACATTTGGCTTTCAGATGAAGAAAACAATTTTGTCTTCGACAATAATGAACACTACAATATTTGTCTTGCAATAAACAATACCCTGACATTGTGCTATGTTGAAGTACTCGAAATATGAAGTAGACGTAACATGTCTATATTATTCAATGAAGCATGTCTCTCTCTCACTCTCTCTCTCTTTCTATATATATATATATATATATATATATATATATATATATATATATATATATATACACTATACATATATATATATATATATATATATGAATACAGTCTGTTAAGAGTGAATATATATATATATATATATATATATATATATATATATATATATATATCATAATATATATTAATAATATATATAAATGTAATAATAATAATAATAATAATAATAATAATAATAATAATGGACTCTCCCGTTGGTGCACTACTTCAGTTTTCTTTAGGATAAGTCTAAGACCAACTGCTTTAAATGCAGCAGAGAAACGATTTATTAGATGTTGGGCCTCCTCAAAGGATGTCTCTACAAGAGCCGCATCATCAGTAAACAAAACATCACGAATAATTAGCTTTCAAGCGTTGATGATTGAACATATATATATATATATATATATATATATATATATATATATATATATATATATACTTTAGCATTTTTAAATGATTTTAAGAGAAAAAAACGCTACCTGGTGCCAGGCTCACAACAGGCATATCGAACTCTCTACTTTTGAGCAGAAAGGAAACTAGACAACTCTATGTGCCTACGGATAGAGTCTCGTCTGGAAAGGTAGTTAAACTCGACCTTCATGTATGCGGGGTCTAAGGGGAATCTTTCCCGAGCCTACAGGTTTGGAATCCCTCACACACACAAAAAAAACTGCCTTGTACCACATACCGGCTTATGGGGAATTTTGGGTAAATACCAGAAGCCTTTTGGGGATCAGTCATTAGACTAAATAATACAGGAGTCACGACAAGTTGGCCAAGTATTACTTATATTGTAAGCGCTACGAAGCGTATTATAACAAATAGTTCAAAAGCACAACAGAGCATTCCACGAAGTTCACTTTGTTAAGAGCAATCGCTTGTGTTCATTTGATCATTGATCGGCTCTGCTAATAATTTCTCCTGCATCCATTTCACCTAATAAACTCTTTTTTTAATGGATAGCAACATACATGATTCAAAATTCTCCTCAGATAGCGAATTTCTTAACCTTGCCTTTATTATTCTTAGATTTGAAAATGTCCACTTATATTAGACTTCAGTAACTGATTGTGTGCCTATGACTTTATAAAGTTATTATTTATTTTTATTACTAATATATTTGACTGTGTTTGTTTATTTATTTCATTTTTATTTGATACGTTAGGGGCGTACTCGCCATGGGTTAAACTGACACTCGGGCCAGACCGTCACTGAATATAACCATTAATAATATTAGTTTGTTGTTGTGACGAAAAAGAAAGCTTTATGAAAGTTGGTCCCTTTAAACAATGGTGAAAAATATTTTAATTTTAATCCTTAGCGATTGATCGTATGTACGAGAATCGTGTCTTCTCTAAGTGTGGAAATTGCTTTATTTATTTGTTCACTGATTAGGTGTTGTTTATAGCCACGTGTTGTGAATTGATGCTCCAGATTTTCAATGTGTTTATTTAATTCTTCATTGTTGGAAAATATCCTTCTGAGTCTAAGTGCTTGTGAATAGGGAAGGTACTCTTTGAGGTATTTAGAGTGGAAAGACTTAAAGTGTAGATAATTGTGGGTGTCGGTGATTTTAGTGTGTAGTGTCGTTTGTAGTTTCCTGTTTTCATCTATGTAAATGCGGGTGTCTAAAATGTTACTGATATTGTGGATTTTTCATAGTGAAACTTAATTGAGTCGTTCACTGTGTTTAGGGTCATAAGGAATTGGGTAAGTTTGTAATCACTGCCCGTGTATACAAAGAATATATCATCGATATATCTTGCATAGAATACGCTACCAATGAGGGGATAGATATGGGTTTCCTCAAATTTTCTCATGAATATTGTAGCATATGATAGAGCCGTGATGGTGCCCATGGCACAACATCTCATTTGAAGGTAGTGTGCTCCATTGAAGTTGAAAGTATTCAATGTAAGGATATACTCCATGAGTTTTATGATAACTTCTGTTTGGGGGGGGTCTTGTTTTCTTCTTTTAGTCAGTGCTTTCTGAAAGGCGGTTAGCCCTTCGATGTGTTTAATGTTTGAATAGAGTGACCTTGCGTCCATAGTCACTAGAATAGCATTATCTGGAACTATTTGTATGTGATTAATTTTGTTTAGAAGATCTGCTGTGTCTCTAATGTAGGATTTTACTTCCTTAGCAAGGGTTGTATGTAATGGTCTATGTATTTGGCAATTTTTGTCGTGTGGCAGTTGAACGATGAGATAACCGGCCTTCCGGTGTTGTTGCTTTTGGGCATTTTAGAAAGGAGAAAAAAGCGATCCTGTGTAATGTTTGTGGGTGTAAGTGTTGTGCATGTTTCCTTGTCGATTAGGTTGTTGCGAAGCATTATGTTTACTGAGCTAGTTAATTCTTTATGTTATGTTATGTACAATATATATATATATATATATATATATATATATATATATATATATATATATATATATATATATATATATATATATATATATCATAATTAAGTAATTCATCGGTTCTAGAATAAATGCAAAAACACTGGACGGCTGTTTCGTCCTTTGGAACACATCAGCATTTTCGGTAGTGGATGCCACTACCGAAAATGAATCGGCTGCTAATGCTCTGGACTGTTGTAGTCGTAGCTCGTTGAAGCACAATCCTATGGGTAAGGCAAACTTAGAGGAATTCCACCACAGAATATGTGATCGAGCTACACTATATCGAGCCTAATGCGTCACCTCTTCGATGCCCGTTGGTACGGTTGGTATGGCGTTTCCCTCCCATCGTAATTGTTCGGGTTTCAATTCTCGGTAGTTGATACGCACTGTTGATGAATCCCAAATATAGGACGAAATGGCCGTCTGGTGCTTTCTGCATTCTGTCGGGGTTTCTTCTAGACTTAATGAAGTACTTAATTATGATTATTTCAAATCATTCTAATTATTTCTGTATGTATAATATATATATATATATATATATATATATATATATATATGTATACATATATTTACATATATATATATATATTCATACTCAGAATATTATGCGAAAGAGCGATACAGAAGAACGTGTACCAATGTTTTATAGTCTACGCAATGGGCTTCAACAAATTACGCCATAAGAATCTAATAGAAGTGCTCAGTAATGTTGATATATTCGGGAAATATATCAGAATAATCAAAAACCTATACTGGCAGCAAACAACATGCTTGTGCATCGGGAACGAGTTCAGTGAATATACAAAAATAGAAAGGGTCGTAAGGCAAGGATGCGTCTTCTCACCCGACCTGTTCACCCTCTACAGCGAGGCAATTCTGATAGAATTGGAAAGCCTACCGGGATTTAGCATCGGCAGCCACAATCTTAAACACATATGATACGCAGATGACACAGTACTGATAGCAGACACGGAAAAGAAATTAAAAAATAAAATCTCTTCCAGAAGGTAGCGATGGAGAATGAGAAGCATAAACTACAAGGAGACAAAATGCATGGTCATCAGTAAGAGGATGAGCCCGAAATGCGATCGGTATGTCGGAAACACTAGAATCAAGCATTTGCGCAAGTTTAAATACCAGGGAATCATCTTGACAAAGGACGGTAAGTACGACATTGAGATCCGTAGACATAGGACACATTCCAAAAGTTGGGCAGAGTCTTGCGAGACAGAAGGATTTCTTTTGTAACAAAGAAAAGAATACTGTGGTGTTAGGTGACATCTGTCCTTGTTTACGGCAGCGAATCTTGGACTATTTCCTAAAAATTGAAGAGGAGACTCGAGGTTACAGAGATGTGCTTCTACAGAAGGATGCTAAGGATATCATCGACCGAGTGTGTGAGCAACGGTAAGGTCTTAGAGAGGATAGAAACAAGGAGGAGGCTTATACTTAACAACAGGAAAAAGGCAGCTGAAGTTTCTGGGACACATAATGAGTAAGGTGGTTGTGGGGAATCTGATACTCACGGGTCGAAAAGAGGGAAAGAGAGAAAAGAGAAAACAACGCATGATATATCTAGTTGTCTTAAGCAAGTGTTTAACAGAACGATACCTACGGAAGGTAGCAGAAGAGAGGAACTTGTTGAGAGCTGCACGGAAATGCCACATAAAAAGAGAGAAAGAATATCAGATAGATATTTGTTTCTACATTTTAATTTCATCCAAAGACCCCTTCAAGAAGCTTCCTGAGTATTTAATTTTTTTTAAATAATTAAAAAAATATCTTTTTCTGACATTTTTGCATACAGTAATATTACATTTGTCGTGGTAAGTCTTTCCCTGGCATCATTAAATGACATATCTAAGCATGACATGTGATAATGACCCAGTCACCTAAAAACTCTGACCTTATTTTTATATATTAGCGAAGACGTGATGTACAGTGGTTTATCTAGACATACTCATAAATATATTTCTAATTATGACTTATGCCCCACCTTTAACTTATGGAAAGAGGTAACGATTTTTTAAAGATTTCCCTGATAAATCATTTTTATCATTAGTTATCTGCCTTCGACTGATGAGGTAACATATCAGTACCGAAAGATGAAAGTTTTTTTGTTTTTTTTTGTGTAGCGATGGAAAATGTTTTATTATAATAATATTTTGCTCTATTTTGTATTGAGCACTCTTTTTAAAAACAAATGATACGAACTATGGATTTTATCCCATCTGTTGTTTCTCTCATTATATGAAGTGAACCCGATATATTTTAAAGAATCAGCACAACTTATTTAAGTACATTGGCAAGAAACGAGATTTGCATTAAATAAATGCTTTATCCGCCATGAGATTTAAGTATTTATTGATGTACTTATGTAACTAAAAGTACAGTCTAAGTTCTGCTTTAATTGGCATTAGCCTAGAAGGACATTTCTGAATTCACAGTCGGTTGGACATGGGAACTTCACACCGTAAAATCAAATTGTTACCGAAACGAAAACAGTGCAACCTAGAGCAGAAAGACTGTAAATCTATGCACCACAAGGAGTCTAATTGCAACCTACCGATTTACGTAATGTGGCTAGTGAAATATGTTTTAAAATATAACATTTTTGTAAAATGTTTCTATAGTTGTATCGTACGTATCTCTTATGAGTCATCTTTTTACTATTATACTAAATCAGGGATCTAGATTAACATTTTTCAGCATCATTCCAGAATTGTTTTGAAAACCACTTTAATCATCTCTAAATATTTTAAAAGGGACCGAAATCAAAATGTTTTTAAACATTACCATTCATACGTGTTAGTAGCATAATCAAAACGCTATTAAGTATGCGTTAGTCACATAGGATGTTTGGTTAACACTAAATTAGTCTCCTGGCTTAGCTCGGTGTCATGCAGTTGTAGCTCAATTTTCATGGGAGACCGACATCTTTACATCTGTTTCGAATCTTATATATTGCAGTATCACTCACGGACTTGGTTGATTTTCCAATAGTTTATATCGATTCCAATATGCATGCGCATGTGCTTTAAGTCAATTTCGCTTTCAGGACCTGCGATCAGCGACTTCGAGGAGAAAAGAAATTCGAAGATTATCGTGGCGTCATGATGAATTCATCACATTTGAAACTGCGACTCCGGTCGAAAACAAATTTCGGTGTGGTCTATTTCATCAAGTTGTCATGGTAACGTCATCACCTTCGAATCAGCGACTTCGACCAGAAAAGAATTTCGCAGATCACGTGACCTACCACCTTCGAAAAAAGATTATCTTCACAGGCGCAAGTCTATCAGCAAGAGGCACTTATGGCAACAGCTATTCATCACAGACACTGGTATTCTATTTTATTCTCAAACTCTTATAGTATCAGCTATGTCAGACAGGCATGCACCCTACAGACGGGTCAGTACCGTTACAGCCACCTCTATAGGGGGCATTTCTGTCTAACATAACTGATACTATAACATAGCTGATACTATATCATAGCTGCTACTATATTCGAGAGAGTCGGGATTAATGTTTATTGTATAACAGACAGACAAGTGGGATAAATCACTGAATTGGACCCGATATATTTTAAAGAATCAACACAACTTATTTAAGTAGAGGCTAAGTTCAGTGATGTTAGTTCTTTTCAAGTCAATCATTAAGTATCTTGTATATAAATAAATAAGGCATCAAAAAACTTGACAACCCAGCTATTTAATTGATCACAATTAGTGTAATTGTTAAACATATGGGCTGAAATTCAAATTTATAGAAAGCAGACTAGAATTCGTGTTTCCCGAGGATTCACCAAAAATATTCCGTTAGAATCCGCATAAACGGGTTTCTTGTTCTGTCTACTCCAAGAATGAAACATTGCCTTTTCGGCAAAACCTCGTCCGGATTCCTCTCTGCTCAAGGCAGATTGTTCGACAGTAATTGACAATCTATTCGACTGTTAATATTTAACAGCCCTCTCCCCCACCACCACGATTGATTTATGTGGCACAAGGCTGTGTTTACCGTAGATTCTCCGAGCCCGTAGACTCGGCTAAAAATATTCCCTTAGAATCCGCATAAACGAGTTCAGCTTCTGTCTACCTCCCCGGGCGAAAAGCCTCGCCCGGGTTCCTCTCTGAACAAGGCAGAGAGTTTTACAGTTGAACATTCTATGCGACTGTTCCGTAAAGGCCTTCTCTCTTATTAATCCTTAGACATTTTTAATGGGAGGAAACCACAAGACACCCCCACTTTTCAGCCTCTCTAAGAATAACACACACTTCCCGTCTTTTAATTTGAATCCGTAATCTTGGATTCTCATGAACACCTGCCAGACGTGCGATTTGTGTTTCTCGATGCTCTCGCTTTTCGTTAGGACGTCATTCAGATAGACCACAGTAAAATCCATAAAATTTAACATTGTGTCCATGATCTGTTGAAAAATGGAAGGGATGACATTAACATCGATCGGAAGTATTAAAAATTTGTATAAACCCTTGTGGGTCTTTATGCAAAAGAGCTTCGTGCAATCCTTGTCCACGGGTATATGTAGATATGCGTCGCTTAAGTCAATCTTAGAAAAAAATTTCTTCCACTGAGCTTAGCGAATATCTCATCTGGATTCGGAAGGGGATAATGGTGATCCTTTAGGGTGATCCTTGTTCAGCCCCGTAGAGAAGTAAGCATATACACGAATTTCTTTGCTCTTTTTATTAATATCGAATGTGGAAGACGCCCATTCACTATATTCATCATTTGCCAGAACTCCCATTTCCTCAATTCGATAACAACTCCTCGTCAATTTCATTTAACGAAGCAAATGGAACGTTACGTTTTTTTCTTAAAAACTGTGCTTACGTCTGGCTTTAAATCAAACTTAGCAGAAAGTTTTGTGTATTTTCCTAGTCTACCACTGAAAATATCGGGAATTTTTTTTTAAGTTCACCTTTCAACTTTTCTGCTTCGTTCAGTCAAATTTTCGACTTTTTGACATAATGAGTTAATAGGCATCCCATAGTTAAAACTGTTCTAACCAATTAGTCCCACATTCTTCATAATATACGCCTTTAGTTTTAAAGTTTTACATTTGGATGACACGTTCATTATAAGTTCGCCCATAAACTTAATAGGGTTGCCAGTTAAATTTTTGCTATTCGGTTCGTTCTTAACAAAGTCGGCTTACCCAGTTTTTTCCATGTTTGCTAATTAATTTTGGATAATTCTGAACCCGAATGTAGCCTTATATTTTTGTTAAATATTTGAACTTCAATATATTTCCTGATGTTACGACTTTTTGGTTCATCACGCTTGGTAATTTAAAAAAAAACTTTTTTTTGTTTTGTTCTGAATCCTGCAGTTGGATCTTTTGTGTCGCAATTTATCACAATTAAAACATTTTTTTATCTTTAAAAGGACAATATCTATACCAGTGTAATTGACCATACCCAAAACATATTCTTGACGGCAACGTAATTTTTATTATTTTTTGGTTGACCCTTTTAAATTTTTCTTTGGCCTATTCCTAATATGAGCCACGCCACTCAGTTCGATGTTTTTCGAATACTCTCTGACGCTCTCAAAATGTTTCTCAATCTTCGGCACCTTCCTGTAACGTATCGTCCGACTCGTTTTCAAGCTTGTTGAGTACCCTACGACATATTACGGCGTCTTTCGCTGAAATCAAACCATAGGCGAAAATCAGGCATTAAAAATTATTGGCGCTCAACTCTGCCAATTTGAAGTCATCGCAGTTTTTATTGACTACACTGGAAAAAGTAGTATAATCTTTGTCTTCTTTACGGGAGAGATTCATGCATTTCCAACGCTTGTGGAACAGTGATGTTTTTGAACTGAAGAGTTCTGTTAATGATTGAACCACCTCTTTAAATTTCATGTCGCTGGTTTGCTCAGGTACCATATAGTTAACAAATTTATTATATTCTGCTGTGTCTAATTTCCGGAGGAGTAGGCGAATCTTTTTCCTGTTCAGCCGAAATTGCACAATCTGTATTGTAGAAATCCTCTGAACGTTTAAAGTACGAAGCGAATGTAATTTCTACTTCGGGTGCAAACGTGAAGTTTTCAGTAACACATTATACAGCATTTTGAGAGAACGTGTTTTAGCTGTCCCCATTTTGGCTTTTGATGGATGTATTATACAAGTACCATTGCTAATTTTCTGTTTGAAGGTGCATTTCTTCAGGTTTCTGTTGTCTTACCTGAATTTCTAAGTGCAATTCCTCAAATTTCTACTGGTATTCTGGTTGTTCTCATTGGAATTTCTCTTGTCTTTCTTGATATTTCCGTTCCAACAGTAATTGTTGTTCCTGTTGGTGTTTCATCAACCCTAACATTACACTTTTATATTCGTCCATTTTATTGCAGTCGTACGTAAAATTAAGAAATGAGAGGGAGTACATTTTTTCTCTTTATCCTCTTAACCAACAAAATGTCTGTTTCACTTGTACGATTCTTTTACTGATAAATTTAAAAGCGAGAGAGGGTATAAATTTTTGCTTTACCCAATTATCGAAAACAATAAGTTTGTTTGATTTGTACAGTCCTTTTACTGACTTGTTAGAATGGAAAAAAATATAACAAGGTTCATCAACCTTCTTGCCAACCACTGAATTGAACTTTTAGAAATTCTATAGTTTTGAAGATTTCTTTTTTTTTTCGCTGTCAGTGTTGTAATTAACACAGAATACAATTTTGTGGTAGAATTCTTTTCTTGTTGTAGACACTGGCAAAAAAAATATATGATTTAATGTGAAGTCCGTTTCTTCAAATCCTTCGTCGCTATGATGCTGTGACCAAGTAAATGGTTAAAGAAATAACAAGACAAGTTTTACCGATATATCAGATATTAAACAGTAAATACAAAAGAAGAGTATTTACCGGACTAATGAGTGTGTCGGTTGACCCATCGTTCAATCTATTCGAATGTTCTTCAAGGCCTTCTCTTCTACTCATCTTAACCAAGAGTGATTTGTATTTTGTTGTCTTGCCATCAAGGCTACAGCCACTAGTTTTTTTCGTTGTTTTTAACTAAGTCTAAGGAAGGATGGAAAATGTTTAGTGCCAACTAAAGAGAAACGTTTTATAGTAAGTAGCAGTTACTGAAAATATAATATATAAACGAAGCATTTGAAAAGCAACACGTATTCAATATCCAAACTAGTTGGTATTTGAAGTCTTATTTCGTAATTGAACGCTAGCAGTCAATCTGTTAATTAATGGAAAACCTTTATTAGCTATCACAGTCTTTAGACTGTCTTCGTATTTCATCAGCAGAAACCGACATTCTAAACAAGGATTTTGGTCTTCCGATTTTTAAGGGTTCCTCAATTTTACTTGTAAATCAGCTCTCTTCATTGTCCATGGAACATTTTCTACCAAATTTGACATGTATTTTGAATCATTGACTTTTTTGTAAGAGTCTGCTGACATTCCAGCCTATTTTTAAATTTATTCATGAATCCAAAATCTTAATATGATGTTCCTTCTTCCTGATCACATTCCCTTTAAACATCTTACCAATCTCAATGGCTGAAAAAAGATCCCCACCGGGAAATCCACTACCATCATTTTAAGATTCGACAAAACAAGTACAGCTTTTCGGCCACTGCAATGTTTTTCGCTTCATTTGACGAAAGAATTAATTACTAAAGAATTACAAAGATGATGCTTAACAAAATTACTAACAAAAAATACTTAATGAGAAATAGAGTGTGTCTGTTAATGCTGTTGAGTCATAATCTCCAGAAGAGAGAGACAGACAGACAGAGTACTTGTCGAGGGTCTCTTAAGTTTTTCTCACTTGAAGTGAACATGTAACGAAAGTCGGTGAAACTTGCTCTTGAACATTACGGACGTTTAACTCTTAACGGAGCCTAAAAATATCATCTCCTGCCTTAGACGATGAATGCTATCGTCTCATTTACTTCAAGTCTATTATACAAAACCTACTCGAAGGCAATACATCGAATGACTAACATGGCTATGTTGTTTGGATGCATGAGCGATACTAGTTAAATAAAAGGTTAGTATATCTCAAGGCAACATTAAGTCATGATTTATCGAAATATGTATTTTTCTTAACTGTCTTTTATTTTTTTGTTTTCTTTTGTCTTTCCTTATAAAACGGATACAAATTCAAACTCAATTTGACAAAAGCTTAGAAAGTAACGAAATACTGTCTACCCACTTTCTATATCATCCACACCCTTTGGATATTTCACACCACACCGGGGAACGGTATTCCCACTGTTATATAGGTCAATGAGTGGTGTAAAGAAAGGTTTAGCGATAAACTTTATCAAAAGAGAACATTAGAAAGAAGAAAAATAAAATAAATTTATTATATGACGTTCATCAAGAATTTTCTCTTTAAACTCTTACCACCTGAAGGCTGAGTGCTGTACTCTGTATGATAAAATGTTATATGACGGTCATTAAGATTCATCTATTTAAACCCTTACCTCCTAAAGGCTGAGTGCTGTACTCTGCTATGATAAAATGTTATATGACCGTCATTAAAATTGTTCTATTTAAACCCTTACCTCCTAAATGCTGAGTGCTGTACGCTGTATGATAAAATAAGTTGTGATATGATGGTCATTAAGAATCTTCCCTTAAAACTCTTACCATCTGGAGGCTGAATTATGTAATCTGTATGAAAAAATAAGTTGTTATGTGACGGTCATTAAGTATCTTCTCTTTAAATTCTTACCCCTTGGAGTCTGAGTGCTGTAGTCTGTATGATAAAGACACTTACTTGATCAAGATCGTTTAACCATCGTTCATACATCCAATAAATTGATCGATTATTGAATGTAGGTTATCGGTGGTTAATTATTCATTTTTTTATAAACATTTCATTTATTTTTAAGTTTATCTATTCTTAGAGAAAAAAAATGTCAGTACTACGTGAGTTTAGTTAACTATACACATTTATGTAAAAAGCAAAAAGATGGGGGGACCATACACAAACTATACATATATGAAAATATATCTTATATCCAGGTTTCTCTTATATGCGAGTCTCTTATAGCCGGGTTACACTATATATATATATATATATATATATATATATATATATACTGTTACGAACTTGTAGCATATAAGAACAACACGGGTTTTAAAATAACGGAAAACATGGGATCTTTTCTCAGTCTTTACACAGGAATGGAAGCGATACACGGGAGTCAGCGAAAAACAGACGCAAGACGATGAATTTCAAAATAAAACATTTATTTATAAATACATAAACAGGTAAAGAAAAAAAAAGAAAATTCATTTAACAAAGATGAAGGGGGGATCGTGAAAGGATAGAAGGTACAAGCGTACATATACATAAAAAAATCAAGTCAAAGGAATCAACTTATCTGTCAGTCGAGTTGATATCTGCACAATTCTAATTTGCCCAAGCGAAAGTTCTTATCCTAAAACAATTTTTTGGTCAGCCGACAATTTTCCTTGGTTCCTTTTCTTTCGGAAATAATCCAGATCCACAGCATCTCGTACATGCGTTTCGTTGGTCGATTCAGTATCGTACCATTCCTTTCTTTCTCTAGTCCACCGACTTTGCTGTCTTCTTCATTTCGGTGGGCAGTCTATTTTGAATCGTGGCGATTCGCCCAACCATGTTCATCTGCAACTTGTAAGACAGGAAACTGAAAAACTTTTTTTTAGATTTTTTCTGGCCCAAAGATAGTCACGTGGGTTCTCTTCGTCCTCAACCGTTTACGCAGGAGGGCACAAATCACGCAGTGTTTGCGTGATGGCCAAAAATTCAAACAACACTCAATAGGGTCTGATCATATGAATCACAGCAGGAGAGTCTGATTGTGTCTGGAATTCACTTATGGTCAATCATCTGATGGTCGAGGGATTTTGAAACCAGGTCATTCTCTGGTCGGGTAGCTTCAAAGTTCACGAGCCCTTGGCTTGTGGGTGGAAGAGTACGTAAAGAGAGTGAGAATTTATGAAGAGAAGAGGAGGGTATGACTGACCATATAACATATTCGCTCGCAATTTGAAAGCACTGGATTTTTTCAGTTTTACTTATTTATTTTTTTATCTAACTTATTTTCGACTAGAATTTAGGATTTTTCTGTCGGGATGTTTTTTTTTCTTTCTTTAGCCTTACGCTTATATCGTTAATGAAATCGTCAGTACGTCTCTGGTGGTTATTTCGGCGGGAGTGACTTGTTTATTTATTTGTGTTGATTTATTTTACATGTTTTTTTATTTTTCACTTTTTATTTTATATATTTATTTAGTCTACAACGATCAATCCAAAACCTGCAATCTTTGTTTGGAGAAAAAATGCGATTATTACCTCCCCAGAGTAAAATCAATTACTAAATAAATGATCTCATCTCATCTCAAAATGCAGACATGTAAACAAATTTTTACTAAGTTACTTAAAATTTGAAAACTGAAATAAATAAATAAAAATAAATAATAAAGTAAGTATAATAAATTAAACCAAACAAATAATAAACAAATTAACAAACCACTCCCGTTAGAACAGACGAAATAGAATGAATAAAAATAATAAAAACAAATACATAAAAAACAAGTGAAGATAATGAACCAAAAAAAATAAATAATGTAAATAATAAACAAATTAACAAGCTTATCCCGCAAAAATAACCGTTTAAATAGATAGGGGTGTCTACTTACACAGGCGTATTCACTAAATATAGATTTCATAGTAAATAATGGCGGATTAATTAAAGGATTTTTATTCATTAATTACATAATATCACATATAAGTTGTAATGTCGATTATATTTCTCAACGAGGCCAGTTTCTAATATGAAATAATTTAATTACTTAAACTCTGCATGTAGAGTAATAGTAACCACTAATTTCTTTATCAATAGAATCATATGTAAAACAACCTAAATGAATAATAATTTCATATGCATTTATGGAGAATAAATGTGCGAGATGAACCTCTAAAGTCTGTGACCCGTAATTCATCTATAGAAATAACAAGCACAAATCTGCTTGGTTTAACAATAATCTAATTTGCCTTTTTGTTTGATTAACATCATTAACGACCTTTTTTTATTTCTCTATGGCAGGAGAGAAAGCAGCCATCAGTATAAACAGAGCAATTTCAAAGAGAAAAATAAATTGGTGAAAATTTCGCATGGATTAATATCAACTCATATTAAATCTTCTCTCACAGATTTTTCTGTATTAACGGATCAAAAGAACATTATGACTATATTTACTCTAACCGTTCTTATCTCCTTCTTTCTTTGTGCTCACCGAAGTTGGGAGAAAGAAAACACTGTAGAAGAAGAGAAAGTCTCTGGTACCTACCTGGGTAATATTGCAAACGACTCAAGCAACATGGACAAAGGTGTGTATAATATTTCCATGGAAAACCAGCTCAGTGACACGGAGTCCCAATTACAGTTTATTTTGAAAGATAGAGGAGTTCCGGTCCAGTCAGCGACAGAAAATCTGTCTTTGTCTCTGGTAGTCAGTAATGAAAGCTGCATTTTATCTGGGATCCAAGTCGACGATGAGGAAATTTCGCACCATAAGTTATTCATTGCTATAGGTCTGAACACCATTACACTATTTGTCGGCTTGATTATATTACTGATAATATATCTGATCGTACTGAATTGCCGGGGCAATGCTGCAAATAATATGGAACCATTGGATACATCCGAGCGCCATCCACCAGCCTCCCAGGGTATTACATCATCTTACATATCCACGGATCTTGAGCTCAATACTTTGTCGACGGAGAATAATCTTAGGAGTCCAAAAAGAAGTCCATATTGCGATACTAATGTGTTCAGTCTCAGTAATAGTTCTGAAATGTTACAAACGGCAACGCTTACCGCTGGACAAGATCAGGTAGGTCTTTTTTATACATTGAAATATTTTCTTGTATTTTGATCTTGTTTTTTATTTATTTTTTTTTAATTATTGAATGGAGTAAGGCGTAAACCATGTAAAGCCATGATGTCGTACATGTATTTTAATTATCAATTATACCCGCAAGTGTATTGTATCACAAATCACTACAATCATCTAATTCGTTTTGTTTATGAGCGCATATATATACATACATACATATATATATATATATATATATATATATATATATATATATATATATATATATATGTGTGTGTGTGTGAATGTGTGTGTGTGTGTGCGTGTGTGTGTGTGTATACCTACATATTGATCAAATATTATCTTTATTCCATGATTTATTTAAACTTGTGTCTCAATCTTTGTAGTTTTCATTGTGTTTCGTCCGATTCATTCTTCATCCGCTAATCCAATTTGAAGCAGGACGACAACGCTCCCATAGATAGAAATAAAATATTGGCATTAAAAAAAAAATAGTTAAGATGAAATGCAAATGATGCATTTTTCCTATTAACTACGGGAGTGGATGTGAACACATCGGTCCTGGTTATCGAAACTGATGACGTGTTACATGACGATCCTATTTCCGAGGAGCCGAAATTGTTGCATTCATTTTCACACAAATATCATTTGAAAAAATTATCAATCCATTTCTACTTGAATAGAAGGGTCGACTGGACTCTCTAACATTGGTTTGGCAACCAGTCTAAGATATCAATAATTTTGATTTCAAAAGCAGTTAGACATGGGGCTGGCAACTCCACCCAGTAAAATGTCCATTGAGGCTGTGATTTCTATGACTATCTGAGCCATAGTTAGAACAGCATCGTTGTTAAGAGTTACCTTATTCTCCTAAAATTTTTAAGCCGCTTTCTTCCAGGCAAGAACTTATCCATAAACCAAACTTAAAGAAATCTTATTTTTTCTTTGGATGAGGAATTATTTAAAAGGAATTCGATTATTTGAATGATGAATATGTAAAAGACAAAATTCAATAAACATTTTGATTTTTCTTTGGTTGGCCATCAATTGGCAATTCCATTTTATATTCAAGGATTATTACGTAGAAAATACACCTGATGCAACTGAAAGGTGCATCAATAAATAAATTTATCAAAAAAGTACATTAAAATAAAATACTAGTCGGAAAAATGACAGAACACACACACTCAATATATATATATATCTATATATATATATATATATATATATATATATATATATATATATATATATATATATATATATTTCTGACATGAGGTATTACGCATATTATTTACTTTATTCGGACTATTGTTCTCATATTCGCCGCCATATTTATCACAACGTTTCGGCCTTCTTCAGGTGGTTGGAATTTCGAACTTAACCCTCTATTTCGCTCACTAGGGTAGACTGTTCTAGTTCCACGTGCCACGTTTGATGGATGTCAGTTATCAGTTATCTCCTGCTAATTTTCCCTCTGATAATTCTCCATTGCCTTAATGAATTGAACTGGCATTCTTTGGGTCCTCATATTACAGATTTCTGTGTTCTTGAAGCCTTACCTTAAAAGATCCTGAGCCGACCAAGCATAGAAATAAATACAATATGGGAACCAGTAATAAGGATTACCAGAGAAAAGCAATATGAGCTCCTGTAAAAACATGCAATGATAACGGCAAAACCGCAATATGAGCACTGGTAAAAATAGTTGCTGAAGAAATTAGGTTTATATTCGCCGATATAATCCTAGAAAGGGCGCACCTGATGACAGTAGTAGACGGCGAACGAAGCCGTTTACTTTCAGCTAAGGTCACACCAAAGAGTGTCTGGCAAATCTGTCTCATCCGATCTGAAGATTACGTCAAGTAACACGGAAAAGGAAAATAAAATTGAAATCAAATTTTTATACTTTTTTGAGATTGCCCCTGATCATAGACAATGGTGCCGAAACGACTATGCCGAATAGTCCAATTATTTCACTGACACCGAATCAGCTAATATATATATATATATATATATATATATATATATATATATATATATGTGTGTGTGTGTGTGTGTGTGTGTGTGTGATAATCCGTTGATATATAATCCAAGGGAATCCTATTAATAAAATATAAAATATTAAATATTAAAACTGATTCACACATAGAACTCAATGTTTTAATTAAACATAGCAATACATTTCATACAATAGGAATTA
This sequence comes from Acanthosepion lycidas, assembly GCA_963932145.1. Lineage (NCBI taxonomy): Eukaryota > Metazoa > Mollusca > Cephalopoda > Sepiida > Sepiidae > Acanthosepion > Acanthosepion lycidas. The sequence continues at coordinate 141,137,174 of OZ010574.1, forward strand.
AGATGGGGAAAATCCATACAAAAAATGCTTATATTTTGTTCAAAGATCATAAACCTAACTTCTCGAATATAACTTAGGCTACTAAATCAGAGCTAGTGTTAATTTCTAAAAATATTATTTAAAAATAAATAATGTCAGACCTGTGATCACTACCGGGACCATTCTTTGAAAGGATTCTTCTGATAAAAATAAATGGTTCCGTAATATGAGTGGTAAAAAGAAAGCCCCCTTCATTAAATTTGATATTATTTATTTTTATTCATCTATATCCAGGAATCTATTTGTTGACTGCATAAACTTTACAAAAAAACTACATGGATGTAAATGATGATGAAATTAATGTTAAATTTACTGCCAGGAAATCAGTCTTGATATTTAACAATTCCATGTGGATTAAATGCAAGAGTGATGATTTTAACGTCCCAATGGGAACGTATAATTCGGCCAAGGTTGCTGACTTTGAGTGTCTATATATTCTTGAGATCTTTAGTAGAATTGTAGACCCGAAGCAAGTAGATCTATAGAGAGAAGATGGACTCATTTATAGTCCTAATAGCAATGCTCCACTTATTATTAAACTACTGAAAAACAATTAATTAATGCTTTCAAGTTTCTGGGGTTCAAGATAGAAATTTCATGAAACATATCTTGAATTTTTGATCTTTTAAATTTAAATTTGTGAAAATCCTATTATTAAAAAAGTCTAAGCGTATATGCCAATTTTTATTTATGTATTTATCATCTTCTAATCAGCGTTTAAATAAATGCTTACTAGCTCAGATATTTGGAAAATTGAGCCCTAAAATTTTGACAGTTTTATTCTGAAAAATGAACTTATAATAATGTAAAAACCCTCTTTCGATTCATTTATAATTATGCTAAACTTAGCGTTTTAATGTTCATATTGAGTAGGTTTCTAGCTGCATGTTATTTTTTATTTTTATCACTAGAACGTTTTTTGGTAGTGTATTTTTAGATAAATCCTAACTTTATGAACTTGCTTGTAACTGTTTACCGCGTTCCCATGGTCTCCCTTATAAACTTGCAATTAATTTATTGTAGCTATATTTCCATTAATGTGTATAATAGTCTTTCTTTTTAATTAATTACTTCATTGTTATTCAAAAAGCTTAGCCAAACCCCTTCAACTATAGTAATGACAAGAAAGACTATTTGGATGTGCTACTACTACAGCCAAACGCATGAAAGCACGGAGAAGAAACGCTTTCCAACAAGAAACTCAAATTAGACTGACACAAAATGCTATTCGTACAGCTAAGGTCATCAGAAAATAATGAACAACGGTTAACTAGACAAGGAAGGAATGCTGATAGAACTGTTGCTTGTCGAGCTTTCGAAACTGAGAGGCAAAGAACAATTCTATACAGGCTTTGTGAACGTTGGTTTTCAGCTTTGGCACGGCTGCTAGGAGAAGTCTTTGCTGAATTTCTTCTCCTTCCAATGCATGATGTTCATTCGATGTAGTTTGAGTAAAAGCTGTCAACAAATTATTTCTCCTCAACAATTTTCGAAGATCGATTTGCTGACAAATTTTATTGTATCTTCTGAAAATTTACACAGATCAGAAATGTAGGACATTCGTACTTGACATCTTCAGATTTTTCGATTGTTCCTCCGATTTTGAAAAATGTCGACAAAACCGATTGGAGGTCGAATATTGATTCGAAAAAAATTCAACAGTTTTTCAGTGATAGTTTTCACAATTTACAAGTGATATCCATCAAACTCACGATTTGCAATGTCCTTACTTATAGTTTTGAGGTGAAGTTCTTCTTTTTAAAAAATTGATATCAGTTATCGGAAAAAGAAATCGATAAAATCCGACTCAAATCCAATGTAGCAGATTTTAGTGTCTGTTTTTCGCAAAGTGCAACGAAATTTCACAAAAATCATGTTGAGATTTATTTTAATCAACAGTTATTAGTTGCTGACCTTTTTCTTCTATATCGGTATCAATTATCGGAAAAAATCGATAACATCATGCCACTTTTGACTTCCAATTCTAATCCAGTCAAGGTAAATTTGGGCTATATTTTTCGCAAATGGCGAAGAATTTCTACGAAACTTCCCGTTGAACATAGTATTTACCGACAGTATTGAGGTGCTGACTTTCGTTTTCAGATTCCTTCAACTGATCATTTCTCCTACCGCAAGTTCTTAAGTTTTTGGTTTCTGTTTGTTTAACTACATTTTTCCAACTACCATAAAAAGTTTATTCAGCTGTTTTACTTAAATACCTGCCTTCCCGATTCTGGCTCAAGCTTTGCGATACTAAATTGTTAGACTTCATACACCTGGAAGTGAGCAAACCTAATCAACCACTACTAGCATCACTTTCCCCATGCCACCAAAAAGGAGGGTACGTCTTAGCCTACGTCTGCAAGAGAGTCGGCTATGAGGGCAAGGATACCACGCTACTCACAGGAACAGACTACAATGCGACTATCACAGGTCGCTGAACGCAGCACCCTCACGCAGTCAAGAGAGGAGCGTGCCACATGCTTGGCTGGGAATGCTGCCTACAGGGCTTCGTGGCGATCAAGGCTCAAGAATGCACAATGGTCGAGAATGAACGCACAGACTGCAGCACCCCACTCTGCATCTCGGGTTTCCCAGACTCATCATGAAAGGCTTCTTCGTAACGTACGAAACGCTGCTGCCACTGCGAAATCAAGGGCAATAGAGACACTTGACCGCAGATACGCCCGTCAATCCAGGGACGCTGCTGACACAGTGAGCGCAAGGGCTGCTGAGACACCGCTCCGTAGGTCTCTTTGAAATGCTAGAAATCCTGCCACCACTGCCTGGTCGAGGGCAGCTGAAACTTTTGACCGCAGGCGCGAACGTCAATTCAGGGACGCTGCTGCAACAGCTAGGTCGACGGAATCCGTGACAGAGCTGCAGTGGGCAACCCGCAATGCCCACATGACTTCTGCTACCAGAAACACCGAGAGCCCAAAGACAAAGGCAAACAGACTTTCAAGGACTGCTACAAATATAGCCGCAGTGCTCTCCAAGCTTACCGCATACGCCTTGACGGTGACATTCAGCGCCTTGCGGCCGCCCGTAGTATTACCTGTCTCAATAGCTCTTATTGGTTTTTCTTGGCTTTCAATTACGAACCCGGCATTAACTTAACTACGCGTGAAGACATTAATGTCGGGTCCATGACCTGCGTTTGCCAATTCGGCAACGCCCGCAAATGGGACGGGGAGCCTGCCGGGCTGTGCTGATTCTCCGGTAAAGTTCGAATGCTACCTCTGTATGAACCAGCTACCCCGTTGAGGGGACTAATAGCCGGCTCCCATCCCAACTCCAACCACTTCTTTAAAACAATTGGGCAATATATTTGGAGCTCAGGTGGTTCGAGAAAAGGGTTGGATTCCCACTTTCAAAGTACAGGGACAGGTATACCACTGCAATGGATCTTTGCTGCCTGAGGAGACATCTACGCCTAAATTCTTTCAGCTGTACTTTATTGCAGACTGCAACCTACAGGCCAAAACCCGGATTGGTATATTGCCGCCGTCGAGAAAACTTCCTCGTAGAGACGTCATACTACTACTTCAAGTCATGCTTTCCGAGGTTAACAGCTAAATTCGCAGTTTCAAAATATGCTTTGGAAAATGCTCCCTTTCCTAACTTCAGCTTTGTAATTGACGTCGACAAACAGCCTCTGGATGAACACGAACTCTGCTACAATGCTCCTGCGCTCAACGAAGTGGCCGCTATTATACATGGGGAGCAAAACCTAACTCGAGATATTTTCCTCAAAACAAGAGGCGGCGCTCTTCGCCGGATTTCAGCCACCCATCGATCATAAGGCGCATTGCAACAGCCTTTACTTTTCTCTTATGTTGATGATCGCTACAACTTCGGCATTCCCCTTCATACTCCGGGTGGCCAACCTGCAACGTCTTCCAAAGCCTTATCGTGCAAGGTCTTCTACTAATACCGGTTCATGGTTAGGGTTGGAGACTTCAACCTGCGGGGAGCATTTCCACCAGTTTGCGGTTGGCATGGATGCTAAGATGGAATCGGAGAGGCTTTGATTTATACAGACTCCTACGTACATTTACGCGACAGCCTTTGAAATGAAGTCAATCCCTGTGACCGAGGGAAGCTGTGCATTCTGCTCTCTATCTACACTGTGGGGCCGCGTTACACTCATGAACGCACGCAGGACGTTATGACATACGTTAGGCAATATTGGCGGCCAGACTTATTTATAATGTTTACCTGCAACCACAAATGGGTTGGGATAACGCGTGAACTCTTACCCGAACAGGATTACACTCACAGACATGACATTACTGCCCGCGAATTCCGCTTAAACCTGGGAAAAAATTATGGACTTATCCGGATGAAGACAGAGACCTATTCGAGGCTGTAAGATCCTACATGGTCCATTGGCCATGCGGTCTAGGCTACGGGGCAAGCCTCTGCTGTGAAAACGGCGCACTGTGCTCTAAGGGGTTTCCTAAGACATTTGTTGATGAGACGCAAACCGGTACCGGCGAAGGGCTCCGTCCAGGGGCGGGCGAACGATGCAAGTGGTGGGGACACAATATTGACAAAAGTTACGTTCTGCAATTCCGTCCGCTCCATTAAATGCATATGTAAGTACGTTAACAAGGGCAGCGATGCCGCCATCTTCAGCGTTAAGCGGGGACAACGGCCGAGACAAAGATTCGCAGTATTTGGCTGGGTGGTACCTCAGCATCAATGAGGCTTTTTGGCGCGTTTTCGGCTTCCTAATTCATCAGAGGTATCAAGCAATCGTACTGCTAGCAGTGCGCTTAGAGATCCGACAGCGGATTTCATTTACTGAAAGAACTGCGGTAGCTATCACCGAAAACCCGAAAGATACAAATTTAACAGCCTTTTTTAAGTTGGCCAAAGCGTTGACGGGTTCACCGGCATCAAGTTTGACACCTGCCTTTGTTCGGGTTTATACTGTGTCACCAAATTAGCAGGAGTGGTTCTTCGTCCGGTTTCTGCTTCATGAGGTTGTTGGTCCAACAAGCTTCGATACTATTCGCACTGTTGACGGCATAGTGTACAACAACTTCCGGGAGGCTTGCCATAAACGTGGCCCTTTGAAGGCTGATTATCAATTGGATGCTGCCATGGTAGAGGGCACCTGCGACCCTTCGATCCTTATTCGCTATCTTAATAGTAAGATGCGAAAAAAGAGCCCCCCACCTGCTTTATGGTCTAAGTACAAAGACTTCATGTCGGAAGACACTGTGTACGCGGCACAGCAGCAATGTCCATCAGCTGAGTTGGGCTACACGAACCTTATTTACAATAGGGCGCTCATTCAAGTTGAAGATATTGCTCTTGAAATGGATGGAGATGCGCTAACTACATACGGCTTACCGCCGCCTCTGCGAGATGTCACCGCTTACTTATCACCAGAAATACTGCGCGAAACGTCTTATTACACTGCTGACCTCAACCGTTTTGTCCGAGAGAATGAATTTACGCCTCCTACCAGAGCAAAGAACAACTTACACCACGGTAATTGACGCCGTCCGACAACAGCGTGGTTGCATCTTCTTCCTAGACGCACCGGGACGACGTTCACTACAAAACTAATTCTAGCTGAAATCAGGCGGCACGGAGACATCGCTCTTTCTATTGCCTCATCCGGGATGGCGGCCATATTGCTGACGGACGGACGGACGGAGGGCACACTCTATATTTAGACTTCCGCTTCACCTTCCCAAGGGCGAAATTCCAACTTGCAGCATTTCAAAAGATTCGGGTCAAGCTGACGTATTAAGAGGTTGTAAATTTATACTGTGGGAAAAGTGCACTATGGCTCACAAACAAGCACTCGAGGTGTTCAATAGGCCTCTTCAAGACATTAGGGACTGCACTGCTATCATGAGTGTCTTGACTCTCCTTCTTTCAGACGACTTTCGACAAACCCTGCCTGTCATTCCTAAAGGGACTAGGGACAATGCTGTTGGTGCGTGCCTTAAGTCGTCCAAAATCTGGGCCCATGTCCAGTCATGTCACCTGACCACCAACATGCGCGCTCATATTACTGGAGACAACAGGTCCGCTGACTTTTTAATGGGCCTTCTGGCCCTCGGCGAGGGCCGAACGCCTTCCGACGCAGAAGGCTAAAAGGGGACACTACAACTACAAGGGAAATTTGTCTCCCAATGTTGCTACACTGCGCCAGATAAACACTTCCTTTCATCTGCCTTCGGCGTATTCGCATAGCTGCTTGCGTTTTCTGTCAAACCCTCCCGTCTACTGTTACTGTCAACTCAATTACACCACAACCATCTACGTTGTGGAGGCATCAATTATTGTGTTAAGCGTCCCCACTTCCACAGTCGAATGCATCGCTGATGCTGCATCCATTCCTATCATTTTTTAATAGGTGAGCGCTTCGGGGAGTGTGCATGACATGCGCTTTCCCTAGGTTTCAGTGTTCAGTTCCGTCATACAGTTGATCATTGGCAGTTGACCTGTTTGCGGTAGTGCCATCGCCATCTTTCACTCAGCCTGTGTTGCGCGCACCGTTGTGTGATTTTGTGTTTACTGAAGTCAGCTTAAACAGTGGTCAATCCATATAAAAAATTGATGATTCAAGACATACTTAGGGGTTGACTTATTTCTAACACCAAAATTCCCAGCACTTACAATTGGCTGGTGGTGGTACCTCACGGTCATACTGTGATGCGCTAAGGCCAAACGTACTTGCGCAGCTGTGTCAACTACCTGCTGCTTTAGACTCAACACCGAATCATACAAACGCATTCGCTCACAGGGTTGAGCGGTGTCACGCAATTCAGGGCATTCAGAGTGGTATTCAATGAGGTCAGCAACGCGTAGATGTTGACACAACGGTTGGCACTTTCAGTTGAGATGCACAATGCCTCCCACTACTCTCTGCGGCTACTTCAAACATCGATTCAATGGGTTGAAACCTGAGTGCTGGCCAGTCGGCAATAAGTTCTGAGTATTTTGCTTACCTTTTCAGCCAGCGTCTATTATAAAGAGTGATTTCTGCGGGTGTTTCATTGTTCCTCTGTCTACCAGTAACTTCTACGGTACAACACTTCAAACTTTACGGAAGGCCAAATGCTGCGTTGCAAGCACCATTCCTTTACTGGGTTGTTCTAAAACCGCAACGTCCGCAGTAAAAACGACAACAAAAGCTATCAATGACCTCAACAACTGCGGATACGTGCATAAGTTCAATAATTCAAACCCCAAAGCAATTTAACTGCATAAAACCACCAGCAACGCCGGGCTTTACTGCTAGTATATATATATATATATATATATATATATATATATATATATATATATATATATATGTATGTATATGTGTGTGTGTGTGTGTGTGTGCACATATCTGTGTATATAAGTGAATACATATATATGTATATATAGATATGTATAAGTATATGTGCATATATATGTATGTAGGGTGTATCTAAGAAGTAAACCTTTATGTATACATGTTTCATTTAAAACGCCAGTCGGGTACTACGGTTAAGCATTTATTTAATTTTATTTGTGTTTGAAGAAGAGCTTTCTGTTTTGAACATTGGGTGTGTAGAATCTGTCCAAATTTTCCATAGTTCCGAGCGCTTTCGTCTATACCTTTAGCCATAATCAAAGATGATATTATCATTTCACTTTCAATGTGTTTTTGCGTTATATGCATGTTTTAGTGTGTTATAGAGATGTACTATTTTCCGAATACGGTTAACACATTGGGGTCCTGTTCGTAGTTAATATCGTTAAAAATTGATTTTTGCTTCTTTTTTTTTATTAAAGCTTCCATTATTTTGAATCTTTTTTTAGCCTGTGGATGATGTTTATTTTTTCTTCTGGTATGTTTCGAATGGAGTCTGATAGGATTGTGTGCATGCTGAAATGGGTTCTAACAGCGCTATGTTAAAGTGTATATATATATATATATATATATATATATATATATATATATATATATATATATATGAAAGACATTTTTATGTTTAACGTTCTTTTTATAGATACAAGTATTTAAGTAAATGCTCTGTTTATAATAAACAGTATTAAATAACATTTACCGGCCTGAATGTCCGAGAAATTTTCATAGAAAATATACGTTCTTTGACAGGATTCGAACCTGCATCCTATACGGAACCGTCATTTACGCTGACATGCCTTACCGTTAAGGCACGTCAGCGTAAATGAAGGCCTGCCAGTTAGTTTCTTGTCTTCACAGTTTCCTCACATTTTCTTAAAATACTATGAATAATAGATTTAGATTTCCCCACACTCAAAATAAGTTTATCAAAATAAGTTTATTGAGCTTATATATATATATATATATATATATATATATATATATATATATATATATATATATATATATATATATATATATATATGTGTGTGTGTTATATGTATGCATATATATATACATGTGTATACATGTATATATATATATATGCATATATATATGTATCTCTCTCTCTATATATATCTATATATCTTAATATATATTTGAATATAAATTTATATGTACATATATATTCGTTATTTATTTATATATGAATATGTATATATATATATATATATATATATATATATATGTGTGTGTGTGTGTGCGTTTGTTTGTGTGGACAAATTATACGTGAATAATCATGCCTGAAATATACTTGAAAAATTAAGCATTATGTTATCCTTTCCTCTATCGTATAATATCATGTTCACGGGCGCATTAACGCCTTAAAAACTGTACCTTTATAGGCATTTCAAATCCTTACTGCCGTATTCATATTTGATACTTTTTACTGCCGAATTTATTATTTTAATATTATTTGCTTCTAGGATCTGTAGCTTCAATTTATTATTTTCTTATTGTAGAATAGTTGTGTTGTCAATCAATAATTTTCCATATTCCGAATGTGGACAGCAATGGAGGAAATGATCAGATATGTGTATATTAAGACGTCTTGTTAGTGTAGCTCTCATACACCCAACTGTTATATATATATATGCATATATTCTGTCGCAGAAACATTGCCCCAAGAGACATTTGAATCGTATATAATTTTCGTTTTACATAATACATCAAACCGTGGTAATGACTTACTGCGAATGAAGAAATTGGTTGTATTTCATTTTTTTTAATAATATATGAAAAAGTTATGTTAGTATCACTGAAGTTCTTTATGATTTTTTTCATCTTGTTTGTAGTTAGTATGCATCTGGTTACAATATAGTAATTTGATATATTTAGTGTCCTTTGAGGAAATAGCAGATTCTATTTGACGCATGTTTACGTTTTTTTTTTTATATACCGTCTCTTTTGTTCATCTATAATGTGCTTTGTGAAGTAATTATTAATAAGAATGTGCTTAATATTTTTTAGTTCATTGTAGAGAATCTTTTTTGTGGAGCAATTAATTTGTACCCGTTAATTAAATTCTGTATAAGTGCTATTTTGTAGAATTCTGGGCATTCACTCTTATAATTGAGAGTGCAAGCTATTTTGATGGTTGTTTTTCATATACCCTTGGTAGTAAATGTGTTGTGATTTATGTCTATCAAAATGTCAAGCAAATGGATTTATCTTTGTAAAGTACGTATGTGAACTTGAGGACATAGTTTTTTGAAATTGTTTCATATTTCCATTATTTATTCTACGTTTTTAACCAAAATAAGTATATCATCTCCATGTCTTTGATAGATGAACGGTTTCTTGGTGTTACTAGATATATTAATTTCCTGCTTGGCCATGTAGAAGTGACGAAAGTTTGGACCTAGAACTGAAACCTTTGAAACGCCATCACGTTGCACATATACATATAAGGGGTTCACCACTTTTTATACAAGTGGACTTGTCCAGTGTGGGGTTGTACTGCTGCCGGTGAATACCCGGTAGTGAGAGAGTGAGAGTGTGAGGTAACCGATTTGTAGGAGTCACAGTTGCGAGCACGTACACTCATAAGGAAGTCCTACTTCAATACTGAATTTCCTAGACTGTATATATATATATATATATATATATATATATATATATATATATATATATATATATATATATATTATTGCTACTAACCGGATTTCAGGATCTACTAACCGTATTACCCATTGTATTATTACGTCAATACATTTATATGCTATATTTCATTCCTGCGTTTGTCATTCATTTGAGACCGGATTTCATCCCAGAATCCTCAACAAATTGGCGACGAGCGATTCGAACTCACACGAGAAGAAGAAATAGAAAAATCTTCCCCTCGTCCACAACAAACTGGAGATAAGCGATTTGAACTGACACGGAAAGAACAAATAACAAAAACTTTTTCCCTCGTCGTCCCCAACAAATTGATGACAAAGAGTTTCGAGGATTAAAAATACGTAAAATTGAGTTATGATGGAAGATTTTAAAAATATTCTGGTAGAACTGATAAAATACCAAAATAATCAACAACTACAACTACAAGAAACTATGGAAGAAAAATGGCAAAAGCAATTCCTACAAACGGAGAAGGAAAACCAAGAAAAAATAGAATAGAAGCTGAGGAATTTAGCAGAGAGTTTCTCAATCTGTGACGACATATTATTGTATAACGAGAGAGTAGTAATACCGAAATCTCTACGAAGACGGATCTTAAAAGGTTTTCACTTAGGACATCCCAGAAAAAAACGGACGAAATCACTTATGAGTAGTTTTGTCGACTGGCCGAACATGGACGATGATATTACGCAAATGGCAGAAAGTTGCAAAGGTTGTGCTGCTGCGGCGAAAGGACCACCCTCTATACAAAATCCATGGCCTAAAGTCAACTGACCGTGATCCAGAATCCACGTGGATTACCAAGGATCCATTGAGGGTTACTACTACTTAATAACAGTAGATAGTTTCAGTAAATGGCCAGAGGTAGTCAGATTTAAACACCCGACGACAGAAAATACCATAAACTGTTTGCACGAACTATTCGCGAGATTTGGCGTCTCGGATTGTTTGGTAAGTGATAACGGCACACAATTTACCACCAGTGACTTCAAAGAATTTTGTGAGACATATCAAGTAAAGCATATGAAGATAGCTCCGTACCACCCGAGGTCGAACGGACAAGCTGAAAGATTCGTTGACACTGGATTTCATCCCGGAGACCACAACAATTAGCTTTATGGATTTTTAATATTTTGAGGATTGATTTAATACTGTATTTGTTAGGTATGTAAGGCGTAATTACTTGGTTAAGCGTTGTAGTTAGTTGGGAGATGGGAGTGAGAATTTGTGATATAATAGGGCGGATTGGGAAGTTTAACTTGTCCGTTATGATAGAACCATAAATATATCCTGGTTTATAGTCTCCGATTATTTTAGTAAGTTTTAGATTGTCTTGTTACATATTGTTAGCTGTAATTAATTTATTATTTTCACTTTTAGCTGAGGCATAGGATGATTAGTATGTATATGTATATACATCTATATATATATGTGTGTGTATGTATGTACATATATATATATATATGTGTGTGTATATGTATATATATGCACATATATGGATATTCTATATATGTATGTATACATATATGTAGGTAAATATATGTATATATGTTTACGTATATATATGTATATACATATATGTATATATATAATTATATGTGTATTTATTAATATGTATAGATATGTATGTGTATATATATATATATATATATATATATATATATATATATATATATATATATATATATCTTATAGCTAAACTTAATAGTTATGTTCATATATACATGTATATGTCTATGTATATTCGGTATTTGGGCTGTGCGCATTAAATAGTGTTTAAAAAATTGTCTTCATCTCTACAGACTATATGAAATTATTAAGTTTGTAAATGTTTTGGGTGCATTGATGAGCCTACAGGAGATGGAATTATTTCCAATTTTTCTTCATATGAGCCTTCTCAGTCAGCATTTCCTATTTTGGCTCACGATCTGGATATTTGTATTCCTTTTTCAATGTTTTCAATACGTTTTCATCGCCTGTAACAGTGCGATGCAAAAAATAATTTTGCAATTCCTGGTTAAAAAAAAAAAAAAAAAAAAAAAAAAATTACTGCAGAAGGTGGAATTTTCTAAACCGAATTTCCTCTTTGCATGTCTTTTCAATTAAATTCTAAAATACGCTATAAACGACATACCGTCGAGGCGAAAAGGTGATAAATTAATTTGACACAATTTCCTATCATTCAACCTTGGTTAATTCATAATTCATAGCGGTGAAATACGGAATTACTTTCCAAATATCCTAATGAATTCTTGATATTGCCGGAGCTAAAATGTTTTAAAATTTAATTTAACCTGTAAAATTACTTCGCTGAATAGGAAGGGGACAGCTTCATTAATATTAAATTTGATATAGGAATTTAAATAATAAATATTTTAAAAATAAATCTAAAAAGGAAACTTCAATTCCATGTATCTCCAATATTATGTATCCTGGGCGAGCATCCAAAGCACCCTCAAGCAGAAGTTAATAATGAGCGATTTTCGATGTAATTCGCAAAAATAGAGCATATACTGAGAAATAAATAGTCGTTGTGAGTTAATTATTTTTATTTATATGGTCTTATCTTTATGACCAGCCAAAGAAATCAATTTTTCAATGTTTAAATTAATCAATTAAAGGTTTAAAATGTTCACTGCTTTGTCGATAAATTATATTTTCTAATTAAATGTAAATGTTTAGCAAAAATGTTTTTGATATATAAGTGACAATATTTCCTATTATTTTTAACCTTTTTGTATCTGGGCTTAAGATTTTGATCTGGGGTGTGTATACATGGTAGTAATCCATAAAATCCTATATTACTTCATATAGACCTATTTCAACCGACGAAAACTTCGCCAGTCATATTCAACCCAAGTATATATATATATATATATATATATATATATATATATATATATATATATATATATATATATATATATAGACGTTCATCATGACCCTTATGTCCATCGTACTTATTACTCATTTTATTGTTAGTATGCACATTTTTTTTTTGTTTTTATACCGGTTTTTTTAAAGCTTTTGTGTATTATTATGATCTTTACATTATTCGTTATTTTGTCTTCTGTATTATTATTATTATTATTATTATTATTATTATTATTATTATTATTATTATTATTACTTATATATACTACGCGCATTTGTGTGTGAGAGAGTGAGAGAATTCCTGTGTTTGGGTGTTTGTGTCTGTGATAGGGATATATATATATATATATATATATATATATATATATATATATATATATATATATATATGTATGTATGTGTGTGTCCGCGTGTGTGCGTGAATGTGTGTGATAGATACATGTGTGTATATGTGATATATATATATATATATGTGTGTGTGTGTGTGTGCATCTGAAAAATGTAAATGTCTGATACATATATATGTTTGTGTGTAATACATAAATGAGATATATATTTATATATATAGTCAAATGTGATTGATGCATATATTATATATATATATGTTTGCGTGTGTCTCTGTGATATAAATATTTGTGAGTGTGTGTGATGTATATGCGCGTTTACTTGTGTACTTACCTGGCTTACGTCAGAGGGTATCCCCCAGACGAGGCTCTACCGAGGGACGGCGTTAAAATGACTCCGTTTTTACGTGGTCTCTAGGGAAATTTTGCCCAAGCCTACGGGCTCGGATACCCCACTTTAAACTCGGCCTTGTGCCACATCTTGCTGGTGGGGCAGCTAGTAAATAATTATATGTGCGTGCGTCCCTCTGATATATATATATATATAAAGAAATATAGTCTTAAGGTGTGCTATATTTATGGAATAAAGTTCTCAATATCAGAGATAGAGCGTGTTCACTTTTATATATATATATATATATATATATATATATATATATATATATATATATATATATATATATATATATTTGTATAGGTGTTTGTGATTCTGATATTTATTTATGTGATATATATATATACATATTTCTGTGTGTGTGATAGGCGTTTGTGTGTTTTCTGTGTTATGTAATTTTTACAGATGTGCGTTATATATATATATATATATATATATATATATATATATATATATATATATATATATATATATATGTTTGTGTGGATGTGATATATATATATATGTATGCTAATTATATGTGATATATATATAAGTGTGTGTGCGTGATATATATGTGTGATACATGTGTGTGTGTGTGTGTCTCTGTGTGTGTGTGTGTCTCTGTGTGTGTGTTATATGTTTAAGCATGCCACCAAACTGACGCAAGTTTCCATACCGTCATGGAATACCTCAGAATCCTGAAGAATTAGAGAACAGCCTAATTTTGAGAGGATTTTCCTCACGATTATCCGTGTCAGAAGCCTTCCTCGATTCTAAAAATATTTGATAAAGGTCCAATTGTCTTTCACATCTCGTTTCCTGGATTTCTCGTGCTGGGAAATTCATATCTGCGGTCCCTGTATTGGTGGAATCCACACTATGACTCAGGCCGTATATTGTCAACTATTTTCTTCTTTTCATCTTAATATGCGAACAGATGCTAAGACCTTACCTACTGAAGAAAGAAGAGCAATAACAATAATCACCACATAATTTCCAGACACATTTACCCATATATATATATATATATATATATATATATATATATATATATATAAATAGTTATCATTAGCATCCCTCTAATCTTTTGGCACTTCTCCAACTATTCAATTCTTTACAATAAGATCGTGCATACGTTGACTTAAATGGGTTCCACCGTAACGGAATATTTCAGAAGGAAGTCCGTCAAACCCAACACCTCTGCTCATGCCATGCCGAAATTCGCCCAGAGATGGTTGGCTGTAATTTCTACTACTAGAGGACTTTGGGGTATATTCTCGAGAACCTCAGGGTCCACATTTGAAGGCCTATTCAGTAACCCATCAAACTGTTTCTTCCACTTTCTGGCCATTCGATCCATGTCTGTGAGGAGAGTATTACCTTCCTCTTTACCTGACAGTAGCAATCTTGATGCATCTGAGGCCAAATACTAGTCTCATCATGTAGTACATCTGCTTGGTGTTACTTGAATTCGATGCATTCTGTATTTCATCTGCTAACTCTGACCACCATTTTTCCTGCATAGTTCGAAGAGCACGTTGAGCTTCTGCTTTTTCAGCTTTAAATTCCTTGCACATTTTACTGTGTTGTTTTTTTGGACAGGTCTTTTTGCAACATCGAACTTCGTATCTGATTCATTCTTGCAATCATTTTGATAGCCTCACCATTATCATCAAAACAGTCTCGATGGTTTGCCGGCATTTTACACATAACTTTCTCAGCTACTTCATATATTCTTCTTCAAAGAGTTTCATGAAAATTTATCATTGATTTCAGTAGGTCGATGTTTTAGTGATTCCTGTGTTTCCAGGGAATGCACTTTTCCGAGATTCAGACGTGTAACAGGCTTTTCATTGCTTTGTCTAGTCGCTGTTTTAAGAACCAAATTCATTATATCCCTCACTATGGTATGATCAGTCCAACAATTTGCAAGGTGCATAGATCTGGACATCCTGCATATCTCTCTTGCGAACTAGAATATAATCAATGAGATGCCATTGGTGTGAACGGGGATGCATCCACGTAATTGTATGATCACCCCTGTATTTGAATTTTGTGCTGGAGATAGAAAAAAAAACATTAGAATCTGTCCTGAGTTCAAGAAATATTAAAACATTGGTGTTGATTTTACCGACACTAAATTTCCTCAGGTCTCCAAATCTGCACCAACTCGGGCGTTGAAGTCACCAAGCAGGATAATCTTGTCAACTTTTGAAATAGTGTTGAGTATGTTTCTCAAAGATTTATAGAATTGAGTCTTTAAAATGTCGGTACTGTCCATTGTGGTTAGCGCTAGGCACTAATGATAATCTCGTATCGTGATCAATTCAGATGAAGGCGAAGGGTCATTAAACGCTCACTGACCCCTTTGGGATGTTCACCAAGTTTTGGTACAAGTGTGCTACGTACAGAAAAACTCACACCAGCAACTCAGTGCACCTTACTTTACAATAAACTTTAGTGTAGTGCAGCCATCTCCAACTTCTTGAAGTTGACTATCGCCAGCTAAACAAGTTTCCAAGAGAGCAGCTACATCTATAGAATATCTCTCTAACACCCTAGACACCAGAGCTTTTTTGCGTTGAGGAGCAGATCCCACAGGATCATCTAGTCCGTACATTCCAACAAGATAGTTTCAGTTTTAATCATTATTTTTTTGAGCGCCAAATAGACATCCACCAGCCATGCTATATTGGCCAGATGAATGAGACAGGCAATTTTGGGGGTTACCTTTTCTAGAACCTCCGAGCAATCTTCTGGTGAGCAGTGTTCTCCTTAAAACAGCTGCTCAGACAACCCTGGAAGAACCGAATGCCCACTCCATGTCTCACTGAAGGTGAACTAGCGACAATATATCTACCCAGAAGTCAACAAATGTGTAGGTCAGCAGAAAAGCACTCCAGTCCGTCAGACTTGTACGTGTCGCTTCATCGTCATCGCCCTCGGACTTGGATTGGAAAAAAAAAAGCGGGCAAGATTTCATTGATGCCCCTTGTTAGTTGTTAGGTCGAATGGAGGAGCTTGCAGAGCAGTGCATCAACCCTCAGTACAAAACCACAATTGTTAGATAAGTAGCTCAAAGTAGACAATGTTGTGGACTGATCTTTCTCTCTCTCCTTCTCTCTCTCTCTATCTTCCCTCCCTCTCTTTTCTCTCCCTCTGTCTTTTTTCTCTCCCTCTCTTCTCTTTTCTCACATTTCTTTCTCTACCTTCCTCCCCTCTTTTCTCTCTCTGTCTTTTTCTCTTACTTCTTTCTCTCGCTTCTCTCTTTCTCATCTCTCTCTCACTGTCTTTTCTCTCTCTTTTTCACTCCCTTTCTCCCTTTATCTTTTCTAAAGTAAAGTTTGAACAACGTAAAACGTTTGATAAGTAGCTGAAAATAGACAATAATGTAGGCTGATCTATCTCTCTTTTCTCTCTATTTGTCTTTCTCTCTATATATTTCTTTTCTCTCTCATTTTTCTCTCCGTATTTTCTCTCTCTATCTCTCTCTCTTATCTTTCGCTGTCTTTTTCTCTCTTTTTTTCACTCTATTGTTGCGGGTTGAACGGCCTCCGTTCAACACGTACTATTTTTACTTTGACAAATGTGTTAGCAAGGAATAAGAAAAGTTGCATAAGTATTTGGAATTTATATATGCATAACAACAATTGTACAGACACTTATTCAGTTGTGCTTGAAATGCTGAAATGTACTTATCGTTGGAATTTTGAGCGAGGAAAATGTTATTGTTGATAAACTGTGATGTGTATTAAAAGTGTGTGAGTTTGGAGAACATTAGTAATATGTATTGTTACTTGAAAGAGAATTAAACTGTTTGTTACAATTTTTATAGTTGAAAACTCAATGTTTACATATAACAAGAGTTATTTACCTTTAACTGATAGTAGAATTGGTTAAGGCTTTCAAAGAAAAGTGTTTTTTACTTGATCTCGAGGAAAAGAATTCAATTCATGAAATAATATTTAATCTCAATGAAAGGGATGTTCTTCGATAAGAAAGTATTGTAGATTGAGACGTTTGCAGTAAGATGTGAAACTTGTTGGGTGAGAGAAAATTGTATTCTTCTCTTGAAAATCGAGATGTAGTATTTTGTACTAAAAATATAATTTTTTGCTTTGACACTTCCGAGTTGAAAGTCAACATAAACATACTGAAGGTTCTTGCGTATCATGTGGCCAGATTAGCCCTAAAACGGACTATCGCATATCATGTGGCTAGGTTGATCCTGAAAAGGAATATCGTATATCATCTGGCCAGGTGAGTCCTGAAAAGGACTATCGCATATCATCTGTCCAGGTTAGTCCTGAAAAAAACTATCGCATATCATTTTCACATCAGAATTATTACAGTGGCCTAATATTTTATACCAAGTTCTTAAGTCGTACACGGCTGTCCTTGCAGACTTAATACTTTTTAAATAATGCAAACGTCCATTTTGCTGTATATTAAATTCAGTTCTGTCTGGATATTTTAAATTTAGAAATATATAAAGACTTTCTTTTAATAAACATTTAGAAATATTTCCTTTAGTATTTCGCAGATAAATACAGGCGTCACCTCTTTTTAAAACCAAATTATTAGCTCTGGTCCCGTCAGCTAACTCGATAAAATTTGAGTCGGGCTCAAAATTGGAGGAAATTAATAAAATTTGTTTCATCTGTAATTACATGATTTGTCGCACCCGTATCGACAAGGTAAGAATTATAACTACTGACCACAGCACCCAATTCAAACGAAAAGTCATATCTACGTCCATTCGAAGAAGTCTTTCCATTTTTACAATAGTCATTCCGTATATAAAATTTGCATGGCAGACATTACCACAACGAAAAACAAACGATATTTCTTTTAATGTCTCTTCCTTCATAATTCTTGTAATAATTGTCTTTAAAGCCCTTGTTCTTAATATTATAATTCCTAGTCTGATTGGTCTGAGGAACTGGTTTTCTGATTTTCTTAAATGACGTTCTCAGTTGCATTACGTTATTGCCTTGATTTTGGTGGGTACACATTTTTTCAGTTTCCTCATAACTACGTAACGCGACTTTAAATTCAGTGAAAGTTAGTTGTTTATCTTTTTGAGTTATAACTGTCGTGAATGGTTTGAATGACGGTGGCAAACCCTTCAAGACCATGGCTATTAGCAGCCCACCCGAGATAGTCTCACCTGCAATTTTTAAGGCATTTGCAACATTCTCCGCTCGGATGGTGTAATCGGTTATAAATTCATTTTCTCATCTTTTTAATGCGGTTAGTTCAGTATATAAAGCAATAATTTGGGGCTTACCTTTTGACAAAATAGTGTTCACACAAAATTTGTAGAGCTCGCCTTCCATTGTCCTTGGCCTCACTCATTATTAATGTCAAACTCCGGTCATCCAGGAATTGTATCAATTCAGCGAACACGGTCGCATTTCTCTCCATAAAAATCATCATCCCCCTCCTGGTCGACTTTGCAAAAGATAATGTCGTGGAGTTTTTTGTATTCAGAGGTAGCCTAAAAACTTCGTCTCCCATAATTCATATCTCGATTCATTGCCGTCAAAATATAGTCGTAATCTGAGCTCATAAGCTATGTTACAAATTCATGACGGTCGTCTTCGAGTATGAAATCCAGAGGTTGGCAGTGAATATTTCGGAGACAGTAGGAAAGCGTAGTTCAGGTTCGCAGTGGATATCGTAGCAGAGCGTAGTTCTTCCTTTTATCATCTTCGCCTGTCAAGTTGGCACTGGTCCTTCTGTAGGGTAAACAAAGATGGCCGCCTTTATACACGACGGATACAATGTTCTGCGGCTTCTGATTGTTTAAACTTCTATTGGTAGACTATAAAGGAAGTTAAGTCATCTAGATTGTCTTACTAGTCATATACCCAAAAGGGGAGTATTTTGTGATATATTATTGTAAGCAAAGACCAACAATCAACCGATAAGTTATTCACCTTATTTTGTTGAATGTTTCAGTTTTTTGTGTTCAGTTTTTCTTTGCATTATGCAGATTTGGTTTTTGTTTTGTTTCCGTTTTAATCCTTTGTTGTGGTCTTTTTTTTTCATTTCCGTTTTATTTTATTTTATTTGATTTCAGTTGTTGCAGATTTATTTTTAGTTTCCATATTTTGGTTTCTTTTGTTTCTCTTTTTGTTTGACTATTTCTTTCGTTGATCCTGGAAAGAGTAAGAACCATTTAAGGCACAGCTACAATTGCAAGCCATGATGGAAGAAAATTCCACCATGGCGGACAATACGGAAGTAGCCTCGGTGACGACACAAAACAAGTCACCAGAGAAGAAATCGGCCTGGGCAGAAAACAGGACGAAAAAGGACGCGGCATATTATGCCGACTTAAGAGCAAAAAATGAGCAGTACTTCCAGGGGGATGAATTTCTCACAATTCCCGAAGTTCTACAGGCAGTGCAAAAGAAGACAATTGGCCTGCTTACTTCAGAGTTGAAAACCATAAAGCTGGAAAACAGTGGAGGAAGCCCTGAAGAGCCTTCGTATTGCCCCCAAGATGTTGGCGAGGATATCGCATGCAAAGTGGGAGATTTTGCTAGGCAGTGAAGAGGAAGCAAAGAGTCTGGCGGGGAGCACATTGACCAATGCGTCTCTAAGGCTCCAGACTGAATACATGGGCACAAGAAAGACCAAGATAACGGTCCATGGGGTGCCAGCTGATATTAATGAGGACCAGATGGGGGCCTTTTTCTCCAAATATGGGCCAGTAGAAGAGGTGTCCTCCATTACCAGTAAATAAGGAATAGCAACGGGGGACACGATGTTGCAGGTGACACTAAACAGACAGACCTTCGCCAAAATACCGAATGTCTTGGTGTGTCGTGACAGAAGGATGTTGGTGGTGGTGGCGTGGCGCAAACCATTTGTTGGACCTGTGAGACTCTGGGACATATGGCGGAAGCATGTCCCAACAAGAACTCTAAGCTTGCAACTCCCTCTGCAGCCCCCTCTGCAGCCCCTTCTTCAGCAACACCGGAAACAACAAAATTTCCAGCAATGACGGTCCCTGAAACTGTGGCAAAAGAGAAGGGGCCAGAGAGTGAATGGAAGACAGTGAAGGGTTGGAGGAAGGACAGGACAGCTTCTCCGCCGAAAGAAGATGAAGTGACCCCAAAGAGACAGCGGAAACGTGTGGAGCGGCCCGTGGAGCGACCCGAAGTGCGACCCGACGAGCGGCCCGAGGAGCGACCCAACGAAGGGCAAGAACAAGGAAAAGCGGAAACGAAAAGGCAACAACAAAAGCAGCTGCCAAAGGAAAAACCACCAAAGCAGGCCCCTAAAGAGCAGTAGATGAAACAATGCAGCAAAAAATCAGGAGCAGAAGGAGCAGAAGCAGCAGCATGAACAACAAAGCAAGCAACAGCAGGCAGGCGGGGAAATGGAGGTGGAACAAATGCCTCCTCCGAGTGCCTCCGTAGTAAACAAGAACGTGGAGGTAAAAGAAGAGGATGGGCACTCAGACTCATCCAGATCCAAATCCATCCCGGCATCCCCGAATCAGGCTGACTCCCAAACAAATAGTCGTCCCTCCTCCCCCTCTCGTGTTTCATCTCCCACCCCATCAACCTCCTCCTTCGCTTCTTTATCAACCCCTCCTTGCACGTCCACCCCATGGCTTACATCTACCCCTTCCTCACCCCTCCCAGATAAAAGAAAATAGAAAAAAAACAGGCTCCCGACCTAATTTGCAAGGTGGACAGGAAGGAATTAGAGAGGGACATGTCCTCACATAGAAGGGCTCGACTAGGTCCACTCTTCAAACTCACGGCGGTGGATGGTAAATCCATAGAAGATCCCCGCAATTTCCCCAAGGCCCCTGGTATCACTACCTGTATTAGGGACACGGAGTGAGGTACTTAAAAATCTGGTACTTCCTGGAAGAATGTAGGGATGTATTCCCGGACATTAGAATTCTGGAGACAGGAAAACCAGAACTTAAAAAACTATCGCACTTCTGTGCAGGGAGGGTTCCCGTTTTGCTCCATCCCTCTGTATATAGGGCAGCTAAATTAACATACCCTATGGACGTTGGTGGGATTGTCCCAGGTGGTCGGATGAAGACTGAATTAGGCACTGGAAGCCTGGGACATTCCGTCGGGGTTTTTTCACCTTCAGATTTCAGCTCCGTATGTGAGTAGGTTAATTCTGTCTTTTTTATTTTACAGGTCTTAGAAGATGTCAATTAAGATAGCTACGTTGAATGTGAGGGGCTTAAGCGATCGGGGTAAGGTTGCCCGCCTGCTCCGGGACATTCTGTCGCTTGATGTGGATGTTGCCGCGATGGAAGAGACCCACTTTATTTGCAGTTCCGATGCGTGTGTGCTGGAGGATGACTTTGCCGTCTATTCAGCATATGGGGACCGTTCTGCCAGAGGAGTTTCTTTTCTTGTCAGTCGTACTCTTGATGCGAAGGTGGACCTTGTGCATACCGATGCCGAGGGCCGGTTGATCG
Organism: Acanthosepion lycidas; assembly: GCA_963932145.1. Classification (NCBI taxonomy): domain Eukaryota; kingdom Metazoa; phylum Mollusca; class Cephalopoda; order Sepiida; family Sepiidae; genus Acanthosepion; species Acanthosepion lycidas. Next base: position 141,159,301 of record OZ010574.1, read on the forward strand.
TGAAAAGTGGTTCGTTCCGACTCGTTGCGGTTTATGCGCCCAATGACCGGGAGGAGCAGGTCTCGTTTTTTCGACGGTTGGGGCCGTTCCTAGTGGATTCAACCCGCCTAGTTTTAATGGGGGATTGGAATGCCATCCTGGACCCCAAGTTAGACAGGGGGCAGGGAGCTAGCGGGAGAAGGGGCGATCGTAGCCTGGTTGATCTGATTGCCGATGGAAGAAGTCTTAAAGACACTGAAGATCGGGGCTAACGTCCTGGCGCGTAGATCGAACGCGTGCTGTGACGTGCTGTTGGCTCCAGAGGAAGCTGCAAAGGCGCTGGCCGGTTGCACCCTCACAGCAAAAACATTTAAGATGCAAACAGAGTACATGGGTACGAGGAAAACGCGGATTATCCTGCATGATGTATCCATGTTTATCTCTGACGATCAGGTGGGTGCCTTCTTTTCGGATTATGGTCCAGTAGAGAGAGCATCGGCCATCAGAAGTAAGGCGGGGATCGCTACCGGTGACATGGAGGTCATGGTGACGTTGAACCGCCAAGGATTTAAGGATATCCCCAATACAATTCTGTGCCACAAAAGAAGGATTTTTGTGGTGGTTGATGGGCGCCGGCCCTGCTGCTGGGAGTGTGGTGAAGCTGGACACCTAGCAAAGTTGTGTCCGACCAAGTAGCCGACACCATCAGAGAAACAATCACCGGTACCTACACCAGTGGTGCCCGCAGAAGAAGGGGAAAAAGCGGCCAGCAGCGAGAGGACAGAGGTGGTGAGAAAGAAAACCAAAGTGACAACCTCACCTCCCAAGCAGCAGCAGCAGCAGCAGCAGGAACTCTCGGAGAAGGCTGCAGCAGCAAACAAGGAAAAGGTGGCTTCCAAACAGCAGGAACATCGGCAGGAACGAGTGGCCGTCAAAACCAAACAAAAACAGGAGAGCCCCAATAAAGAGGTCACTAAACTTTGGAACAACAGCAACAACAGGAACAAGATCAACAACAGATGGAGGTGGAACAAATGCCTCCTCCGAGTGCCTCCGTAGTTAACAAAAATGAGGAGGAAAAAGAAGGGACACAAAGTCAGCACAGCAAAGAGGATGGACACTCAGACACATCGGGGTCCCAATCCTTTCCGGCATCCCCGAATCTGGCGGAATCCCAAAGTAAGAGTCGTTCCTCTTCTCCCTCCCGGGTTTCGTCGCCCGCCCCGTCAACCTCCTCCTTAGGTTCTTTATCCACCTCACCTGGTACATCCACCCCACTGCCCAAATCTATCCCTTCCTCACCTCTCCCAGATAAAAGGAAAAAGAAAAAAAAGAGAGTTTTTCCTGGTCCTGACCTAATTTGTAAGGTGGACAGGAAAGAACTAGAGAGGAACATGTCCTCACACATAAAAGCCAGATAGTTCCACTCTTCAAAATAACGACGGTGGACGGTAAATCCACAGAAGATGCCCGCAATTTCCCGATGGCCCCTGGTATAACTACTTGTGTTAGGGACACGTGTGGGAACTTAAAAGTCTGGTACTTCCTAGAGGAATGTAGGGAGGTGTTCCCGGACATTAGAATCCTGGAGACAGGAACACCACAATTGAAGAAAATATCACAATTCTGTGCAGGGAGGGTTTCCGTTTTTCTCCATCCCTCTGTATATAGGGTAGCGAAATTAACGTTCCCTATGGACGTTGGCGGGATTGTCCCAGACGGTCGGATAACGACCGTGTTAGGCACTGGAAGCCTGGGACATTCCGTCGGGGTCCTTTCACCCGCAGATTTCCGCCTCGTATGTGAGTAGGATTTTGCTCTTACTCTTTTTTCTCTTGGAGGCCTAGAAGATGGAAATGAAGGTAGCTACTTTGAATTTTAGGGGCTTAAGGGATCGGGTTAAGGCTGCCCGCCTGCTCCGGGACCTTCTGTCCCTTGATGTGGATGTTGCCGCGAACGAAGAGACCCACTTAGTTTGCAGTTCCGATGCGTGTGTGCTGGACGATGACTTTGTCGTCTATTCAGCATATGGGGACCGTTCTGCCAGAGGAGTTTCTTTGCTTGTCAGTCGTACTCTTGATGCGAAGGTGGACCTTGTGCATACCGATGCCGAGGGCCGGTTGATCGTGGCCGATATTGCCGTGAAAAGTGGTTCGTTCCGAGTTGTTGCGGTTTATGCGCCCAATGACCCGGAAGAGGGGGTCTCGTTTTTTCGTTAGTTGGGGCCGTTCCTAGTTTTAATTGGGGACTGGAATGCCATCCTGGACCCCAAGTCAGACAGGGGGCGGGGAGCTAGCGTGTGAAGGTGCGATATAGCCTGGTTGATCTGATCGATGATTATGGTCTCGTCGATAGATACCGGGTCGATCATCACGGGGGGAAATGTGGACGTGGGTTCTTAATTGACCTTTTGACAAGGTAGTTAGCTACCTTGACATAATGTATGATAGATAGATATATAGAGCCGACATAGAGCCGACATAGATCTACTAGATTGCCCTACGTTCCACTGGGTAGGCTATTCGGATCACAAACTCGTTTGTGCCAGGTAATTAGACATGTTAAGCAAGTTGTCTTCCGAAGCTGTGAAATTGAGCGCAGATCTGCGCAGGGAAGAGGTGGCAATCGTTACATTCGTGAGGTCATATCCCCGGAGGGGCGTACTGTTCGGGCTACTGATGACATGTGCGAGGCGTTTCGGCGCCATTTCGAGAGCCGGTTTACCAAGGAGCCTGGTCTCTCTAAGGGGGAGTTTCGTAGCTAATTTGCTGACTTTCCTCGGCTTTCGCCAACTGAATCGTCTAGCTGCGAGGGAGAGATTACGGAGGGCGAAGTCTACGCAGTATTGAAGAAGGTCGGCAGAGGCAAGTCGCCCGGTCTGGATGGTTTGTCCTATTAATTGTACTTGAGGCTGTCGCACATCTTTGTTCCGATTTTGACTGCAGTGTTCAACAACTGGTTTCGGTCGGGGTCCATACCCAATCAGATCACCAGGGGCGTGATCACTCTGTTGAAAAAGGGCAAAGTGGTGGGGGGAAGCTAGATGATTACAGGACCATAACTCTGCTAAACACAGAGTTAAAGATTATGACCAAGATCCTGCAGGAGCGTTTGCAGTCATTTGCCGAGTCTCTGTTGGGACCTGAACAGTCAAGTTCTGTGAGGGGCCGAACAATTCAGAGCAACCTGCATCTGATCCGCACGATCATAAAAGGTGTAAAAGACGACGAAGAAGCCGCGCTGATCAATTTGGATCAGTCCAAGGCATTTGATAGGGTCGACCATCGCTACCTTGCTACTGTCCTGCAGTCTGCTGGATTCGCACCCAACTTCTGCCGCTGGATTAGCCTCCTGTATCGCTCCCCCAGTGCTGTGGTACAGGTGAACGCAAGGTTGTCGGACGCGTTCGTGCTGTCTAGGTCGGTTCGTCAGGGTTGTCCGCTGTCGCCTCTCCTTTATCCTTTGGCGTTGGAGCCTCTCCTTCGCCGGCTGAAGGAGTGCTGTGGTACAGGTGAACGCAAGGTTGTCGGACGCGTTCGTGCTGTCTAGGTCGGTTCGTCAGGGTTGTCCGCTGTCGCCTCTCCTTTATCCTTTGGCGTTGGAGCCTCTCCTTCGCCGGCTGAAGGACGAGACCGGCAGTCCGGTCCTACGTGGAATCGCCGTTCCTGGAGGGGCTCGAGCCAGGGTTTCCGCGTACGCCGATGACGTATCTGCTTTCGTGTCGTCCCGCAGTGACATTGAGGCGGTACAGAAGGCGCTTGATCGGTACGAGAAGGTGACAGGGGCCAAGATAAACCGCGACAAGTCGTCCGGCTTGCGGTTAGGTGCCTGGAAGGGGGTCGCTTTTCCGGGCCGCTTCGGTAGGACGGACGGTCCTGTCCGCATTCTTGGAGTGTGGTTTGGGCCCGACCTCCAGCTGGAGAAGAATTGCTCTGAAGTACGAGCAAAAGTCCATTCTGCCGGTCAGACTTGGAATCGACGGCGGTTGTCCTTGAAGGAGATGGCGGATGTGTGTGCTACATACATTTTCCCCCTGATTCTTTATCGAGTGTACCTACTTCCTCTCTGGAAGGACCACAGGAAGGCGCTCGAGCGATCGCTCTCCTCCATTTTATGGAGGGGAAGCATGAACAGGGTCGACAGACGGGTCTGCACTAAACATCCGTGTCATAGGGGGCTGGGAATGCCGCACCTGTTGAGTCACACCCGTGCCTCTGGGTTGGCTTTCCTACGCCGCGCATTGACTGGAGGAGATCCGATTCTGGAGGGGATTGTTAGGGACGTCTTCTCTAGCCTTACCATCAGTCCCCCAATCTCGAGGGTTGAGCGCCGTTGTAAACCCCGGGATGAATCGGATTTCCTTCGCGAGTGTCGGTTGGCCTTGAAGGCCATTCCCCGGTCTAGTTACCTTTCACGGCCTAGGAAGGTCTTCTATCGTGGATTAGGGAGAGGCTCGCGAAGGATTCCCTACGAGATACGCTCGGCTTGTCGGAGCAGGAGTATCGCTCCTACTGGTCTTGGGCGCCAGCGGCGGATTACCTCAGTAACCCTGAGTTTTCGCTTACCTGGCGATTGGCTCGGAATCAGCTGCCTCTCAACGACAAGGCTCTCATATGGGGTTTGGCGGATTTGCCAGACTGTGAACGGTGTGGTCTTGGCTTAGAAGAAAGGCCTTCGCACGCCTTCTACCATTGCCTCGGGTCCTCGGTCAACCCCTTATGGGACCATGTCGGCGAGCTGACGGCTCGTCTCGCTCCCGAACAGCTTGTGTCCATTGATCGCAATACACGTGTGACAATGTGTCGCCCCCGTATTCTGGGGTGAAACAGATGGTGTTTCTGACGCTGCTGGCCACGGCTCGAATGGTGATTTGGACGACACGAAAGGAGGAAGTCTTGCGGGGCAACCGTCTTTCTCATCAGCATCTAATCCAATATTTTGAGCATCAGCTCAAGATGAAGATTAGATCTGAGAGAAAACGATTGCATTCGGCAGTCTTTAGCGAAAGGTGGGTAAAAGAGGCGAGCTTTGTTCGTGTGACCGGGGCTAGCCTTGATTTTCTCTTCTAGGTCAACCTATTGCAAATCGGGGTGGCTTCCTGTGGAACCCTCCCTTTGGTTAGGTTAGACAAGCTTCAGTGTACCTAGTTAATGTGAGTAAGTGTTGTTCCTGGCCTGTATCCCTGCTCCTCTTTGGTTATGATCCAAGTTGATATTCCCAACTTCCACAGTTTGTTTTGGCCTCCTTTTATCTCGACTGTGTCAGCTTTATATTTTCCCATTCCCGCATAATATTTTATCCTTTTTTCCCACTCCGTTAGCGAGAGCGTCTCTTGATTTTGTCCATTGGGCAGAATACAGCGGTGTCTCTATTTTGAGGGTTGGACGGTCCCTACTAACATCTGTTATGTCTAGTTTGCTTTTGTGTTACTTTTTAGTTGATTATTGGGTTCATCTCCCCTCCCCTCTCATTCTATCATTATTATAATTTTATGTATATCATTTATATCATCATCAAATTTTTATGGTATGGGACGCGTTTTATAGGTCCCCATTTGTGAGAATGTGGTATTATGGTGCATGTAGGTTTGTTTGGTGATGGACGAGTTCCTGTGGTGAATGGGTAAATTGTAATGTATGAATGGGTCGTGAGTCTGATTAGCTAGGTATAGGATAGTTAGTTTGGACCAGCCTCTACCCCTCCCCTTTTTGGCCTTGTGCCGCAATTCTCTACATAGTACTGAATAAATCTCCTAGTCATATACAAAAAAAAAAACGTATCGCATATCATATGGCCAGGTTCAGTCCTGAAAAGGACTTACACATATTATGTGGTTAGGTTAGTCCTTAAAAGGACTTTCACATATCATGTGGCCAGGTTGATCCTGAAAAGGACTATCGCTTATCATGCGGCCGTGTTATTCCTGAAAAGCACTATCGCATATGTGGCCAGGTTTATCCTGAAAATGAATATCGATTATCATGTGGCCAGGTTAGTCCAGAAAAGGATTATCGCATATCATGTTGCCAGGTTAATTCTGAAAAAGACTATCGCGTGACATGTGGCTCGGTTAGTCCGGAAAAGGAATTTCACATATCATATGGCCAGGTTAGTCCTGAAAAGCACTATCGAATATCATGTTGCCAGGTTAGTCCTGTAAAGTATTATCGCATATCATATGCCCAGGTTAGTCCTTACAATGACTATCGCATACCATGTGGCCAGTTTGATCCTGAAAAGTACTATCGCATATCATGTGGCCAGGTGAGTCCTGAACTGGATCATCCCATATCATGTTGCCAGGTTGGTCCTGAAAATGACTTTCACATATCATGTGGCCAAGTTAGCCCTAAAACAGACTATCGCATATCATGTGGCCAGGTTGGTCCTGAAAAGGACTATCACATATCATGTGGCCAGGTAAGTCCTTAAAGGACTATCGCACATCATGTGGCCAGGTTGATCCTGGAAAAGACTTTCACGTATCATGTAGCCAGATTAGCTTTAAAACGGACTGACGCATATCCTCTGGCCTGGTTGATCCTGAAAAGGACTATCACATATCATGTGGCCAGGTAAGTCCTTAAAGGACTATCGCACATCATGTGGCCAGGGTGATCCTGGAAAAGACTTTCACGTATCATGTAGCCAGATTAGCTTTAAAACGGACTGACGCATATCCTCTGGCCTGGTTGATCCTGAAAAGGACTATCACATATCATGTGGCCAGGTAAGTCCGTAAAGGACTATCAAACATGATCTTTTTGCTGATGACTAAAAATTACCTTCCCCATTTTGATTATACACATGGGGTTTCATTTGGACACCATGTGTATATGAAATAGATTCTGGTCATTATTTTTACTTAGGAGGGTTTGTGTATGTTTATGTTTCGTTTGTTTTTGCTTTTTGTGTTTCTTTCTCGTATCACTTACATATCTGACGCAACATAATCTTGCTTTCTTCCTGATATATTTCCCCCGCTGAATCACAAATTCTATGCGGCACAAAAAGGAAAGCAAAAGGGTTTAACACACTAAAGGTCTTGTTTGTCATTTACAAAGAATTTATTTAAACGTAGTCTCCGAAGCGGAATAATAAATAATTTAACAGTATAAAAAGATACAATAATTAAGACAAAATAAAAATCAGGCTTGCAAACAATTTCTTGTATGCGGCCACGAGAATATTTCTTGGCTCCCAAGTAATGTAAAAAAGGAGAAAGAAGTAGGATTGACACCTATCCAAAGTTCACGAACAAAGAAAATAGTTCCTGAAAAATAATGAGAGGAAAATTCTCTCTATCAGAGCTCGTGCTTTTGGGAAGCAAAATATGTTATTTTAAAAGACGTGTAGCAGAAACACGATGTATGACAAAGTTCTTCTTTAGAGTTGAGGTAAAAGGTTCCTTGTATAAAAAGAGGCTTCCAGTCAAATAATCTATTTTTCCTGGCAGAAAGTAGATATTATTAAAAGAACTTCTAAAAGAAGAAAAAGCATGCTGTTCTCATCATGTTCAGCTGTTCAAACGTAAAGTTGCAAGTAGAAATTCTGGCATCTGCAGAAATATGATGACTAAAAACAAGGCCTAACCATGAATTTGGTGAATTCTCTGGAAAATGCCTTTCACATTATTTTCTGGATCTTGTCTTAGGCTGAGAGGAAAAAATATCTTATTTTTTCAGGTCTATCAACTTTTCATAGATATTCAAACAGGCACTGTAATGTATTCAACAGAAAGGCAAGCCGACGTCCGTACTTCAAGAGGGCGTCAAATGGTCCTTTTTTTGCAGACGGAAAGTTCAAAAAACTAGGACGAGCTCCCTTTGGCCGATGTAGATACGTGTTTGGAGCCGGCCCCAAAAAGAGATTTCCCCCGGGAATTATCGCACCTAAACCGTACAAGTACTGATGAGTCCCAAACAAAGGGAGATAACAAATTCCATAAGATCTGAAGTAATCATTCTAGACACACATGTAGATTTAATTATTCTTGTAAAGAAATAACATATTTTCGATATCAGATTCGCATCAGTACTTACTGTTAATACCTACCTTGTTTGGGAATATCATATTCCCACCTTCATGGTGAAATTCGTTGTGGTGTTGGCCATAATGTCCGGTTCAAAAAGCTCACATTGCAAACAGAAAATAAACTATGTTCGGAATTACTAGCTAGAAGCTAGAGAAAAAAAGCAACTCAGGAAATGGCACATAAAAAGAAATAATAAAAAAAAAAAATATAAGCAAATTGTATTAAATTTCTCCTTGAAAATCGTATTTAATTTTGACTTTACTATCCAATAGAAAAATCTTTTTCATTGTTATCGGTTGTCTGCATGGATAAAGAATGCTATCTGTATCTATAATTATTTACATTATTCGGACTACCATCCTCACCTTTGTCGCCATATTTATCACAAAGTTTCGGCCGTTGTACACTATGGCCTTCTTCAGGTGGTTGGAATTTCGAACTGAACCCTTTATTTCGCTCATTGGGGTAGACTGTTCTAGTTACACGCGCCATGTTTGAGCTCTGGTAAAAACATGCAATGATAACAGCAAAATTGCAATATGAGCACTGGCTAAAATTGTTGCTGAAGACATTAGGTTTATAATAACCAGAAATTCGAGCGCAGATGTTCTCAATGACACCTGACACAGTGGATAAAGTCATTGGTTAGATCTAGTGACAGACCCGAATAGTGTGAGTTCAATACTCGCTTAAGGCAGTGGAAAGCTTTCAGAGGGAATTTTAGCAGGAGATAACTGACATCCATCAAACGTGGTAAGTAACTCATATTCATAATTATTGTAAACTGTTGTCATTTATGAATATAAATATTGTACAAATTATGAAAATCATTTTCTTCTGTTCTTTCTCGTTTGCTTTTTATTTGCTTACGCATTCCCAAAGTAAAAAGTGTGCGGGTTGATTTACGCCGTCAATACAGCTACAGTATCAATCTCTAATTTTTCCTCGGATCTCGAAAAATCTTTTCCAGTTTATGTTGAAGATTACCGAATGGTTTTAGAACACATGCGTTCGAGCCGAATAAAAGGCAATGATCATCACTACTGATTTTCAACTGAATGAGGAAAATGTGTTTCTAACAACTCGTCGTTTTTTTTTAGATAATAATAGTCTATAATTTTAATATGACGTTCATTTCAGTCCATTAATTTTAGGGGTTTTTGTTGTATCTAATTCTTAATCCTCTCTGTTCTTGTATGAGACAATTCTATTGTCTCTCTCATCAATGAATGCTGGTTAATTCCGATTAAAATTAAAATTCTCTCCTGTAAACATTAATATCAAAAATCATTCACTGATTAAGGTAGGCACGTTTGGCAATTAGTTGTACGCTATTGAGATTGTAAATGCTGCTTTCTTAAGTGTTGGGGTTACCAATGTAAATGCTGTTATGTTGAAAAGATTAATGTGGTTGCGTGTTGAAGAGCATTTAACATTTATACATTTTTTTAAATCAAGGAAAAACAATAGAAAACCGTTTTGTGTTTCAATGATAAAATATATATATTAAAATCAAAAACAAATACATGGTAAGTTTTGTAATGTGTGAATAAGGAGAAAAAAGTAGTTTCCTTTTATCTGTTAGTTGAATATGGTGATATTAAAATAAGCAAGTTTTCTGAATATAATGTTCAGAGTTCTGTATTGAAATAAATTTAGTATTCAGAAGAACATACAGTTGTGTGTTTGTAACTAACAGAGTTGTTGCAACTTGGTTTGTTCACAAAGAACTGGTGGTGAAGTATATTCAAGTTCTGTGTCTGTGTGTGTGTGTGTGCGCGGAGTGAGTAGAATGAATAATCTGTATAGACGCGTGTGAGTAGTTGAGTTCTACTGTCTTCAACACTACTGGTTTCAACTGTTTGATTTGGGAATGAATCCGGACTTATATTACTATCGGTGGCTCCCAGCACGAACGCGGGATAAATTTTGAAAGAATATGAAAAATATCTGAGTGGATGAAAAATTAACCAATCGTTGATTTTATAACAAAAGCTAGTTTGTGAGTTGACGGTAGGAAAAAAATTAGTGAGGTGAATGCGATCAGTAAATTGTCCTGTGATATTTAGTATTTATTATTTGACCAATCATAGTTGAGAAAAATGTAGGTGTGGCAATATAGTAGTATTCACTTCAAGACAAAAAGAAATGTTTAATTCTTTAATTTCTTTATTATTATTATTATTATTATTATTAATAAAATTATTGGTTTTAATCTTTACCCAAACAATTATTTTTTTTCTTTATTAATTTTTTTTAAATTTTTCTATTGTTAAGTTTAATTCTTTGTAGGTCCTCATGAATTGGATTTGCTTGCATTGAAATATGCGTTTCTCTTTGCCTCGTTAGCCATACTTTCCCTGACGATCCGTTTAGGTGAAACCTGGGTAGGTTTGTCTGGCTCACTAGGTTTATCTAGGTCTTCTCTACGGTTGTATTGATCTCTTTTGTTAGTTAGTTGTTTATTTGTATCGGGGTTTTTTCTTTGGGCTTCAGACCTGCATCTGTGCGATTTTTTTCGGCAGAAGTTCATGTTTGTAGCTCTTTCTTTTTTTAAAACCTTTTTTTCCCTCGAGATTGATTTGATTATTGGCAAATCAAGAATTCGAGGGTTTTTCGAGACGAGTCTAGTTATCTCTATTTATATATATATATATATATATATATATATATATATATATATATATATATATATATATCCCACATAGGTAAACTTACAATATAAAATATTAAAAGAAGTTGAAAATGCAACTGGAGTCTTTAATTTGAAAATTGATTTTCAAATGTTAGGTTCAGATAGAGAGAAATGTGTTTATGCCGTCTCACATCTCTACGCAAATGAGAGAAGGGAACAAAATACACAATGATGTGGCCCTGTAAAATGTTAAGATTAAAATTTGTTATCATTGAAACATTATTATTGATTTGTAGTGGACCGTAGTGGTGAAGATATAAAGAATACACGTGGGTTAAAATTTCCTGCTTTCCGGTCCAGCTACATGAAAATGTTTGACTTTAATTAAGTCCAAAGAAGACAAAGAAAACAAACAAGATCGATAATTATATACAAACAAATATATGTATTAACAACAAGCTACAAGCACAACGTTGGTAGCGCCAGGTAGAGAAATTCCGAGTATGACAGGATTCGTCTTTAACTTGCGAAGGAAAGGTTCCAACGCAAGAACGTACAGAAAAGGCGAAAGCAGACAACCTTGACGAATAGAGTGAGACAATACGAAAGGCTCCGATCGTACTCCATTCACCTCCACCAGCGCACCGGGGGTCGCATACAGAAGTCGGATTCAGGTGCGAAAGTACGACCCGAAACCGGCCGCCGAAATAACAGCGCCAAGAAACCGATGGTCAACCGTATCAATTGCCTTGGACTGATCTAAATTGATCAGCGCGGCTTCACTGTCGACTTGCTCGTTGATCAAGCATACCATATGAAGGTTGTTCTGAATAGTCTTGCCTTTCACAACACAAGTCTCTTCGGAGCCAATCAGACTAGATAAGACAGCCTGCAAATAGTTCGCTAAGACCTTAGACAAAATCTGTGTAGTTAAAGGGCGAAAGTTGCCTAACCCATATCCACCGTCTTTATCCTTAAGTAACAACTTGATTATGCCCCTGGTGAAGCATTGGGGTATAGACCCTGCTTCATCCAGTTGCCGAAAATCAGTGCCAGCAAGGGAACAAAAACGGTCGACTGCCTTAAGTACACTTCGTACGGAAGGCCATCTAATCCCGGAGATTTGTCCAAGCCAACCTGTTTCAGCGCTTCCCAGTTTTCCGACTCTGTAATGGGATCCTCGCACCTAACCGCCTCAGCTGCCTCAAGGCAGGGGAAGTCAGCTAAATAGGCGTCGAGCTGAGAAGTGCTCAGACAGCACACCCTGGTGAAAAGTTCCTGAAAATAATCACGAAAAACCTCACATATGCCCACGTTATAGTCACGGTCAGATCCGGCAAAATGACGCATGCAATATGCCGCCGAGATGCACTCCGAACTTCTTCTGCAGGCAATTCAGCGGCCATAAATTCTTTTTAACTTAGCCCTAAATACCAGAGCTTGGTCCTTCTTGATAAGCAAGGAGGATAACTTTGCCTTAGCTAAGACTACGTCCCCATTATCACCGGATTTAATCGCCCGATCAACTTTTTGCTCACAAGCCGTTTGCACCTCTATCTAGAATGAGCCGACAATTATAATCAGCAGCAAACGTTCTAATTTTGGATCTGAGTTTATCCCACCAGGCATTTCCCACCACAGCCCCCGTCAGTTCCCTTTGTATCATTAGTAGCAACTAATCCCGGAAATCTTTCTCCCCAAATAATGAGCAGTTCAATTTCCAGTAACCAGCCATCTTAATTTTAGGCTTATCGGACCTGGACGAGCCTATGATCCAAATAAAGTATATATAAATATATATATTTTTTCAGTTTTCTTAAGTTTTCTATTTTATTACTGTTTTTGGAAAAAAAAAAAAAAAAAAGATTTTTGATTTTTTCTTTTCTTTTTTTTACCCCCCTCTTTTTTTTAATATTTACCTCCTTATAATTCTCTTTGTTCTTTTTTTTACTTTTACCCTTTTTCATTTCCAGTTTCTTTAATTTCTCTTTTAATTATATTTTCGTTTTCTTTTGTTTATAACCCTTACTTGTTTTTCGTTTTTTTTTTACCGCTAATTCTTTAATTCTTGCCTTTTTTAATATCTTTTACGTTTTCGTGTTTTTGTTTCCATATTTGTATTGTATATTTGTCTATGTTATTTTTCTAACCATTTTTTCTGTCTATTTGCCAATTTATTTGTCCTTTTATTTGGTTATAACTTGTGTATTGTTTAATTTTTATTGTTTATTTGTTTTGGCGTCAGCCATCTTGTATTTGTGACTAGCTTTGCCCTTTTTTTCATATTTTCATATTTTCTTTGTTTTTCTTTTTTGTCTAGCGTTTTCATTTTTCTTTTCGAGCTTTTCTTTTTTAAATTTAAAGTTTTCGCCTTTAGGCGCTCCTTTCAATCTTTTTGTTGTAAGTTTTATTTGTTTTTTTTCCGTGCTTTTATTTGCTTGTTGTCTCGCTTTGTGGTTTTAATATTTGTGATATTTTTGATTGTTAATTTTTCTGGAGTTTTTATTAATTATTTCCCACCCCTTTTCCCCTCCCCTTCCCTTTTAAAAAATGGAAAAGAAGGAAAAAATAGCACCTTCTTTTTTAGCCATCAAAAAAAAGCCCAATTTGTCCGACGATAGGAAGTCAATAAGAAAACATTTATTTAACCCCACCAAAAAAGACCCCCCGGATAAAGACAATATGGATGAATATCCAGCCTTTGAGCCTATTTCCCCTAGCGAGGATGACAATTTACTTACTTCAAGCATGGAGGACTGTAATGGCAATAAGAAAAGTGAGAAAAGTGAAAATAGTACGGAGGCCAATAATGGCCATAAAACCCTAATTGACACGAAAGCCAAGAATGGCTCTCAAGAGAAGACTGAGGCCGGGGAATTGCCCTCTTGTTGGAAGTCCTCCCCCCGATTTGTATTATCAATGTAGCGGATTTCTTGGAGCGAGCTAAGAGCTACGCACACCTTGTCGTAGAAGGTGGACTCTTAGAAGACGCCCAGGAACTAAGAAAAATTGAAACACGAATAGTGTTAGTTTTCTTCGTGGACAAGCGTACGTGCAGAATTTGTCGCTCGACGAAAGACACAGTGATAAAATCACTGGAGTCCTTGGGGTTCAAGCCCCTCAGAGTTGTGAAAGGAGCCGGCTTTTTCATGTGGGCGTGGTAGCTTCGAGCAAGGACTTGATCACTAAAGATCTGATCCTGCGGACCGAGTACCTGGGCCGAAGAAGGACCAGCGTTTCAATATATGAGTTCCCCCCTCAGGATTCTCGGGGAACATCTTGCGGCCTACCTGTCCCAGTGCGATGAAATACTTGCCGCATCTTGCGATAGCCTGAGCGGGGGTTGGAGTTTAGATATTCGTTTAGATCAAAAAGCCTTCTTTCTTTTACTCACAGACATTCCCCTGTTAAAAAGGTGGATATGCCACCCCCAGCTTCCAAGTGACAGAGAAGCCCCTCACAAGAGGGAAAAGAAGAAAAAAAAGAAGGCACAGATGCCTATTTACAACACAGGAGAAGATGTTTGCTGTATTTCCCCTGCCCAGGCCGAGAGAGCCAGGGATTATGGAAACCGCATAAAGGACCTAAAATATTTGCTATCAATAAGGCAGTTTGCTGATCAGGACATCGAAGTGCCTCAAAATTTCTCGCTAGCCCAAAGGGTTCTCACGGTCATCAGAAACAAATTTGGGCAATGCTTTGGCCATCAGTTCATATAAAATGGCGTTACAAATTGCAATCACCCAGAACGAGTAGTTAAAAAATTTAAAACAATTTTGTGCATGGTGAGTCCCAGTTTTAGTTCACCCCTCCCTATATAGAGCACTTAAATTGACCTTCCCCTGGGATATCGGCGGGATCTCCCAAGTCGGTACCATCAAGACTGAGATGGTCCATGGGTCTATGGGAGAGGCGGTCGGTATCCTTACGCCGTCCATGTTCAAACCAGTACTGCAACCCTACCGGTCTTCACTATGGCTCTCTGATTAGCAAGTGTAAATGTCCGGGCCCTGAGGTCCGTGTCTCGCAGGGCGAGACTCTTTCATGACCTTCAGCGCTTCGGGGTGAATGTGTGTTGTGTGCAAGAGACCCAGTTTTCTTCTCATGACCGTGAGGACATTCTGGCGAAGGGGTTCGCCGTTTATTCAGCAAGTTTTGATGGTTGTTCGAGGGGTGTCTCTTGGCTAGTGAGCAGGTCTTTGAAGGCTGCATGTACCCTTGTCTTCCCGGATCCGGCGGGCAGACTTTGCGTGCTGGATGTTACCATAAATGATAAGGTTCTACGTCTCATTGGGGTTTATGCGCTCAATATCCAGGCCGAGCGGCCTGCTTTGTTTCGGCGGATCTCGCCGTACTTGAAGACATCTCGTCGGGTAGTTTAAACGGGGGATTGGAATGTTGTCATGGACACCGATATAGATCGTATATGGCAAAAAACAGGGTACTAACAACCCGGACGTGAAACCATTTCGCGACTTTATCGATGAGTTTGATCTTGTCGAAAAGTTCCGGAATGAACACCCTCGGGAGGTAGCATGGACTTGGCTCCTGGGACGCTTGCGAGCTACCTCGACCGAGTCCCAGTTAGGAGAGTCGACGGAGGTGTCTTAAAGTGTGCAAGCTTCTACTATATAGTTTATACGGATCATAGGCTTGTCCGGGTCCGTGTAAACTTAGATATGCCTAAGGTTAGAATGGCTGGTGACTGGAAATTTAACTGTTCATTATTTGGTGAGCAGGGTTTCCGGGACCAGCTGTTACTAATGATTCAGAAAGAATTGACGGGGGCGGTTGTGGGAAACACCTGGTGAGATAAATTAAGATAAAAAATTAGAACGTTTGCTGCCGATTTTAGACGTCGGCTCAATCTAGATAGATTAGCGGTGCAAACGGCTTTAGATGAAAAAGTTGATCGGGCCGTGAAATCCCGTGTTAGTGGGGAAATAGCCTTAGCTAAAGCAGAGTTGGCCTCCTTGCTTATCAAGAAGGATCAAGCTCTGTTAGTTAGGGCTAAATTAAAAAGAATGTCTTCTGAGACGACGAATATGGCCGCTGAACTGCGTGCAGAGGAGAATCGGAACGCGGCTAGGCGACATATAGCGTGCGTCGCATTGCCGGATAAGCGGACCGTGACTACAAACGCGGGCATATACGAGGCCTTTCGAGATTACCTCCAGGATCTTTTCACCAGGGGTCCGGTCTGAGCTCTTCTCAGTTCGACGCCTATTTAGCTGACTTTCCCTGTCTCGAGGCAGCTGAAGCGACTAGGTGCGAGGGTCCCATTACAGAGTCGGAAATCTGCGAAGCGCTGAAGCAGGTTAGCCTGGATAAGTCTCCGGGACTAGATGGTCTGCCCTACGAAGTTTACTTGAGGTTTTCGCCCGTTTTTGTTCCATTGCTGGAACTGATTTTCAACCAGTGGATGAGGCAGGGGTCTATACCTCAACGCTTCACCAGGGGTGTGATCAAGTTGCTGCGTAAGGACAAGGACGGTGGCGATGGGTTAGGGAATTTTCGCCCTTTAACCATGTTAAACACTGAGTTAAAGATTTTGGCGAAGATCTTGGACAACCGCTTGCAGCTTGTCCTGTCTAGACTGATTGGCCCTGAACAGACTTGTGCTGGGAAGTGTAGGACTATTCAGGATAACCTTCATATGATACGCTTGATTTTAGAACAAGTCGACAGTGAAGCCGCGCTGATCAATTTAGATCAGTCCAAGGCCTTAAATAGGGTTGACCATCGGTTTTTGGAGGCTGTCCTTTCGGCGGGCGGTTTTGGAGCCGACTTTCGCTCCAGGATCCGACTGTTGTATGCGACCCCCGGTGCGCTGGTGGAGGTGAATGGAGTAAAATCGAAGCCTTTCGTATTGTCACGCTCCATTCGTCAAGGTTGTCCGCTCTCGCCTCTGCTTTACGTTCTTGCGTTGGAACCATTCCTTCGCAATTAAAGGCGAATCCGGTCCTGCGCGGAATTTCCCTACCTGGGGCTTCCACCTCAGCCAGATATTCTGCCTATGCTGACGACGTTTTAGTTCTTGTGTCGAGCAGCGCCGAGATTGACGAAGTCAGCAAAGAGATCAGTGGCTATGAGATAGTGACAGGGGCCAAGATCAACCGCGATAAGTCTGTGGGCTTGCGGTTGGGTGATTTGAAGAGAGTTTCTCTTCCCGGACCTTTCCTCTGGACGGATCGGCCGATCAAGATACTCGGCGTCTGGTTCGGTCCTGATCTCCAGTTGGAAATAAATTGGTCGGAGGTGCAATGGAAGACTGAGATTGTGGTTAATCTGTTGTCTCGGAGGAGACTTTCCCTGAAGGGAAGGGCAAAAGTATGTGTTTCACACATCTATCCGATTCTCCTGTACCGACTCTCTGTACTTCCAATCCCGTATGCCAGACTAATGTCATTAGTACGGACCTTGTTCTCTTTCTTGTGGAGAGACAAGGCCCCTTTGGTATCTCGCGAGATCTGTTGCCTTCATCCCTCTGAGGGCGGTCTGGGGATGACGAGCATTGAGATTCATCAACATATGCTTCGCATCATCTTTTTAGACCGAGTGTGTCGCGGATCGGATCTGGAGGGTGCCTTTTGTAAAGAAGACATCCGGAAACATTTCCCGTCCCTGAATTGTGTGCACTCGTGCGAGGAAGAGGCCGACCGTACACCACAAGCCGAGTGCTCCTTCTATCGTGAATGTCGTCGCGCTCTTAAACTCTTCCTAAGGGCGTCGGATGGCCTCTCCAACGCCCAGGCGTTGTCTCGTAAGGCATTGTATCAAGTGTTAGTTAGTGGGGCCGTTCAAGATGATCTGATTGGCGAGTTCGGTCTTACGAAGCAGGAGGCTAGCTCGATATAGCCTTGGGCGGCTGGTTTGAAATGTCTCAATAACGATGAGGGATCACTCACCTGGCTTGGTGATTCGTGAAGCCCTCTGGGTCGGCAAGAGACTTTGTTCAGGTTTAGAGAAATACCCAAACTGTCGTCGATGTACGGGGGAAGTCGAGACCATTGGTCACGCCTTCTTTCAGTGCAAGGCGGTAGTGCCGTTGTGCAGGTTTGTTGAAGGCCTCATGGTTCGCATGTTGCAGGGAAAGTTTTTGTCCTTGAAGCCAGTTCTGTTTGTAGCAATGTGGTGCCGCAGATGACGAAGGCCGAACACTATGTGTTCTGTTGCTTGCTAGGTGTTATGAGAGTCGTGATTTGGACGACGCGTCAGAAGGAATTCTATGAGACCGAGAAGTTCACTTCTTCCCAACTGATCTTGTTCTTTAAGCATCAGCTTAAAGTCAAGATTACGACGGAAAGGCAGTGGCTCACCTCATCAGAATTTGGCAAACGTAGGTGAATCTTGCGCGTATGTGCCGAGCCAAAGGGACTGACCTTGAGTGACATTTTGATGCTGTTAGGCATTAGGATATTGTATTCCTGGGTTGAACGTAAGCAACCCATCACGAGATTAGGTTAGATTAGGATATTGTATTTTTTCTTTTAGTTTTTCTTTCCTGTTTCGGTAAACTTAGCTAGGGTGTGTTTGCTTATTGGTCCCTTTTATTTCTGTCTCCATTTTTTTCCTTTAGTTTAACTCCCCATCCCTTCTCTCGTTTAGGTGGTCAGTGATGTCATTTCTCTGGTGGATGCGGGGCACCTTTAGTTTCCCGTGTGTATTTTTCGTATTTGATGTTGTGTATGAATGAGTGTGTGCCTGTGTGAATGCTTGGGAGGAATGAATGTGTCTTTTATTTTCATAGTCCCGCATCGATTTCGTCCGGTTAACTGATATTTCTGCCACATTTAAAATTTGTGGGGGGTTTTATTACTAACAGCAATTTTTGTTTTGTCTCTTGTAGATATTTTTGTCATATTGTATATACTCATTGGGGATCTTTTTAAAAATTGTTGTTTTTATGCCTCTCCCCCAAAGACAATATTTGTACATAAGGGGAGTATTTAGGATTTGCATTGAGTCAAAGAGGTATTTTGGAGGATGTAGTAAGAAAGGTATGGATAAATGTGTTATTTTGATGAAATGAATATTGTTTTGTATGATAGAGTCAGTGGTTGTGGATAGCTAAGTTTTATATTAAGACAAGTGATGACCGTCCTTTATCCCAACCCCCTTTTTGGCCGTGTACCACATTTGTTGTATTTTTTACAATAATAAATATTTACGAGTAGTAAGATTCGTCGGCGACTGTCGAACTCTCTGCATTAGCAGAGAGGAACCCGGACGAGGCTTTGCCGAAGGGCAAGGTTTCGTCCGGAGAGGTTGACAGGGCCTGAACCCGTGTAGGCGGGTTCAGAAAGGCCATATTTTTGGCCGAGCTTACGGGCTCGGGGATACCCACATTAGAACGGCCTTGTGCCACATTCGATCCTTGTGGGTGGATCGATAAATACCGATGAGTAGTAAGATTCTTAATTGAATAAAAGATTACTAGACAGAATCTCTTGTCCTGTTTTCATTACAATTTATTCAATTAAGAATGGAACAATCTATGAGACCGGGGCGATTTACCACAGATCCAGAAAACGATTCATCCGACAAGTACTGGAAACATTGGCGGGAGACATTTACAAATTTCATCGAGGCTCTACATTCAGAAAGACCGGGACATCTCTTCAAGAAGCATGCGCTCCTAACCAACTACCTGTCTCACACAGTCAACGAAATTATCACGGATTGCATTACCTACGAAGAAGCAATCGATGTACTGAACGCTACATACATAAAGCCCAAAAATGAGATATTTTCTAGACACCTACTTACGACTCGCCGACAAGAATCAGGCCAAACATTGGACCATTTCCTTAAGAGCCTTCGGACACTGAGCAAAGATTGCAACTTCTGCCCAATGACGGCATTAGAGGCCCAAGAGCAACAGATTTTGGACGCCTTCATTAACGGCTTACGTAATACTCAGATAAGACAACGTCTTCTTGAGAATGACCCTTACACTTAGAACAGCTTACGAGCAAGCCGATATCTTCGAATGTGCTATACAGCAATCTAGTTCTTATTTATAGCCAGACACCGTGGGCGCCGCGTTAAACGCACCTGTTCCTACTAGCCCCCCACCCCCAACTCATGACGATAGTCCGACGAAGCTTCAAGAACAATCGGTCACTGCCGCTTTAAAAAGAGACACCTGCTATTTTTGCGGCTTATCTAAACACCTACGAGTTTCATGCCCTGCCAGAGATACTCGTTGTCATTTTTCAATGGTATGCAAGTCTTCTAAAACTCTATACAAAGCCACTCGTCAAAATACATCTGCAAATTTAACCGCCTCCCCCGACTGCCTTTCAAAAACTATTGTAAAAGTGAAAGTTAACGGGAGGTCTACAAATGCTCTGCTCGACACCGGGAGCTCAGAAAAATTTATCAAAGAAAGCTTGGTAAAAACCAACAAATTGTATTTTGTCCCCTCCTCCAGCAGAGTAACAATGGCAAACGCGTCATTGTCTGCTTTGCTGTTTGGTGGACTTACTATTTAATGATGTCTCCTATAAAACCACTAAATTATCCGTAATGAAAAACCTTTGTTGCGAAATAATACTAGGACACGATTTTTTGCAGCAACACTCACAGATTGAAATTCCGTTGGGCGGTTCAATGCCCGCATTGAAAATTTGTGGATTGGCGACAGCAAAAATCCAGTACCCTTCACTTTTCGAAAACCTAACTGAAAACTGAAAACCCATAGCACTGAGAAGCAGACAATTTTTTATAATAATAAAAAAAATCATTGACTCTGAGATAAAAAGACTACTCGAGGAGGGTATAATTGAGCCTAGCAAATCACCCTGGAGGTCTCAGGTAGTTATAACCACTTCTAAAAACCATAAAAAGAGAATGGTTATAGATTACTCCCAAACCATAAATAGATGTACTCTTTTGGACGCCTTCCCACTACCCAGGATGAATGAAATGATAGGCGAAATAGCCAAATATCGTATGTTTAGCACTCTGGGCTTGAAAAGCGCGTACAATCAGATCGCCATTAGACCTAGAGACAAGCTATACACTGCTTTCGAGGCGAACGGTCGACTATATCAATTTCGTAGGATTCCGTCTGGCGTTAGGAATGGGGTAGCCAGCTTCCAAAGGATAGTGGAGCAAATCATAACGGATGAGAAACTGGAAGGCACATTTGCGTACATCGACAACGTCACAGTGTGTGGCCATAATAGAAAGGAACACGACGAAAATCTCAGACGGTTCATGTCCGCCGTCGACAAATACAACCTTACCCTAAACGACGACAAATGCTCGTTTGGACTGGACAAAATAAACCTACTGGGGTATACCATAAGCAAAGGTTTAATGGCACCGGACGCAGATCGATTGAAACCTTTACTCCAGATGCCTGTCCCTCAAAACGAGCCTTCCCTTCGACGTGCTATGGGCATGTTTGCTCATTACTCCCAATGGATTGCTTCGTTCTCAGAAAAGATAGATCCATTAACACAAGTAGAGACGTTTCCTCTGCCCCTTCAAGCCGTTGAGACATTCGAGGGACTGAAAAAGGATATTGCGAAATCTGCAATTACAACAATAGACCAAAATATTTTTCTGGTTGTTGAAACGGATGCATCAGACTGTGCTATTGCTGCTTCTTTGAGACAAGCTGTTCGTCCTGTAGCCTTTTTTTCAAGGACCCTCTCACAGGCTGAACGACGACACCCCGCAATTGAAAAGGAAGCCCAAAATGGCTTTAAGAAAATGTGTGTTTACACAAACACACACACACACACACACACATATATATATATATATATATATATATATATATATATATATATATATATATATATATATATCGGACGCCACTTTAAACTTATTACTGACCAGAAATCAGTTGCTTTTATGTTCAATTCTAAGACTACAAGTAAAATAAAGAATGAAAAAATAGCGAGGTGGAGAATTGAACTAACTTGTTTCTCCTTTGACGTCAGCTACCGACCTGGCAAAGAGAACTTAACAGCTGATACACTGTCAAGTGTATGCTGTACGGCATCAAGCGGGGACGAACTCCGAACGCTACATAACAATCTCTGTCACCCGGGCATTACTCGAATGGTTCATGCTGTGAGGTGTAGAAACTTGACTTTCTCAGTGGAGAAGGTCAAAAGAATTACAAATTCCTGTCGAACATGTGCTGAAATAAAGCCTCGGTTTTATACACCCAAAACTGGCGTTTTAATAAAAGCAACGCAACCATTTGAAAGACTCAATCTTGATTTTAAAGGACCGCTACCAAGCAAAACAAGGAACCTATATACATTAACAGTTGTTGACGAATATTCACGGTTTCCTTTTGCTTTCCCTTGCTCAGACATATCGGCTGCTGCAATTATACAATGCCTCTGCTCACTATTCGCCATCTTTGGAGCCCCTTCCTATATACATTCGGACCGAGGGGCTTCTTTCATGTCAGAGCAGCTTCGACAATTTCTACAGGAACGAAGATTAGCTATAAGCCTGACAACTCCTTACAACACTAAGGGTAAGGGCCAATGCGAAAGATATAACGACATTATTTATAAGACCGTTCAATTGACTTCCTCAAATAACGGATGTTCGATTGATAATTGGGAAGATCTTCCTGTCGCATTATACGCCATTCGATCCCTATTGTGTACCGCCACGAATGCCACCCCACACGAAAGGTTTCTACCTTTTCAGCGACGGAGTTCGGTGGGAGCTTCGCTTCCATCTTGGCTCTCTCAACCCGGTACTATGTTTCTGAGACGACATTACACTAAGAACGATCCCTTGGTGGACGTGGTAGATCTTATAGAGGCGAACCCCCAGTACGCATATGGTAGAGAGTCTAATGTGTCTCTCAGGGACCTAGCGCCGGCCGGAGACGTACCAGGACCGTGGATATCCCCTGAGGGTAGACCAACTACAGCTGACACTGAAACCCCTCCGGAAGATCATGGCACTGAAATTGCTCCTGACAAGTCGTCTAATGACACTGTCTCCACTGAGGCTCCGTTAGACACTTCGGATGGGCCAACAACTGAATCCCTGACAGGTGAAGGACTAACACCGAAAAAACGTGTTCATCCAGAGACTGACTCTGACGCGGAACGGCCTGCTCCTCTGAGAAGGAAACATTTCAGAGCATGGTATTTTAGAGCCCACAGACAGGCCGCACTGAAGAGCCTCCCTGATCGAGTACTCCGACCACGAATCATGGACTGCCGAGTCAGCCACTGCGAGCTCGTAGGGAGCCTGGACATTTAAGGGACTTTCTTCCCTATCAGTGAGATATTTGGTGATGGAGAATGTTGTGAATATGGATTATCTCCTCTTTTATAATCCAAGCTATAAAAGCTGTACATTTCCGCTTGTCAAGTAGACGAGTCGTAAGATTCGTCGGCGACTGTCGAACTCTCTGCATTAGCAGAGAGGAACCCGGACGATGCTTTGCCGAAGGGAAAGGTTTCGTCCGGGGAGGGTGACAGGGCCCGAACCCGTCTAGGCGAGATCAGAAAGGCCATAGTTTTGGCCGAGCCTACGGGCTCGGGGATACCCACATTAAAACGGCCTTGTGCCACATTCGATCATCGTGGGTGGATTGATAAATACCGACGAGTAGTAAGATTCTTAATTGAATAAAAGATTACTAGACAGAATCTCTTGTCCTGTTTTCATTACATATATATATATATATATATATATATATATATATATATATATATATATATATATATATGAAATATCACAGGGAATATAAAGTTCTTTCTTTCTTTCTTTTAATAATTAAGTTTATTGAAATAAAAACGGAAGAGAAATAATTATTTTTGTGTTTTAAATCAGCTCGATAAACTTGAAATAGATGTGTAAACAAAAAGACGTGGAAGCTAAATATATTTCCGGTGATGACTGAAAAAAATTCCGCCTAAAACAAACTCGAATTTGTTTATAGTTTATGAAATCTTAAATTAAATATTTTTGTAGTCTTTGCTTTTTAACTTACTTTTCCTTAATTTATCCACAACTGCACAATTTTGAATAAAACAAAACATTTTTAAGGCTATTCTCTACATTTTTTTTCTTCAAAACCCGGTGTTAATTTGACCTACTTATCTTTTCGGTTAACACCGGACGGAATTCAGAATATTCGATTATATTACTATTTAAATGCATTTGCGCAAAAATTGGTAAACTTTTAGAGAAAAATACTTTCTGCAGCTATTATTTATGTTAATTCGCAACTTTCTCTGGGTAGAGTTAGTTGTGGTTTCAAAATCGACCTACCCTACTGGAATTCACTTTATGGTCGCGGGATTTTGGAACGAGGTCATTCTCGGGTCGGGTCGCTTCAAATTTCATGGGCTCTTGACTTGTGTCTGGAAGAGAAGGTAAAGAGAGAAAGAATTTGGAAAAGAAGAGGACGGTATTGCAGATCATAGAACATATTCGCTCGCTATTTTTATGTATTTATTTATTTATATCTAACTATTTTTCGACAAGAAATTGGGGTTTTTCATGGGGGTACCCTGCCTAACCGTGCCTTACGCCTATATCCTTAATGAAATCGTAAGTACGTCACAATACACACACACACATAATGTGTATATACAACTACATTTACATATATAAAAGCATCTACCTACACAGCCATACATGCATACATTTATATACATATATACACATATAAAAAAAATAGAGGGATAAAATTAAACTAATCTGTACTTAAAAACAAATTTCATGTTTTTCTTTCTTCCGTTACCCCTCTCTCACTAGAGCGTTCATACATTTCTCTCTCACCTTTTTGTCTCACTCACACACATACACTGTCACTGAAAGTTTTTTTTTTTTATACCCACTGTTGGTTTCTGTTTTTGTTTTTTTTTGAATTTGTAAGTCTCGTGAATTGGATTGTGATTGAGCTTTTTATATTATTTCTCTCTCTCTCTCTCTCTCTATCTATCTATCTATCTATCTATCTATCTATCTATCTATCTATCCGTTTATTGTAGAATCAGATTCCTACTTTTTTTTTTTAAATCTTAAATTTTGTGTAAGTTAAATACATAGAGGCTCCCAACCAAATATAACAACTGTTGCATTTTGATTGGTTGTAAAATTTTAATTTCGTGTCGTCAACTACGTCCAAAGGTACCGACCCAAATGTTGACCTCTAGTTGACGCCATAAAATGTAAACATGTTCATGAGCCTCACCACGTGACCAAAAGAACTAATAAAAACGAAACTTCGACACGACTTGGTCAGTGGGCACTTAAAATATTGAACCAATTCACTTGACTTCATTGGAAATCAACACAGCAAAGGAGACGAACTTTATCTTCAATACAACAACAAACCCTGGCAACCATTACCAGGCTTAACACTCACTCCCACAAATTAATCTATTCCACAACAAGAATCTCTGGTTAATGAGCGATAACTCTGTAACAATCAGTGAGTCTTGAACAATACTTCTTTCTATATAATACAAAAAAAAAACAACTGTTTAATTTTCCTCTAACAACAAATATATCTAAATTCACATTCTCATTTTCACACGTACAGTACAGTAACTCAAATTCTTTCAGTAACACACACCAAAGAACTCTATTATGTTTATCAACTTTTGCACTATATATTATGTATTTGTTGTGTTTATAAAAAATATTTATTGTTGAAAAAATTCACAATTTCTTCTACTTGATTATTTCTCTTGTTGTCTTTGTTACATTTGATATTGTAAAAATAGTAGAGGGTCAGTTTTTATTTCTTTTTATAACCAATAAAAATTGGCTGACCCACTATAAATTGGTGACCCTGAAGTTAAAATGTGCAAAGCAATATTTTAAAAACAGCATTTTATAAGTTGTCAGGTTTTAAACAAAAACAATGGAAAATTCTACCAGCAAACATATTGAAGCGGCAATTTCCATCAGTCTACTGACGTACAACCACACCAACGTTCAAGTGTGGTTTGCGAAGTTAAAGGCAATTATTAATGCAATAAAGGTCACGTCCCGACATGTCCGTTACGCATTTGTAGTTGAGAAACTTCCAACAGATGTAGCATTAGAGGTATCTGACCTCCTCAGTGAAGAGCCGGCGAAGAAACCGTATGATACTTTGAAAGATACTATACTATATCGCACGGGCGAATCAGAGGAATGTCGGCTGCACGATTTGTTTAATAACCTTAATTTGGGACACTATAAACCTTCCTCAATTGTTTAGAAAGATGAAAATTTTACTAGGTGACAATACCATGTCTGACACAGTACTCTGTAAACTATGGATGGATAAACTGAGCCCACAAACGTCACAAATATTCGGTTGATTTGGACCGACAGTGATTGGCAGAAATCGCGGACAAAATACATGAGAATAAACCTCCGGGAACTGCTTCTGCGACACATTTACAACCTATTTTCGTTTCAGTCCGTGACTCACAAGAGTTATCGAAAATTAAAGATTGTATAGCCGAGTTTACCTCACAGTTATAAGCTCTACAAACGGCTATGCATCAGCAAAATCGCACACCCAACAATTTCACTAGACGAACATGTCTATCACATCATCCTAGGCGAAGATCATGTTCCACATCCAGGATCAAGTCTATATGTAATACCTGTTGGTATCATTTTAAATACGGACAACAAGCGCGGCATTGTACGAAACCGTGTAACTTCGACATGAACGCAGCTAAGGATAACAACACACAGCAGTCGGGAAACGACTATCCCGGCAACAAGTAGAGACGTTTGCTGCCGGAGGGATGCCAAAAAGTCGTCTCTTTTACATCCGAGATGAGAACTCCGGCTACTTGTTTTTAGTTGACACTGGGGCACAAATTGGTGTAATACCAGCCAAGCCTAATATGTTGACTAGAAGACAGATTATACGTTACAAGCAGCGAATGGATCTTCAATCCAGACATATGGTGAACCCTCGTTAACCCTAAATCTAGGATTTAGGCAAACTTTTCCGTGGGTATTCACGATAGCCCAAGTTCGAACACCAATCCTAGGATCGGATTTTCTCGCCCACTTTAGTTTGTCCGTTAATATGTCTTCCCTTTCTTTGGAGGATAAAACGCCCAACATTACAAGGAAGTGTATTACATCTATCTATACGAGCACATGTATCAGCGCAACTCAACCGGAAGCCAACGGAATGCAGAATCTGTTACAAAAATATTTACAAATTACAACACCATTCCGGTATACAGAAACCATTCGTCACAATGCTGAGCACCATATTTATACTACGGCCCAACCCACGCATTCATCTCCACGGCGATTGAGGCCTGATAAATATAAACTGGCGAAAGCCGAGTTTCAGCACATGCTGGACCTCGGTATAATTAGACCTTTTTCGATTTCTTACTCATCTCCTCTTCATATGGTTTCAAAACCGGACTCAGGAACTTGGAGACTTTGTGGTGACATCCGGAAGCTGAATGCTACTACAATTCTGGATAAAAAACCAATCTCGCACATGCATGATTTCGCAGTGGGTCTGCAGGGCGCCACAGTCTTCATCAAACTTGATCTGGTGAAAGCATTCCACTAGATACCAGTGACCAAGGAAGACCTCCATAAAACAGCAATAGCTACTCTTTTTGGCTTATACGAATTTGTGAGAATGCCATTTGGTTTAAGGAACGCCGCACAATCTTTCCAACGGCTTACAGACGAAGTGCTGAGAGGTTTACAGATACAATAAACAAAAAAACTAATTTTAATCGCTCGACAAGATTCAGCTGGTCATAATTAAAGAGTCTTTTATTTTATAGATCACTTCCAGCAAAACGATCGTATCTTGGGTTCTAGGATGTTGTTCACACACACACACACACACACACACAAACACACACACACACATATATATATATATATATATATATATATATATATATATATATATATTGTAATATTTTTCATATAATAGATTACAATGAAAACATTTTCCATCTTTACACAAAAACTTAAAAGTGAGAAGAATGAAAAAGGAGTAGGACTAATACTAGATTTTGGAAATGCGTTCTAGGATACAACCAACATTCCGAATAAATTCTGATAGTGAAGCTGAAATAGAAACCTTTTAACCTGGCTATTATAATAATGTAAGAATCGACGGCAAAAACCAAGGAAGAGGACATCGTATCGTTCTACTCCATGCTGGACAGTGCCTTTGGCAAATCACAGGAAGTCA
Organism: Acanthosepion lycidas; assembly: GCA_963932145.1. Classification (NCBI taxonomy): domain Eukaryota; kingdom Metazoa; phylum Mollusca; class Cephalopoda; order Sepiida; family Sepiidae; genus Acanthosepion; species Acanthosepion lycidas. The sequence continues at coordinate 141,187,147 of OZ010574.1, forward strand.
TCACTGGAGACCTAAACGCTAAAGTACGCAGAGCAAGGGCAAGGGATATAGCAGGAAGATTCGGGCTAGGAGTCTACAAAGAATGCAGAGAAAAATGGATCCAGTCGTGCACAGCCAAGAACCAGGTAATAGCCAACACATAGTCCCAAGGACATCCGAAATGACGATGGGCATGGAGGAGTCCAAAAGGAGAAACTAAAAACGGACAATGTGAAGAGAAGATGCGAGGCACACAATGGAAACTCAAAATGGGATGAACTAAGAGGCGCTTTAGTGACATCAGCGAACGATATCATCCTAAAAGAAAACAGATCGAAGAAGGAAAAACGATTGGATGAGTAATGAGATTCTCGGCATAATAGAAAGGACACAGGCAACTCTGCCAAGATAAGAAACGGAGTACAGAGAATGACACCATGAAATAAGGACCAGATGCAGGCAAGCCAAAGAAGATTGGCTAAACGAATAATATGCAGAAATGGAAAGACTGAGTACTACGAACAAAAGAGACATGCACAAACAAATAAGACAACAGGACAGAAAGATGCTCGTCAACAGGCTGCCTAAAATCAAAGGATGGAACGTTCATATTAGAGAAGGAAGAAAATTTTCAATGTCGAAGCGAGTATATTGGAAAACTCTTCTACGATGAAAAAGAAAAACCCGTAATAGCCAGAACTACTGAGGGACCTGGAATTCTGAAACTTAAGCAAAAGACGCACTGGCTTAATTGAACAGAAACAATGCAGTTGGGCCAGACTGAATTGTAACGAAAATGCTGACAGCGTTAGATGAATTTCACATAGGCAAGATCACCAAAATAACAAATGAAATCTAGAACAGTGGGGATATAACGGAAGACCACAAAATATTTCTATTCATAGCTATGCCTAAGAAACCAGGGGCAAACGAATGCGAACTCCACCGAACATTAAGCCTAATTAGCCACGTATCAAAACCCATCATCCGTATTCTGATGAAAAGAGCGCGAAGCAGAATCAGGCTAGAGAAAGGACAAGGACTTTGCGAGGTTTTTAAAGACACCGGAAGGAGGTGCGCGATATTCAGGCTCAGAATATTATGCGAAAGAGCGATACAGAAGAACGTGTACCAATGTTTTATAGTCTACGTAATGGGCTTCAACAAATTACGCCACAAGAACCTAATGGAAGTGCTCAGTAATGTTGATATATTCGGGAAAGGTATCAGAATAATCAAAAACCTATACTGGCAGCAAACAACATGCTTGTGCATCGGGAACGAGTTCAGTGAATATACAAAAATAGAAAGGGTCGTAAGGCAAGGATGCTCACCCGACCTGTTCAACCTCTATAGCGCTGCAATTCTGATAGAATTGGAAAGCCTACCGGGATTTAGCATCGGCAGCCACAATCTTAAACACATATGATACGCAGATGACACAGTACTGATAGCAGACACGGAAAAGAAATTAAAAAATAAAATCTCTTCCAGAAGGTAGCGATGGAGAATGAGAAGCATAAACTACAAGGAGACAAAATGCATGGTCATCAGAAAGAGGATGAGCCCGAAATGCGATCTGTATGTCGGAAACACTAGAATCAAGGATATGCGCAAGTTTAAATATCAGAGAATCGTCTTGACAAAGGACAGTAAGTACGACATTGAGATCCGTAGACATAGGACACATTCCAAAAGTTGGGCAGAGACTTGCGAGACAGAAGGATTTCTTTTGTAACAAAGAAAAGAATACTGTGGTGTTAGGTGACATCTGTCCTTGTTTACGGCAGCGAATGTTGGACTATTTCCTAAAAATTGAAGAGGAGACTCGAGGTTACAGAGATGTGCTTCTACAGAAGGATGCTAAGGATATCATGGACCGACCGTGTGAGCAACGGTAAGGTCTTAGAGAGGATACAAACAAGGAGGAGGCTTATACTTAACAACAGGAAAAGGCAGCTGAAGTTTCTGGGACACATAATGAGTAAGGTGGTTGTGGGGAATCTGATACTCACGGGTCGAAAAGAGGGAAAGAGAGACAAGAGAAAACAACGCATGGTATCCCTAGTTGTCTTAAGCAAGTGGTTAACAGAACGATGCCTACGGAAGGTAGCAGAAGGGAGGAACTTGTTGAGAGCTGCAAGGAATAGAAGGATGTGGAGAGTCATGATCACCTACGTCCTGAAAGGACATGGCACATAAAAAGAAAGAAAGAATATCATATATATATATATATTTGCTTTCACATTTAATTTTATCCAAAGACGACTTCAAGAAGATTCCTGAGAATATAATTCTTTTTAAATAATTTAAAAAAAATCTGTTTCTGATGAATTTATGTCCACTTCAACAAATTGCCAAATCATTTTTGGATACACCAATATTATATTTGTCGTGGTAATTGTTCCCTGGCATCAGTAAATGACATGTCTAAGCATGTCTTTATGACATGTGATAATAACGCAGCCACCTAAAAAATTATTTTTATATATTAGCGATGTTTCTAATTATAATTTATGCCCCATTTTAACTTAGGAAAAGATATAACGATTTAAAAAAAAATTCCCTGATAAATCATTTTTATCATTAGTTATCTGCCATCGACTGATGAGGGAATATCTCAGTACCGAAACATGAATTTTTTGTGTAGCGATGGAAAATGTTTTATTATAATAATATTTTGCTATATTTTGTATTTAGCTCTCATTTTAAAACTAAATTCTACGAACTGTGGATTTTTATCCCATCTGTTGTTTCTCTCATTATATATATATATATATATATATATATATATATATATATATATATATATATATATATATATATATATATAACTGTAACACGTTTATGTTCGATGTCTTCTCGTGTCAAAAATAAGAGCTCTTATTCAGAAAACGTATAAATTTTAATAATGTTGCGTAATTTATCTGAGAACTACGGTGAATAGACACCACAGTTCCACAAGGACATTAATCTGATGCCTAAAGTTAGCGATTTTGATTGATCTTCCAGGCAGAAAAACTAAGGTTCACTTTGCCTCGAGAAATGCCTACAACATATTCTAAAAGTAGTTGATGTTCACCGCTTAGATCATCTATGGCCTCTGTACTAAGATAAAACCAATCCAGAAGGCTATTAATAGCAGGAAATTCTACCTGGGGCAAATTTCTGGTAATTACTTCCACAAAGTTTTTCTAGAAGATCAGTGAAATTAGTAAGGCTTCTTGTAGTTCCATCACTTAATTTAAAGATGGCTCTAAATGGAAATTTATTTTGGTAAAGTGTACAGCCAATGGTGTGTAATTTCCTTTTATGTTTTCTCTCCAGAACTGTAATCAACTCTGTTTCACAACCAGTGTTTGTCCACCAGAATTGCCTTAACTGCATTTACACTATTGTTATCTTATAGAAGAGCAGTAGCATCCTCTACTAGAAGGACACCAGTTGCACCAATGTTGGGTAATCACAGTGTGAGCGTGATATTTACTTTCAGTGCCAATCTCTCTGGTGATTTTTAAGTGTTGCACTGGTCTCTTTCTTTTCTTAATCTTCTTTTCATCATTTGTAACTTCCTTGTAATTAACTCCAATCGAAACAAGATTTTCATAGACTTGAACAGGTTTCTGATGGCTAGTTACTTTCACTCTTGTCTATTTCCAAATTATTTTTGATTTGTCTATTATGATATATTTTACATTAATGGTTGGATGAAGAAAGCTTATATGTTGTAGGTCTAATAGAAAAGTATTAGAAAGGCAAGCCCCAAGGTTAAATCATACATCACCTATAATAAGTTGCATGGAATATCTAGGGATTTTTATAGGACTGTCTCCCTGACTGAAAACAGTCATCGGTTGTTTTTCACTGGAAGATGTCTCTGAAAAAGATTTATATGTTCAGGAAGAACATGTGAAGAATATTGTTGCTGTCTTTTAATCTGCTTCAGCGATATTTTTTTGGTATTTTTGACAGCATCTTTATCGATATATCTAAGTTTGAAACTGCCTTTTCCTCCCGTTTTCTCTCTCTGATCCTTTATTCCTTCTCTTCAATGGGAACCTTCAATTTTAAAATGCTCATTTGTTTAATAACAGATCTAGAAAACATGACAAATATTAAGGAAAATATTACAATATTATTTACCAGAAAAAGCAACATTATCAGAGTTAAATTTATACTTTTCATTTTAAATTTTGAAAATAAGGATATGAACTAGTTCAAAGGAAACAAATGAAAACAAAAAAAGCTACCATAAAATTAATATTACTTACTTCTTCGAAGAATACGTACAGAATGTGTACCTTGGTTGGCAATTTTCTATATTGCACTTTACAGCAAAAGTCATCAGATAAAATCTAATTTGAAGCAAGACAAAACCAGAAAAAAGGAAATACTTATCTATAAAAATCAAAAGTTGATTTTTCTATTGAAATTTTAAAATTCTGGTCGTGTAATATTTTTACAAAAGTTTCAATGTAATTATGTGTGATGAAGAATCATTGCTGAAAATGAGAATATCGTCAATGTATGTAAATACACAGTGAACATGTTGAAAAATCTTTTCCATGTACCTTTGAAAGTGGAGGCTACCTTTGATGATGACGCTGAACAGTTGTATGGTTTGAACTGCGAATCACTGCCAATTCCTCAACTGATAAATCAGGATTTTCTTCAGGGGATGCTTCAAGAAGCTTTACATCAAACTCAATTGGACGTCCGGTTCGATCTTCATTTTCAAGGGAGAAATCTCCACCTTTGAAATTTGCAAACCGTCTTCTGCAAGTTCTTTAATTCACACATTCATCTCCATAAACTGAGTAAATGTTTCTAGCCGCTTCGGCTGCTGAATTTCCTTTCTTGAACTCATAAAGCATTATGTGCCTCAAATGATTCTTGGGTACTTCTATGTTAGCAGGGTTTTAATCAAACAAAATTTAATTTTATTGAACTCGGAAATAAAATTCGATCAGTTTAAATGCATCTAAACATAAAAAATAATGTTTAGCTCAATTAGACATTATAAAATACTCTTTATATTTCGTTCATTTTAACAAAATTTTAAAATTCAGACAGAACTTATGGACTGACCTAATATATATATATATATATATATATATATATATATATATATATATATATATATATATATATATATATATATAATGTCTTTATAAGGTTTGCATGTGTTTTCTTTGTAAAGGACTTGATGTATAAAATAAAATATAATATTAGGTACTGTTCACATGACTATCTATATATATTTTATTTAGCTTTTTAAAGCGTTAGTCAAAGGTAGATAATTTTTTGTCTCTCGCAATAAACCATTTCGTCTTTACGATTTAATATTTTTCATTATTTATAATCCTTATTTAGTTTTATAGGATTTCTTGAGAACAATGAAAATATTTCAATTGACACTTTTTTTTAATTAAATGACATTTACATATGTCTATTTTCCCAACAGTAGGGATTTTTTTGACGGCGATAAACTTTTCACTGATCACCGGAAGAAAATGCCAAAGCTCAAATTTTCATCATTGAAAGTCGTTTGCTCGCCTATCGATATCGATTTGGAGAAAAATATTCTCTGTCATTATTTAACCCAAACTATCATAACCATGGCATTACCATGGTTCCAAATTCACTTAACATACACTTATATCTAACAGAGACTATAATTGCATATGTGCATAGTATAATGGGTTCGCCAATCTGTATTGGTTAAAAATACAAATAAAATTGACCGTCTACTATTTTGACTAAATCAAATGTCACAGCGACAAAAACAAGAGAAATATTCAAGTAGAAGAATTTGTTCAACAATACATATTTTTTTTATAAAACAGAACAAATACCAAATACATGATGCTAAATTTGTTAAAACACTTTAGAGTTCTTGATTGTACGTCTTTTCAAAGAACTTTAGTTGCTGAACTATAAGTATGAAAATGAGAAGGTCTACTCAAGTTTATTTGTCGTTGTAGGAAAATTAAACATTTATTTTTGTATTAAATTACAAAAAAGTGTTGTTCTTTTCTCACTGTGATTTGTACAGAGTTGTCACTCTTTTACAGGAGATGTTTGTTGTGGAATAATATATTTTGTTGGAATGAGCGTCTTTTAGCAAGCTGGGTTTATGTTAATTTAAGTAATGAACGTTAAGCCTGGAATTGTTGAGAAGGTTTTTTGTTGCGTTGAAGAATTTGGTTCGTCTCCGTTGTTGTTGTGTCGGTTTCCAATGAATATTTAAAGGGCCCACTGACCAAGTCGCGTCGAAGTTTCGTATTTATTAGTTCTCTTGGTCACGAGCATGTTTTGAGATATAAAACAATGTAGGAATCTGATTCTACAATAGATAAAAATATTTTATCCCTGTATATGCGTTCGTATGCGTATTTACATATATTTTCTATAATATATATGTTATGAATAATCAAGAGTGGTCTCACTTTTTTTTTTTTGTTTTTTACTCTCCTCTTTGAGAGAGCTATATATGTTTACTGGGACTATAAGAGGACACAATACGCGAACCTTGTATTCTCAGTTAAATAAAGAGTTCTTAAAGCCTACACCAGCGTACTTTTGTCATTACAATATATATATTTCCCCAGTACGTATTTCTGGATATATAAATACATCTTTGTGTATATAATGTTTAATAAATTCATCACCACTAATAATACTGAAATAGTCTACATAGTCACTTCGTATATGAAATAGACGCACCATTTTTATTAATTAAACAGTGTATAGTACGTCTATCCGCTTGCACACTCGAGAATTGTTAGTTTAGAAAATATCTTTTCGAGCCGGGATCGAACCTTCGCCCCCTATCTAGGTCCGACGTGCATTACCGCTCGGCCACGGTTTTACACGAAAGGATCGTGAGTTTAATTTGGTGATGAACCCTTTTTTTCTGGGCTACAAGTTACTACATTTGTTTACGTTAGAGCCTCGTTGTGGAGTAATGGTTAACAAGTATTATCTGTTTCCCTATTACTACTGGATCTCTTATACTTGTGGCCTCGTGCCAAAATAAATTGTGTAAATAACTTTATCTTTGCATGATTTTCTTTTCTTTTCTTTTTTCTTTTTTCTTTTGACTTTTTTTTTCTTCTATCTTTCTCTTTTTTGCTCTTTCCCTTTCTAGATATTTCCCTTTCTTGCTCTTTTTTCTCTTTTTTTCTCTTTTTTTCACTTTTTTGCCTTTTTCTTTTTCTCTTTTTTATATTTCTCTTTCTTGCCTTTATTCTTTCTTGCTCCAAATCATTCTTGCTCTTTTTCGCTTTTTTTCTCTTTTGTTTCTCTTTTTTGCAATTTTTGTTTTCTCTTTTTGCTCTTTCTCTTTCTTTCTTCCTTTCTTTCTTTTATATCTCTTATGATTTCGGTTTGGTTATATCATTATTAATTTCTGTTTTTGTAATGATGGATCTTTAATCCTAACCGCTAATAGGCGTTAAGAATAATTTTCGAGCACACTTACTTTGGTTTACAACGATGCTGGCACGTACAAAGCAGTTTAAAAATGAATTTCTTCAACCTATTTGTGGAGGTACTTAAAGTACATTTACTTTATGGGAGTTCAAGTAAGCTAATATCGCTATGGAGACAATTCTAAAAATATTTAAGATTTATGATCAACGGGTCATAACAGAACAACAGGTAAGAAATTAGTTGGCAATTCATCGTTGGTACAAATGTTCTCTTGTGTTTCAGGATTGAGAATTATTAAAAGCTAAACACTTTCAGATACCTCGGTGAATGGATCGCTTATAACAAATTAAGTATTAGAAGAAATAGAAATTGAATATAGAATAAGATGTGTCAATAGTTTCGCCCAAAACCGCAAATTGCTACGAAACGAAAACATCAACTTGAAAACTAGTCATGTTCTTAAATAGCCTCGTCAGATCGAAAACTTCATATGGATGCCGGGCATGACGCTAAACCTGTTCAGAAATATCTCAACTCTCAACCGTATACAACCGCTTTTTAAGATCAACTGTAAAAAAAAAAAAAGTTTCGAGCAAGTTAATCCTGAGGGTTATGGTAAAGATTATCCTTTGTAACGCCATTGTGGAATGACGTTAGAGAATCAACATTTTGAGCGATGATTTCAACACAGATTGCAGCGTAAATTCTGTCCAAGGTTAAGGCTATGACCCATAAATTCCAGCTTCCATGTAAGGCTGTCATCTTCGAAAGTTCAGCCCACCCACAGCATCCACTCATTATTTGTTTCGTCACATGATGCACAACGTTTTCTTTCCATTTGTAAGATCTGCCATATTTTTCTATAGATTTCGTTATCAATTTGTGACCAGCACATCGTTGGCACCTTTTAAAAGAAATCTATTCCAAGATGAATATATATAAAGGTGTAAAGATATTTAAAATTTATTATATTAACGAGTTTATGAAATATTTTTTCAGTATAAAAACCTAATTCTTTATATCCCATTGTTCACTCGCCATCTATTCGTGTTGATTGCCTTTGAAACAATCGAATGATTTTTTTTTGATAAACTACTACTTTTGATTTGCACTATCTTACAGTCCTCCCGATTCGACTCGACCGACGTCACCAGCCTCACCAACACAAATCGAGAGTCAGATCGTCATACCAGAGACTCCGCCGAACACCCACACAATCTCTACTCCTTCTGCTCAAAAAAAAAATACATAAAGAACGAACTTTTAATTATTTCTAACCGGCAAATAGATGGAAAAATAAATAAGGACAATCTGGCGTACTGTGACGAAAATATCGAGTGTCTGATGCTGGAATGGAACATTAACATCATACGAAATTTCAAGCCAGCGCTCTGATGCCTTACACAGTACGTCACTGATGTAAAATCTAAAAGTGTTTAAAAAATAACAGTTATCTCCCTTACTTTACGCGCGTACCCTCGCAAATTTATTACTCTCCACATACACTGATTCGAAGGCGTCTCTTCGTCTCTCTCCCCCCCTCTCTCTCTCTCTCTTTCTATTGTATTTAAAGTAGAATAAATTTTATATATTGCAGTATCACTCACGGACTTGGTTGATTTTCCAATAGTTTATATCTATTCCAATATGCATGCGCATGTGCTTTAAGTCAATTTCGCTTTCAGGACCTGCGATCAGCGACTTCGAGAAGAAAAGAATTTCGAAGATTATCGTGACGTCATCATGAAGTCATCACATTTGAAACTGCGACTCCGGTCGAAAACAAATTTCAGTGCGGTCGATTTCATCAAGTTGTCATGGTAACGTCATCACCTTCCAATCAGCGACTTCGACCAAAAAAGATTTTCGCATATCACGTGACCTACCACCTTCAAAAAAAGATTCTCTTCACAGGCGCAAGTCTATCAGCAAGAGGTACTTATGGCAACAGCTTCTCTCATCAGCTATGTCAAACAGACATGCCCCCTACAGATGGGGGAGTACCGTTACAGCCCCCTCTGTATGCGGGGCATGTCTGTCTAACATAACTGATACTATAACATAGCTGATATTATATCATAGCTGCTACTATATTCGAGAGAGTCACGATTAATGTTTATTTTATAACAGTCAGACAAGTGGAATAAATCACTGAATTGGACCCGATATATTTTAAAGAATCAACACAACTTATTTAAGTAGAGGCTAAGTTCAGTGATGTTAGTTCTTTTCAAGTCAATAATTAAGTATCTTGTATATAAATAAATAAGGCATCAAAAAACTTGACAACCCAGCTATTTAATTGATCACAATTAGTGCAGTTGTTAAACATATGGTCTGAAATTCAAATTTAAAGAAAGCAGACTAGAATTCGTGTGTGACGTCGTCCCCTGGTCGCAGCGCCAACCGTGTCGTTGTATCCCAGTCTACCACGGCACCAACTGTGACGTCCTACTTTGATTTCTAATCTGCCTACCCACGTTGTGATTTGATCTAGGCAGAGGAATTCAATCAGTCATTGGGGCCGTACTGCAAACCGAGTCCAACGGGGGTGATACCACAAAAATACGCATAAAAGGCAATAAAATGAAAACTCAAATGTTCAAAGTATCAAAGAAAAAGGTAACAAACTTTATGTCTAGTTGTTCGATACATAGGACTGCATCTATCTCCCGAACGGTTCGATGGATTGTGACACGTCGTTTTCCGCTAGGCAAGTTTTAACACTTCAAGTGGTCTGCTCTTTAAGAAATTGGTGTTTCGGTGGGTCTTTGGACGAAAGTCAAAAGAAAAACTTATTTCGGTGATCTGGATCTAAGTCGCTCTTCAAAATAATTGTTTTTGGTTTGAAGATGTGGGTCTGGAAAATGTGCGCGAATCTTGGTCAGCTATCTGCGAGGCGTGCCTCAACCGGAGACTGACTCTGGGAATTGCTGGGTCTCGACTGATTTTGCTCGTTGTGGCTTCGTTTATATGGGCGCCGACCAAAACCGGGGTGAGTTTGTCGGCGCTGGGGGTTCCTCGATAATTCTAAATACATATCCACCTCTCTGGTTAGGAATTTACACCTTTTTCCATTTTGGGGAACCTTTCCTCACTCCCACCTTCTCATCATACTTAAGAGGGGCGTGAACTGCCCTCCCCACATCTTCGTGGCAACCTCTCTTACTCATCCTCCAGATGGGCGGCAACAGCCTCTCTCGTGCATCACGTGATCACCAGTCGACCAATGATGTCTTAGTTGGGCGTGGACGAATCTGCGGCTCTCCTTCAGGAAAAAAAATATCTTGCTTAAAAAAAAAATTATCTCTTTTTTCCTTCCTTTTTCGTCCCCTTAATGGTTTATCATTTCTCCAGCCGCGAACGGGACAATATGACAATGGCAGTCATAACTCTTGTTCTACACGTGGTTTACATCAGGTGTTTTATCGCTAATTATCAGAATGTGTGGTCTTCTCGACATGGTCTCAAAAAGGAACATCTCCAAAGTTCCTGTCGGTCTGTTGCCTCGAAGAAAGAAAAGAAAATCATTCATCTTCTTTCGGCACAATTCCTGATAACAACATTTTATTATCGCAGGCCAAGGATGCTCGTGGGTGTTTTTTTTTTAATTTTTCATATCTGTCTAAATCTTTTTAGTTGTCTGGTTTTCGTCACTTAACGAAATAACATTTTCATTTGAATTTTTCTTTCTCTTTCTCTGGCCAGTCGGTCTGTAATTGATAATAAGATGTCTTCCGTACAAATAGTTTGTTTTCATATCTTTAGATAACAAAGCCGATGCCAAAACATATCTGATTCTTTCCTTCTTTCCCTTTCTTTTTACTCAGAATTTCCCTGTCATTGTAATGACACTCTTTCGCCATTTGTTACTTATCAAAATATCCCTTTATCCATTGTCTCTTAGCTGCGTGTGTGTTCTTGCTTAACACTCACGATTCGGTTCTTAGCCTCCCTTTTTCTTCTTTTCTTTCTTTTCCTTTTCTGCCTCGTTAAATGGTGCCACACGTGTTTCCTGTGGATTCACGAAAAATATTCCGTTAGAACACGCATAAACGGTTTCTTGGTCTGTTTACCTCCAAGAATGAAACATTGCCATTTAGGCAAAAACTCGTCCGGATTCCTATCTGTTCAAGGCAGATTGTTCGACAGTAATTAACAATCTATTCGACTGTTAATATTTAACAGCCCTCTCCCCCACCACCACAATGGATGTATGTGGCACAAGGCTGTGTTTACCGTAGATTCTCCGAGCCCGTAGACTCGGTTAAAAATATTCCCTTAGAATCCGCATGAACGGGTTCAGCTTCTGTCTACCTCCCCGGGCTAAAAGCCTCGTCCGGGTTCCTCTCTGGACAAGGCAGAGAGTTTTACAGTTGAACATTCTATGCGACTGTTCTGTAAAGGCCTTATCTCTTATTAAGCCTTAGACTCCTTAATGGGAGGAAAGCACAAGACACCCCCACTTTTCAGCCTGTCTATGAAAAACTCACACTTCCCGTCTTTTAATTTGAATCCGTAATCTTGGATTCTCATGAACACCTACCAGACGTGCGATTTGTGTTTCTCGTTGCTCTCGTTTTTCGTTAGGACGTCATTGGGAGAGACCACAGTAAAATCCATAAAATTTAACATCGTGTCCATGACCTGTTGAAAAATGGAAGGGATGACATTAACATCGAACGGAAGTCTTAAAAATTTGTATAAACCCTTGTGGGTCTTTATGCAAAAGAGCTTCGTGCAATCCTTGTCCACGGGTATATGTAGATATGCGTCGCTTAAGTCAATCTTAGAAAAATTTATTCCACTGAGCTTAGCGAATATCTCATCTGGATTCGGAAGGGGATAATGGTGATCCTTTAGGTTGATCCTTGTTCAGACCCGTAGACAAGTAAGCATATACACGAATTTATTTGCTCTTTTTATTAATATAGAATGTGGGAGATGCCCATTCACTATATTCATCCTTTGCCAGAACTCCCATTTCCTCAATTTGATACAACTCATCGTCAATTTCATTTAACGAAGCAAATGGAACGTTACGTTTTTTCTTAAAAAATGTGCTTACGTCTGGCTTTAAATCAAACTTAGCAGAAAGTTTTGTGTATTTTCCTAGTCTACCACTGAAAATATCGGGAATTTTTTTTTAAGTTCACCTTTCAACTTTTCTGCTTCGTTCAGTCAAATTTTCGACTTTTTGACATAATGAGTTAATAGGCATCCCATAGTTGAAACTGTTCTAACCAATTAGTCCCACATTCTTCATAATATACGCCTTTAGTTTTAAAGTTTTACATTTGGATGACACGTTCATTATAAGTTCGCCCATAAACTTAATAGGGTTGCCAGTTAAATTTTTGCTATTCGGTTCGTTCTTAACAAAGTCGGCTTACCCAGTTTTTTCCATGTTTGCTAATTATTTATGGATAACACTGAACCCGAATGTAGCCTTATATTTTTGTTAAATATTTGCCCTTCAATATATTTCCTGATGTTACGACTTTTTGTTCATCAGGCTTGGTAATTTAAAAAAAACTTTTTTTGTTTTGTTCTGAATTCTACAATAGGAAATCATCAAGCTTGTTGAGTACCCTACGACATATTACGACGTCTTTCGCTGAAATCAAACCATAGGCGAAAATCAGGCATTAAAAATTATTGGTGCTTAACTCTGGCAATCTGAAGTCGTCGCAGTTTTTATTGACTACACTCACAAAAGTAATTTAATCTTTGTCTTTGCGGGAGAGATTCATGCATTTCCAACGCTTGTGGAACAGCGATGTTTTTGAACTGAAGAGCTCTGTTAATGATTGAACCACCTCTTTAAATTTCATGTCGCTGGTTTGCTCAGGTAACATATAGTTAACAAATTTATTATATTCTGGTGTGTCTAATTTCCGGAGGAGTAGGCCGAACTTACACAATCTGTATTGTAGAAATCCTCGTAACGTTTAAAGTACGAAGCGAATGTAATTTCTACTTCGGGTGCAAACGCGAAGTTTTCAGTAACACACTATACAGCATTTTGAGAGAACGTGCTTGGCTTTTGATGGATATATTATACAAGTACCTTTGCTAATTTTGTGTTTGAAGGTGCGTTTCTTCAGGTTTCTGTTGTCTTACCTGAATTTCTAAGTGCAATTCTTCAAATTTCTTCAGGTATTCTGGTTGTTCTCATTGGAATTTCTCTCGCCTTTCTTGATATTTCTGTTCCAACACACACACACACACACACACATATATATATATATATATATATATATACAGTGTAACTCGGATATAAGAGAGTTGTCGGGAGCGGAGAAGAAGTCTCTTATATCCGGGTTTCTCTGATATCCGGGCTTGGTCTAATTTATATACATTAACACAGGCTCTAATTTGGGACTAGAGAAAATATCTCTTATATTCGGGTTTCTCTTATATTCGAGTCTCTTATATCCGGGTTACACTATATATATATATTTATATAGATATATAGATATATATATATAGATATATATATATATGTTACGAACTTGTAGCATATAAGAACAGCACGGGTTTTAAAATAAGGGAAAACATGGGATCTTTTCTCAGTCTTTACACAGGAATGGAAGCGATACACGGGAGTCAGCGAAAAACAGACGCAAGACGATGAATTTCAAAATAAAACATTTATTTATAAATACAAAAACAGGTAAAGAAAAAAAAAAGAAAATTCATTTAACCAAGATGAAGTGGGGGAGATCATAAAAGGATAGATGGTACGAGCGAATACATACATATACATAAAAAGATCAAGTAAAGTGAATCAACTTATCTGAAGTCGAGTTGATATCTGCACAAAGAGTTCTAATTCGCCCAAGCGAAAGTTCTTATCCTAAAACAATTTTTTGGTCAGCCGACAATTTTCCTTGGTTCCTTTTCTTTTGGAAATGATCGAGATTCCCAGCATCTCGTACATGCGTTTCGTTGGTCGATTCAGTATCGTACCATTCCTTTCTTTCTCTAGTCCACAGACTTTGCCGTCTTCTTCATTTCGGTGGGCAGTCCATTTTGAATCGTGGCGATTCGCCCAAAAATCTTCATATGCCACTTGTAAGACAGGAAACTGAAAACCTTATTTTAGATTTTTGCTGTCCTCAAAGATAGTCACGTGGGTTCTCTTCGTCCTCAACCGTGTACGCAGGAGGATGGGGCACAAATCACGCAGTGTTTGCGTGATGGCCAAAAATTCAACCAACCCTCAATAGGGTCTGATCATATGAATCACAGCAGGAGAGTCTGATTGTGTCTGGAATTCACTTATGGTCAATAACCTGATGGTCGATGGATCCTGAAACCAGGTCATTCTCGGGTCGCTTCAAAGTTCACGGGCCCTTGGCTTGTGGGTGGAAGAGTACGTAAAGAGAGAGAGAATTTATGAAGAGAAGAGGAGGGTATGACTGACCGTATAACATATTCGCTGCGAGTGTTCGATTTTTCTCGACTATTTATGTATATGGGTGAGTGGTGCATTGCGGGTAATCAATTCAGGTGGTTATTTCGGCAGGAGTGACGTGTTTATTTATTTATTTATTTTACTTGTTTTTTTTTATTTTTCATTTTTTTTTTATATATTTATTTATTTATTTCGTTTTTAGTCTAGAACAATCAATCCAAAACGTGCAAACTTTGCTTGGAGGAAAAAATGCGATTATTACCTTCAATTACTAAATAAACGATCTGATCTCATCTCAAAATACAGACATGTAAACAAATTTTTACTAAGTTACTTAAAAATTGAAAACTGAAATGAATAAATAAAAATAAATAATAAAGTAAGTATAATAAATTACCCCAAACAAATATATATATATATATATATATATATATATATATATATATATATATATATATATATATGTATCTATACTAGGCAGCATTGTTTAAGAAAAATTCCAAAATTTTCTTTCAAATAATTTTTATTTTTCCCAATAACTTTCCCAATATTCAGGGTTTGGTTATCTATGAATATGTTATGTGTTAACATCGTAAATTAAAATATTTTTACCTCTATACAAGGGAGATAAATTATCTGATTTAAAAAACAAAACAAAAAACTTTGTTGCTGTACTCATCGTTGATTATATTTATCATTGGACACATTTCTCTTATATCTTCGAGAATTTTAAATTTTTACATATTATCTTGATGAAGCACCGATATATTTTCGACTAATATCTTTCTTAACTGTGAATGTGTTCATGAGTTTTCCTTTAAATTAATTCGTGGACTTGAAGTATTAAAACTAATATGTGTATATATATATATATATATATATATATATATATATATATATATATATATATATATATATAGAGAGAGAGAGAGAGAGAGAGAGAGAGAGACACACACTATTTTGTTTTCATTTTTGCAAGAATATCTAGTACTAGGTTTAATTTCCACCCTTCGTCATGTCTGTAACCTAAGAATTTCGTATCGAATTATTTTGGAAATTCATAGACTATTTTGTTTTCGTTTGTTGCAAGAATATGTTGTACTAGTTTATTCTCGCTTCTCATTATTTTTTATCTTTTCCAATGAACTAGATTATATGAATTTTACTGCTTGATCCAGAAACTGAATTCACAAGTAACGACGCACACGCTTATAACTACCAGATTGTTATACGACAATCGGGTGATGAAAATTAGGAGCATTAAAACTAATGTCTGTTTATTTTTGTTTTAATCAAACGCTCCATTAGATCGCTGACGATGGGACGGCAATAGAGGCTGTTAGAGCCCTCCTTAAATTGACGCAGCTGAAGGACGAAACCCTCGGAGAATTGGGGGCCCAAGCGGAGAAGCTGTCGTCATTGGCTTTCCCAGAGGTAGTGAGAAATAATGCAGTGATGCAGGCCCAGTTGGCTGATCTGTATGTAGAAGCGCTCAGTAACGAGCGTGTTCGTCACGATGTTTTGAAAGAAGGACCGCTAAGGTTGTCAGCAGCAGTGGCGCTGGCCAAAGAGAGTCAGGGAGTTTGGGAGAAGGTGAAAAGCGGCGGGAAGGTACAAGAGCTAAGTCGAGAGGTCGGAAGAAAGGGGAAAGGAGGGAGAGACCCCGCGTGGAATCGAAGGGTCAAGCTAGAGGTGGAGGAGCCTGAGATGTGAGAGGAGGATCCCAAAAGAAAGAAAGGCTTGGTTGACAAGTCATGGGTTCTATAAGCCCACGCCCGGTCGGTTCGGGCTGATCTGCTGGACATGTTGTTATGAGGACCACAGAGCAGCGGACTGTCCGACGCAGTGGAGTTTACCCCCAGACTTTGAGCAAGATAAATGTACTAGGTGTGGGAAGAAGGGACACCTAGTCAAGTGTGCGGATTAAGAAAAGGTGCCCCACCGATATTGTTAAAGAAGGTCGATCCCAAAGGTCAGAACCAGGGAAAAGCCAGCGGGCCACCCCGGAATTAAGAGGGAGAGTGGCCCAGTTAAAAAGAAGGAAAGTAAAAAGTTGGACATGTGGTCAGGAGAGCCACTTAGTTAGAGAGAAGGTCCCCCCCAGGAATAAGAGAGAGGGTGGCCAAGTTAAAGAGAGGAAGCGTAAAATGTTGTGTCTGTGGTCAGGTGGGCCACTTTGCGGTTAACTGTCCAACAAGAAGGTGCTGGTTTTGTAGGAGACCAGGGCACCTGAAGAGGAATTGTGCTCTTAGAAACAGCCACAATAGATTGGGAGAGGTCCAGCTTGGACCGCCTAGGTGCAGAAAACGAAGTACTCCCGCAGTGCAGAAATAAGGGTTATGGCAATGAAAGCTGTGAGAGAAAAAGAATACAGACGAGTGAAACAGAAGAATGGGTTTCAGGAAGCGGACATAGAAATCACACTGGCAGACGGAGCTTCTATGGAGATTAAAGGGATGGCGAGGCTCCCTGTGAGGGGTGGAAAATTGAAAAGTACCCAGAACTTCTACGTAACTACCAACCTGCGTACGAAAGCAATCTTGGGAGAAGATTGGCTTCAGAGTCAGAGGACTCGGATAGAGTTCAACCCCACGGTGCTGGTAAGTAAATGACGAGAGAACGCCATTGGGATGCCCACCGGAAGAAGTTATAACAATAGTGGTGGAGGAAGATATAAAGCTACTCGCCAGAACGGCGATGTCGGGCAAGGGTAAGCTGATGACAGGGAAGTGAATAGAAAAAGGAACCCTGCAATTGGTCCCTCTAGCAAGGAAGGGCCTAGAAGAGAATGATGTAAATCTGTGTGAGTCAGTAGTGGAGGCAGCTGAATTAGTGACCATTATGATGGTGAACCAGGCCCAAAAGACAATAAAGGTTAAGGGAGGGGAAGAGACAGAAAAAGCACCATCACTACGAACTCTGAATCGTCTGAAATTCGAGGAGAAGCAAGGAAAATACGTAGAACAACCAGAAGGAATAGTAGACGAAGCGGTATTGACGCCTGATCAATTTAGGGCCAGAGTGGGAGGTCTGCTAAGAAATAATCGAAATGTGGTGGCCAAATCAGATAAGGAATTAGGCCAGACCCACATAGTATAAATGAAAATCGACACCGGTGATGACCTCCCTGTAAAATTGAAGTCTTATAGAACACCTATTCATAAGTGACCCCTTGTGGAATAGGCAGTAGAAGAGATGTTGGAAGCTTGGATAATAGAAAGATCGATTTTCCCTTGGAGCTTTCTAATCGTGATATTAGGCAAGAAAGATGGCGGGCACCGTTTTTGTGTAGATTTTAGGAAACTGAATTCTATATCGAAGCCGTTGGCGGTGCCATTGCCACTAATCGATGACATATTTCCATTATTAGAGAAGGCAAAGTACTTATCTACGTTTGACTTGAGTTCCGGGTATTGGCAGGTAGCCCTTGATGAGGCTGACAAGGAAAAGGCCGCATTTGTGTGTCACCTGGGACTGTTTCAGTTCTGGTTGATGCCATTCGGTTTAGCTAATGCCCCGGGAATCTTCCAACAGCTGATGTCAATAGTGTTAGGAGGATGCGAGAGCTTTGCCATGGCATATTTAGATGATATTTGATATTTTCTGGAACAGTAGAACAACATTTTTTTCATGTAAAACAAGTGTTGGGAAGACTAAGAAAGCACGGCTTAAAATTGAAGTTATCGAAGTGTCCTTTTCTGAAGGAGGAGACTAGATATTTAGGCTTTGTTATAAACGGAGACGGTATTAAACCCGACATGGATATGGTGAAAGTCATAAGGAAAATACTAGCATCTAAGACAGTGAGACAAGTAAGAGGGTTTATAGGAGGTATAGGGTACTACCGACGATTCGTCCTGGCATTCTCGAGAATTGCCATACGACTAGTAGCCCTGTCGAAGAAATACGCTTGGTTCAAGTGGACAGAAGACTGTCAACGAGCATTTGACACCTTAAACGAACAGTTGACAGCCGTTCCACTGCTGACGTACCAATGGTAATATACACTGATGCCAGTGAGAAGTGTGTAGGAGCAGTTCTCACCCAGCTGTTTTCCGATAAAGAATGACCAGTGCCAGGCATACCAGAAAAGGTACCGATATACTTTCCCTCTCATAAGATGTCAGAGACACAACAGAGATGGCCAGTAATAGAAAGAGAAACATATACTATCATGTATGCTCTCCAAAAACTGAACTACTACTTGAATAGTGCGGTTTTTACTATAAAGACATACCACAAGCCTCTACAGTACCTACTACAGGCAGAATGGACAAATAATAAGAAGTGGGCGCTAAAGTAAAGTGGCTACCACTGTAAGATATAGTATTTGGTAAGGAAGGAAAACACGTGCGCAGATTTACTCTCAAGAATACCGAAACAACTGGAAGAAAGATCTGTAAAATACAGCAGGGACCAGATTATAAAGCCTATAGAAAAGGAGTAATTAACTCTAATAAGCTAAAAGATCGCCGTATGTTAGAATCGGACGAGGAAGGAGACTCACAGATAACCGATCCTTATTGGACAAAAAGAATTGAGAAGAGCGGACAGACAGTTAAATAGCTGCCCTTAGAGAAAAGGTGGATGTAAGAGAAACCACCAAGTATGCAATAATAGTGGAAAGTCTGTATTATCTCTCAGGTAGGGACGAGGAAGTCAAGCCCAAGTTGTATGTGCCCAAAAGTTTAAGACCAGAGATATTGGAACAGTGCCACGAGTGGTTTGGGTCACATGGGAATTGATAGAACATAAAACCTAATAGGGAGAAAGTACTATTGGTTCAAACTGTACGGAGAGGTTACTAATTATGTTCGGAGTTGTGTAGTGTACCAGTCGCAGAGCAGAAGGCAGGAAATGGCACCATTGGAGGGGATGGATGTGCCGAACTTCGAGCAAGTGATTTGATAATAAGTGAAATCTTCCCTAGGTAGTGCGCCCCTGTGCAACTTGTCACTGATAATAGTACAGAGAATATAAACAGCATAATGAGAGAAGTGCTGACATGTTTGAATATAGAGCACGTAAAAACATCTCCATATCACCCATAACGAAACGCTAAAGTGGAAAGGTTTCATAGAACCTTGGGAGATGTGTTAGCCAAGCTGGCTCGAGAGAATACAGGAAATTGGGATCTGTATTTGACGCAGGCTCTGGCGGCCGTGAGGTTTACGATAAACGAAACCTCCAGATTTTCTCCCTACTTTATGTTGATTGGCAGAGACATGGTCCTGCCTGTGGATAACCTGTTGAAACCCCGAAGAAAGTATATGGGGGAAGATCATCATCAGCTGTTGCTGGAACAACAACATAAAGTATTTGTAAAGGCCAGAAGAAGAATAAAGAGGGCACAGAATAGAAGGAATGAGATAGTCAATGCTGAAAGAAAGGTAGTAGAATTGAAGGTTGGAAACCCTGTCTACTATAAAGTCCACCAGAGAAAAGGGAAGCTAGACCAAAGATGGGAACCATACTACCGGTTAGTAGAGCAGACGGGTCCAGTATCGTATGTAATATGGGTTCAAGTGGCAGGACGACAAAGGAGAGTCCATGCCAAAGATATGAAGAAGGCTGAAATAGCTAACCTGGAAATGAGCGAGTCGAGGCCTAAGAAGACAAGGACAAAGAAGGTAACTCTGGTTAAGCTGGAAGAAATGGAGACGGAGGAGTATTCCTATGAAGATGAAGAGATAGATCGACTTAGTCAGATAGACGAAGCGACCCGAGTGACGGAGTTAGAACCGTCAGCGGGGAAAAGCGGCGTTCAGTCGCCGCTTGAATAGGTGCAGAGGAGACCCCATGTCCAAAGAAATGGAAGAGAAAAACAAGGAGATCTAATCAAGCAGACAAAGGTTCTAAAAAGAGGCACCCTAAACAAGACCAAGAGTTCAACGACTAGAAGGAAGAGGATCAAATACCCCTTTCCCAACTCAATATGTCATCCAGATATGCGATTGTGTATTCTAGTCCTGCCAGCATCGTATCCATTGTTTGCTGGAAAATAGCCGGCGCTACTTTAATTCCAAATGGTAGTCTTTGGTATTTGTACAATCCCTTGTGTGTGTTTATGCATAATAGTCTTGAACTTTCTTCATCGACTGGAATTTGCAGGTAGGCTTCACTTAGATCAATTTTTGAAAAATATTTTCCGCCATTTAATTTAGTGAATACATCTTCAGGACTAGGTAACGGATAGCGGTAGTCTTTTATTGCTGAGTTCCAAAATCAACACAAACTCGAATTTCTCCTGATTTCTTCTTGACGTAAACAGTACAATCCTTTTTTTTTTCTTGAAAATAACCTTTTTACATTCAGGCAGTAGGTGCTAATAGAACGATCCCACAATTCGAATTTTTGCATCCAGTCTGTCCCGAATATGTTTTCGGTATTTCTTAAAGCGTATATTTTTAGTTTTTTCGTCATTCTGTTAAATGTTAGGTTTTTGTTTATTTCACCCTCGAATTTTATCTTTCTCCCCGTAACTGATCTCGCAAATTTATCTGTTTTTAACATGACAGGTTTGTTCAGTTTTCTCCATGTTTGTAAATTTATGATAGTTAAGTCTGAGCCAGAATCCAGCTGTAACCTAACTTTTCTATTTTGCATTTCAACTTGTACATATTGTCTCATCTGTTCGGTCGGTCCTCGTAATTCTTATTCTGCTTTCTTTTCTATGCCAGCAGTGAGAACTTTTGTGACCAATTTTTTTACTGAATAGACAAGTTTTAGCACGATATGTACAGTCTTTAACCCAATGCAAAGACCAACAACGATAGCATGGACTTGGTGGTAGTTTGTTTATATGTTGATTATAATTAGAAAATTTTGTTTTAACAGTTCGATTTCTTTGTGAAGAGGGAAAATTTGTTTGCTTTGTTTGTGAGGAGGGAAAATTTGTTTGTCTTCGTACTTTGCGTATGTATGCTATGCCAGCTTGTTCTAATCTTTAGAGTCTTTTTTTTACGCTGACGCATCTATGGCAGTCATCGGCTAGTTTTTGAAGTGTCAGATCTTGTTCACTTTCCAATTTAGTAAGTATTCTACGTTTTATTTCTGCGTCTTTGGTTGAAACCAGACCTTGGATGTAAATTAAGCATTTGAAATTCTCAGCACTGAGTTCCGATAATTTGAAGTCGTCACAATATTTGTTACAATGGATGCGTAATCTTCGCTATCCTTTTTTGTAAGGTTCATGCATTTACATCTTTTTTAAATATATATATATATATATATATATATATATATATATATATATATATATATATATATATATATATATATGTACATGTATATTTTTATGTATATATATAAGTATATGTTTATCTATACATATGCATATGTATGTATGTACATATGCATATCTATTTATACATATATGTACGTGTATATATGTATGAATATGTATATATGTGCAGATATATTTATATACATATATATATATATGTATACATATATATACACGTGTATGTATATGTATAGATATATATATATATATATAAATATATGTATATGTATGAATAGATATGTATATATATGTATGTATGTACACGTGTAAATATGTATGTATAGCTATATGTATATAAATATCTACATATATATGAGTATATATGTGTATATATATTCATATATGCGTATATATGTGTGTATATATGCATATATAGGTATACGTATATGTATAAATACATATGCATATATACGTATACATACACATATATTCGAAATATATGTATATGTAAATGTGTAAGCTGGAGTAAATACTTAGAGGCGACAATGTGTTTGATGCTAGAAGCAATCGTCAGGCCTGACGATAGCGTTTAGCATCAAACATACTGTCACTTCTAAGTATTTACTCCAGCTTACACATTTACATATACATATATTTCGAATATATGTGTATGTATACGTATATATGCATATGTATATTCATTATGTATATTTTCACACCCTCTATATCAGACATTGAGCACTTTAGCCCTTAAATATACCACACCTAAAGACTATATATATATATATATATATATATATATATATATATATATATATATATATATATATTCAGCCAATCTAGCAGTGATGTCATCTTACAATTCGCAAACCTGCTCCATATTTCGCCTCCTTTGTAAATCTAGCGGGTCTTAAATACCACATAAGATTATCGCATAAACTTTCATAGCTGATCAAAAGCTGGCAGATATTTATACGTCGAAACCGACGAGAGAGCTCATTATTATATATATATATATATATATATATATATATATATATATATATATATATATATAAACATATATAGTGTAACACGGATATAAGAGTGTTGTCGGGACCGGAGAAGAAGTATCTTGTATCCGGGTTTCTCTTATATCCGGGTTTGTTCTAATTTATATACATTAACACAGGCTCTAATTTGGGACCAGATAAAATCTCTCTTATATCCGGGTCACTTATATCCGGGTTACACTGTATATGTATATATTTTCATATATATATGCATATGTATATATATGAGCATATGTGTATATATATGTATAAGTATATATATATATATATATATATATATATATATATATATATATATATATATACATATATATATATACATATATATGCATATATATATATTTATATGTATATATGTCTCTCTTTATATATATGTGCATATATTTAGGTACGTATATAGAGGCACACAATGGAAACTCAAAATGAGACGAACTAAGAGGCGCTTTAGTGACATCAGCGAACGATATCATCCTAAAGGAAACAGATCGAAGAAGGAAAAACGATTGGATTACTAATGGGATTCTCGACATAATAGAAAGGACACAGACACCTCTGCCAAGATAAGAAACGGAGTACAGAGAATGACTCAATGAAATAAGGACCAGATGCAGGCAAGCCAAAGAAGAATGGCTAAACGAATAATATGCAGAAATGGAAAGACTGAGTACTACGAACAAAAGAGACATGCACAAACAAATAAGACAACAGGACAGAAAGATGCTCGTCAACAGGCTGCCTAAAATCAAAGGATGGAACGCTCATATTAGAGAAGGAAGAAAATTTTCAATGCCGAAGCGAGTATGTTGGAAAACTCTTCTACGATGAAAAAGAAAAACCCGTAATAGCCAGAACTACTGAGGGACCTGGAATTCTGAAACTTAAGCAAAAGACGCACTAGCTTAATTGAACAGAAACAATGCAGCTGGGCCAGACGGAATTGTAACGAAAATGCTGACAGCGTTAGATGAATTTGACATAGGCAAGATCACCAAAATAACAAATGAAATCTAGAACAGTGGGGATATAACGGAAGACCACAAAATATTTCTATTCATAGCTATGCCTAAGAAACCAGGGGCAAACGAATGCGAACTCCACCGAACATTAAGCCTAATTAGCCACGTATCAAAACCCATCATCCGTATTCTGATGAAAAGAGCGCGAAGCAGAATCAGGCTAGAGAAAGGACAAGGACTTTGCGAGGTTTTTAAAGACACCGGAAGAAGGTACGCGATATTCAGGCTCAGAATATTATGCGAAAGAGCGATACAGAAGAACGTGTACCAATGTTTTATAGTCTACGTAATGGGCTTCAACAAATTACGCCACAAGAACCTAATGGAAGTGCTCAGTAATGTTGATATATTCGGGAAAGGTATCAGAATAATCAAAAACCTATACTGGCAGCAAACAACATGCTTGTGCATCGGGAACGAGTTCAGTGAATATACAAAAATAGAAAGGGTCGTAAGGCAAGGATGCTCACCCGACCTGTTCAAACTCTATAGCGCGGCAATTCTGATAGAATTGGAAAGCCTACCGGGATTTAGCATCGGCAGCCACAATCTTAAACACATATGATACGCAGATGACACAGTACTGATAGCAGACACGGAAAAGAAATTAAAAAATAAAATCTCTTCCAGAAGGTAGCGATGGAGAATGAGAAGCATAAACTACAAGGATACAAAATGCATGGTCATCAGTCAGAGGATGAGCCCGAAATGCTATCGGTATGTCGGAAACACTAGAATCAAGCATATGCACAAGTTTAAATATCAGAGAATCGTCTTGACAAAGGACAGTAAGTACGACATTGAGATCCGTAGACATAGGACACATTCCAAAAGTTGGGCAGAGACTTGCGAGACAGAAGGATTTCTTTTGTAACAAAGAAAAGAATACTGTGGTGTTAGGTGACATCTGTCCTTGTTTACGGCAGCGAATCTTGGACTATTTCCTAAAAATTGAAGAGGAGACTCGAGGTTAGAGAGATGTGCTTCTACAGAAGGATGCTAAGGATATCATGGACCGACCGTGTGAGCAACGGTAAGGTCTTAGAGAGGATACAAACAAGGAGGAGGCTTATACTTAACAACAGGAAAAGGCAGCTGAAGTTTCTGGGACACATAATGAGTAAGGTGGTTGTGGGGAATCTGATACTCACGGGTCGAAAAGAGGGAAAGAGAGACAAGAGAAAACAACGCATGGTATCCCTAGTTGTCTTAAGCAAGTGGTTAACAGAACGATGCCTACGGAAGGTAGCAGAAGGGAGTAACTTGTTGAGAGCTGCAAGGAATAGAAGGATGTGGAGAGTCATGATCACCTACGTCCTGAAAGGACATGGCACATAAAAAGAAAGAAAGAATATCATATATATATATATATTTGCTTTCACATTTAATTTTATCCAAAGACCCCTTCAAGAAGATTCCTGAGAATTTAATTCTTTTTAAATAATTAAAAAAAAATCTGTTTCTGATGAATTTATGTCCACTTCAACAAATTGCCAAATCATTTTTGGATACACCAATATTATATTTGTCGTGGTAATTGTTCCCTGGCATCAGTAAATGACATGTCTAAGCATGTCTTTATGACATGTGATAATAACGCAGCCACCTAAAAATTTATTTTTATATATTAGCGATGTTTCTAATTATAATTTATGCCCCATTTTAACTTAGGAAAAGATATAACGATTTAAAAAAAAATTCCCTGATAAATCATTTTTATCATTAGTTATCTGCCATCGACTGATGAGGGAATATCTCAGTACCGAAACATGAATTTTTTGTGTTGTGATGGAAAATGTTTTATTATAATAATATTTTGCTGTATTTTGAAACTAAATTCTACGAACTGTGGATTTTTATCCCATCTGTTGTTTCTCTCATTATATATATATATATATATATATATATATATATATATATATATATATATATATATATATATATATATATATATAACTGTAACACGTTTATGTCCGATGTCTTCTCGTGTCAAAAATAAGAGCTCTTATTCAGAAAACGTATTTTAATTTAAATCATACTCATAAGCATATAGTTTAACCTTCACTTTCTCACTCTCTCTTTCTCTTTCCGTAAGAAATACATATGTGCATTACAATAAGTTGTTTCACAAGAATGTACACCTTTTTTCTTTTCTTTGTTTTACTTTATTACGACAGTCATTTCCAAAAACATTTATCAACATTAGCAAAACAATTCATTTGTTTACTGTTTTTAATAAACTATAACTGTAAAAATTGTAAAAAATAATAAAAAAAGGCTAATCACTTACTAAGTCTCGTATAATTCTTTGGTCCTAAATTAACAAATATATAAATAAAAGTCTATTATACAATAATACTACTGGGCAGAAATTATAGGAACAAATGTTTTAAATTTGAATTGTTTATTAAACAACGCGCTAAAGCCTACTTCACTATATAAAGTTATATCATAATAGAACTAGATTGTCCGGTGTAGTTTCCCTTCAAAGTAAATTAAAGTTTTATTTGGTGGCACAATGATTTGGTTACAATTGGCTTGTGACTTGCTTTCTGTCCATACACAGTTTCGGTTGTTAATTTGACATCTCTTTCCATGATTTCTGAATGTGCAGGTAAATTTGGATATTCCAGTTCAGTTCCATTCCCTGAAGATTCTAGGAGTTCATTGTTTAAAAAACTTTCTGCAGGTGCTGTTTCACCAACCACAGTTTGTGAGATAGCAATCAAAGTTGACCAATGTATGGCTCCAAATTTTATGGCAGTAATTTTCTTCAATCTTTTCGTAGGTGGTTTGATACTTCTGATACCCAAAAAATAAATGTTTATATTAGAAAATTTGAAATATACTATTTTTATATTTTCGACGTAATTTGAATGAAAGTTAAAATTATTCTTGTAAATTGACTGAATTAATTAAGTATAAATAAAGGTTTACTTACGTAATTGACAAAATCTTCTTGTATGGCCTCACCTCCAATTTATTCAATTTCATCATTGACAACAGAATGTTTTCCGTAAGCAAAGCAAAAGCATTGTACTGTAATATTTTTTAATGCAACATTCTAGATTTCGGTTGACTATTGTTTTACTCTCTGGATCATACTGAAGATATAAAGTTGTTGGTTAAAGAATGTATCACAAATAAACTAACTATATACATTTCAGTTATAAATTTTAATAATGTTGCGTAATTTATCTGAGAACTACGGTGAATAGACACCTCAGTTCCACAAGGACATTAATCTGATGCCTAAAGTTAGCGATTTTGATTGATCTTCCAGGCAGAAAAACTAAGGTTCACTTTCCCTCGAGAAATGCCTACAACATATTCTAAAAGTAGTTGATGTTCACCGCTTAGATCATCTATTGCCTCTGTACTAAGATAAAACCTATCCAGAAGGCTATTAATAGCAGGAAATTCTACCTGGGGCAAATTTCTGGTAAATACTTCCACAAAGTTTTTCTAGAAGATCAGTGAAATTAGTAAGGCTTCTTGTAGTTCCATCACATAATTTAAAGTTGGCTCTAAATGGAAATTCATTTTGGTAAAGTGTACAGCCAATGGTGTGTAATTTCCTTTTATGTTTTCTCTCCAGATCTGTAATCAACTCTGTTTCACAACCAGTGTTTGTCCACCAGAATTGCCTTAACTGTATTTACACTATTGTTATCTTATAGAAGAGCAGTAGCATCCTCTACTAGAAGGACACCAGTTGCACCAATGTTGGGTAATCAATCTCCCTGACTGAAAACAGTCATCGGTTGTTTTTCACTGGAAGATATCTCTGAAAAGGATTTATATGTTCAGGAAGAACATGTGAATAATCTTGTTGCTGTCTTTCAATCTGCTTCAGCGATTTTGTTTTGTATTTTTGACAGCATCTTTGTCGATATGTCTAAGTTGGAAACTGCCTTTTGCTGCCATTTTCTCTCTCTGATCCTTTATTCCTTCTCTTCACTGGGAACCTTCAATTTCAAAATGTTCATTTGTTTAATAACAGATCTAGAAAACATGAAAATTATTAGGGAAAATATTTCAATTTTATTTACCAGAAAAAGCAACATTATCAGAGTTAAATTTATACTTTTCAATTTAAATTTTGAAAATCAGGATATGAACAAGTTCAAAGGAAACAAATGAAAACAAAAAAGCTACCATAAAATTAATATTACTTACTTGTTCGAAGAATACGTACAGAATGTGTACCTTGGTTGGCAATTTTCTATATTACACTTTACAGCAAAAGTCATCAGATAAAATCTAATTTGAAGCAAGACAAAACCAGAAAAAAAGGAAATACTTATCTATAAAAATCAAAAATTTGAAATTTTAAAATTCTGGTCGTGTAATATTTTTACAAAAGTTTCAATGTAATTATGTGTGATGAAGAATCATTGCTGAAAATGAGAATATCGTCAATGTATGTAAATACACAGTGAACATGTTGAAAAATCTTTTCCATATACCTTTGAAAGGTGGAGGCTACCTTTGATGATGACGATGAACAGTTGTATGGTTTGAACTGCGAATCACTGCCAATTCCTCAACTGATAAATCAGGGTTTTCTTCAAGGGATGCTTCAAGAAGCTTTACATCAAACTCAATTGGACGTCCGGTTCGATCTTCATTTTCAAGGGAGAAATCTCCACATTTGAAATTTGCAAACCATCTTCTGCAAGTTCTTTAATTCACACATTCCACTCCATAAACTGAGTAAATGTTTCTAGCCGCTTCGGCTGCTGAATTTCCTTTCTTGAACTCATAAAGCATTATGTGCCTCAAATGATTCTTGGGTACTTCTATGTTAGCAGGGTTTGAATCAAACAAAATTTAATTTTATTGAACTCGTAAATAAAATTCGATCAGTTTAAATGCATCTAAACATAAAAAATAATGTTTAGCTCAATTAGACATTACAAAATACTCTTTATATTTCGTTCATTTTAACAAAATTTTAAAATTCAGACAGAACTTATGGGATGACCTAACATATATATATATATATATATATATATATATATATATATATATATATATATATATATATATATATATATATATAATGTCTTTATAAGGTTTGCATGTGTTTTCTTTGTAAGGGACTTGATGTATAAAATAAAATATAATATTAGGTACTGTTCACATGACTATCTATATATATTTTATTTAGCTTTTTAAAGCGTTAGTCAAAGGTAGATAATTTTTTGTCTCTCGCAATAAACCATTTCGTCTTTACGATTTAATATTTTTCATTATTTATAATCCTTATTTAGTTTTATTTGATTTCTTGAGAACAATGAAAATATTTCAATTGACACTTTTTTTTAATTAAATGACATTTACATATGTCTATTTTCCCAACAGTACGGATTTTTTTGACGGCGATAAACTTTTCACTGATCACCGGAAGAAAATGCCAAAGCTCAAATTTTCATCATTGAAAGTCGTTTGCTCGCCTATCGATATCGATTTGGAGAAAAATATTCTCTGTCATTATTTAACCCAAACTATCATAACCATGGCATTACCATGGTTCCAAATTCACTTAACATACACTTATATCTAACAGAGACTATAATTGCATATGTGCATAGTATAATGGGTTCGCCAATCTGTATTGGTTAAAAATACAAATAAAATTGACCGTCTACTATTTTGACTAAATCAAATGTCACAGCGACAAAAACAAGAGAAATATTCAAGTAGAAGAATTTGTTCAACAATACATATTTTTTTTATAAAACAGAACAAATACCAAATACATGATGCTAAATTTGTTAAAACACTTTAGAGTTCTTGATTGTACGTCTTTTCAAAGAACTTTAGTTGCTGAACTATAAGTATGAAAATGAGAAGGTCTACTCAAGTTTATTTGTCGTTGTAGGAAAATTAAACATTTATTTTTGTATTAAATTACAAAAAAGTGTTGTTCTTTTCTCACTCTGATTCGTACAGAGTTGTCACTCTTTTACCGGAGATGTTTGTTGTGGAATAATATATTTTGTTGGAATGAGCGTCTTTTAGCAAGCTGGGTTTATGTTAATTTAAGTAATGAACGTTAAGCCTGGAATTGTTGAGAAGTTTTTTTGTTGCGTTGAAGAATTTGGTTCGTCTCCGTTGTTGTTGTGTCGATTTCCAATGAATATATGAAGGGCCCACTGACCAAAGCGCGTCGAGGTTTCGTATTTATTAGTTCTCTTGTTCACAAGCATGTTTTGAGATTTAAAACAATGTAGGTATCTGATTCTACAATCGATAAATATATTTTATCCCTGTATATGCGTTCGTATGCGTATTTACATATATTTTCTATAATATATATGTTATGAATAATCAAGAGTGGTCTCACTTTTTTTTTTTTGTTTTTTACTCTCCTCTTTGAAAGAGCTATATCTGTTTACTGGGACTATAAGAGGACACAATACGCGAACCTTGTATTCTCAGTTAAATAAAGAGTTCTTAAAGCCTACACCAGCGTACTTTTGTCATTACAATATATATATTTCCCCAGTACTTATTTCTGGATATATAAATACATCTTTGTGTATATAATTTTTAATAAATTCATCACCACTAATAATACTGAAATAGTTTACATAGTCACTTCGTATATGAAATAGACGCACCATTTTTATTAATTAAACAGTGTATAGTACGTCTATCCGCTTGCACACTCGAGAATTGTTAGTAAAGAAAATATCTTTTCGAGCCGGGATCGAACCTTCGCTCCCTATCTAGGTCCGACGTGCATTACCGCTCGGCCACGGTTTTACACGAATTTATTAACGATAGGATCGTGAGTTTAATTTGGTGATGAACCCTTTTTTTCTGGGCTACAAGTTACTACATTTGTTTACGTTAGAGCCTCCTTGTGGAATAATGGTTAACAAGTATTATCTGTTTCCCTATTACTACTGGATCTCTTATACTTGTGGCCTCGTGCCAAAATAAATTGTGTAAATAACTTTATCTTTGCATGATTTTCTTTTCTTTTCTTTTTTCTTTTTCTTATGACTTTTTTTTTTCTTCCATCTTTCTCTTTTTTGCTCTTTCCCTTTCTAGATATTTCCCTTTCTTGCTCTTTTTTCTCTTTTTTCTCTTTTTTTCACTTTTTTGCCTTTTTCTTTTTCTCTTTTTTATATTTCTCTTTCTTGCCTTTATTCTTTCTTGCTCCAAATCATTCTTGCTCTTTTTCGCTTTTTTTCTCTTTTGTTTCTCTTTTTTGCAATTTTTGTTTTCTCTTTTTGCTCTTTCTCTTTCTTTCTTCCTTTCTTTCTTTTATATCTCTTATGATTTCGGTTTGGTTATATCATTATTAATTTCTGTTTTTGTAATGATGGATCTTTGATTCTAACCGCTAATAGGCGTTAAGAATAATTTTCGAGCACACTTACTTTGGTTTACAACGATGCTGGCACGTACAAAGCAGTTTAAAGAATGAATTTCTTCAAGCTATTTGTGGAGGTACTTAAAGTACATTTACTTTATGGGAGTTCAAGTAAGCTAATATCGCTATGGAGACAATTCAAAAATATTTAAGATTTATGATCAACGGGTCATAACAGAACAACAGGTAAGAAATTAGTTGGCAATTCATCGTTGGTACAAATGTTCTCTTGTGTTTCCGGATTGAGAATTATTAAAAGCTAAACACTTTCAGATACCTCGGTGAATGGATCACTTATAACAAATTAAGTATTAGAAGAAATACAAATTGAATATAGAATAAGATGTGTCAATAGTTTCGCCCAAAACCGCAAATTGCTACGAAACGAAAACATCAACTTGAAAACTAGTCATGTTCTTAAATAGCCTCGTCAGATCAAAAACTTCATATGGATGCCGGGCATGGCGCTAAACCTGTTCAGAAATATCTCAACTCTCAACCGTATACAAA
This sequence comes from Acanthosepion lycidas, assembly GCA_963932145.1. Classification (NCBI taxonomy): domain Eukaryota; kingdom Metazoa; phylum Mollusca; class Cephalopoda; order Sepiida; family Sepiidae; genus Acanthosepion; species Acanthosepion lycidas. Next base: position 141,219,173 of record OZ010574.1, read on the forward strand.
CGTTTTTTAAGATCAACTGTAAAAAAAGAAAAAAAGTTTCGAGCAAGTTAATCCTGAGAGTCATGGTAAAGATTATCCTTTGTAAAGCCATTGTGGAATGACGTTAGAGAATCGACATTTTGAGCGATGATTTCAACACAGATTGCAGCGTAAATGCTGTCCAAGGTTAAGGCTAAGACCCATAAATTCCAGCTTCCATGTAAGGCTGTCATCTTCGAAAGTTCAGCCCACCCACAGCATCCACTCATTATTTGTTTCGTCACATGATGCACAACGTTTTCTTTCCATTTGTAAGATCTGCCATATTTTTCTATAGATTTCGTTATCAATTTGTGACCAGCACATCGTTGGCACCTTTTAAAAGAAATCTATTCCAAGATGAATATATATAAAGGTGTAAAGATATTTAAAATTTATTATATTAACGAGTTTATGAAATATTTTTTCAGTATAAAAACCTAATTCTTTATATCCCATTGTTCACTCGCCATCTATTCGTGTTGATTGCCTTTGAAACAATCGAATGATTTTTTTTTGATAAACTACTACTTTTAATTTGCACTATCTTACAGTCCTCCCGATTCGACTCGACCGACGTCACCAGCCTCACCAACACAAATCGAGAGTCAGATCGTCATACCAGAGACTCCGCCGAACACCCACACAATCTCTACTCCTTCTGCTCAAAAAAAAATACATAAAGAACGAACTTTTAATTATTTCTAACCGGCAAATAGATGGAAGACTAAATAAGGACAATCTGGCGTACTGTGACGAAAATATCGAGTGTCTGATGCTGGAATGGAACATTAACATCATACGAAATTTCAAGCCAGCGCCTTACACAGTACGTCCCTGATGTAAAATCTAAAAGTGTTTAAAAAATAACAGTTATCTCCGTTACTTTACGCGCGTACGCTCGCAACTTTATTACTCACCACAGACACTGATTCGAAGGCGTCTCTTCGTCTCTCTCCCCCTCTCTCTCTCTCTCTTTCTATTGTATTTGAAGTAGAATAAATTTTATATATTGCAGTATCACTCACGGACTTGGTTGATTTTCCAACAGTTCATATCGATTCCAATATGCATGCGCATGTGCTTTAAGTCAATTTCGCTTTCAGGACCTGCGATCAGCGACTTCGAGGGGAAAAGAATTTCGAAGATTATCGTGACGTCATGATGAAATCATCACATTTGAAACTGCGACTCCGGTCGAAAACAAATTTCAGTGAGGTCGATTTCATCAAGTTGTCATGGTAACGTCATCACCTTCGAATCAGCGACTTCGACCAGAAAAGAATTTCGCAGATCACGTGACCTACCACCTTCGAAAAAAGATTCTCTTCACAGGCGCAAGTCTATCAGCAAGAGGTACTTATGGCAACAGCTTCTCTCATCAGCTATGTCAAACAGACATGCCCCCTACAGACGGGGGAGTACCGTTACAGCCCCCTCTGTATGGGGGGCATGTCTGTCTAACATTACTGATACTATAACATAGCTGATATTATATCATAGCTGATACTATATTCGAGAGAGTCACGATTAATGTTTATTTTATAACAGTCAGACAAGTGGAATAAATCACTGAATTGGACCCGATATATTTTAAAGAATAAACACAACTTATTTAAGTAGAGGCTAAGTTCAGTGATGTTAGTTCTTTTCAAGTCAATCATTAAGTATCTTGTATATAAATAAATAAGGCATCAAAAAACTTGACAACCCAGCTATTTAATTGATCACAATTAGTGTAATTGTTAAACATATGGGCTGAAATTCAAATTTAAAGAAAGCAGACTAGAATTCGTGTGTGACGTCGGCCCCTGGTCGCAGCGCCAACCGTGTCGTTGTATCCCAGTCTACCACGGCACCAACTGTGACGTCCTACTTTGATTTCTAATCTGCCTACCCACGTTGTGATTTGATCTAGGCAGAGGAATTCAATCAGTCATCGGGGCCGTACTGCAAACCGAGTCCAAGGGGGGTGATACCACAAAAATACGCATAAAAGGCAATAAAATGAAAACTCAAAAGTTCAAAGTATCAAAGAAAAAAGTAACAAACTTTATGTCTAGTTGTTCGATACATAGGACTGCATCTATCTTCCGACCCGTTCTATGGATTGTGACACGTCGTTTACCGCTAGGCAAGTTTTAACACTTCAAGTCGTCTGCCCTTTAAGAAATTGGTGTTTCGGTGGGTCTTTGGACGAAAGTCAAAAGAAAAACTTATTTCGGTGATCTGGATCTAAGTCGCTCTTCAAAATAATTGTTCTTGGTTTGAAGATGTGGGTCTGGAAAATGTGCGCGAATCTTGGTCAGCTATCTGCGAGGCGTGCCTCAACCGGAGACTGACTCTGGGAATTGCTGGGTCTCGACTGATTTCTGCTCGTTGTGGCTTCGTTTATATGGGCGCCGACCAAAACCGGGATGAGTTTGTCGGCGCTGGAGGTTCCTCGATAATTCTAAATACATATCCACCTCTCTGGTTAGGAATTTACACCTTTTTCCATTTTTGGGAACTTTCCTCACTCCAACCTTCTCATCATACTTCAGAGGGGCGTGAACTGCCCTCCCCACATCTTCGTGGCAACCTCTCTTACGCATCCTCCAGATGGGCGGCAACAGCCTCTCTCGTGCATCACGTGATCACCACTCGACCAATGATGTCTTAGTTGGGCGTGGACGAATCTGCGGCTTTGCTTCAGGAAAAAAAATATCTTGCTTAAAAAAAAAAAATCTCTTTTTTCCTTCTTTTTTCTTCCCCTTAATGGTTTATCATTTCTCCAGCCGCGAACGGGACAATATGACAATGGCAGTCATAACTCTTGTTCTACACGTGGTTTACATCAGGTGTTTTATCGCTAATTATCAGAATGTGTGGTCTTCTCGACATGGTCTCAAAAAGGAACATCTCTAAAGTTCCAGTCGGTCTGTTGCCTCGAAGAAAGAAAAAAAAATCATTCATCTTCTTTCGCCACAATTATTGATAACAAAATTTTATTATCGCAGGCCAAGGATGCTCGTGGGTGTTTTTTTAAAATTTTTCATATCTGTCTAAGTCTTTTTAGTTGTCTGGTTTTCGTCACTTAACGAAATAACATTTTCATTTGAATTTTTCTTTCTCTTTCTCTGGCCAGTCGGTCTGTAATTGATAATAAGATGTCTTCCGTACAAATAGTTTGTTTTCATATCTTTAGATAACACAGCCGATGCCAAAACATATCTGATTCTTTCCTTCTTTCCCTTTCTTTTTACTCAGAATTTCTCTGTCATTGTAATGACACTCTTTCGCCATTTGTTACTTATCAAAATATCCCTTTATCCATTGTCTCTTAGCTGCGTGTGTGTTCTTGCTTAACACTCACGATTCGGTTCTTAGCCTCCCTTTTTCTTCTTTTCTTTCTTTTCCTTTTCTGCCTCGTTAAATGGTGCCACACGTGTTTCCTGTGGATTCACCAAAAATATTCCGTTAGAACACGCATAAACGGTTTCTTGGTCTGTCTACCTCCAAGAATGAAACATTGCCCTTTAGGCAAAAACTCGTCCGGATTCCTATCTGTTCAAGGCAGATTGTTCGACAGTAATTAACAATCTATTCGACTGTTAATATTTAACAGCCCTCTCCTCCACCACCACAATGGATGTATGTGGCACAAGGCTGTGTTTACCGTAGATTCTCCCAGCCCGTAGACTCGGTTAAAAATATTCCCTTAGAATCCGCATGAACGGGTTCAGCTTCTGTCTACTTCCCCGGGCTAAAAGCCTCGTCCGGGTTCCTCTCTGGACAAGGCAGAGAGTTTTACAGTTGAACATTCTATGCGACTGTTCTGTAAAGGCCTTCTCTCTTATTAAGCCTTAGACTCCTTAATGGGAGGAAAGCACAAGACACCCCCACTTTTCAGCCTGTCTATGAAAAACTCACACTTCCCGTCTTTTAATTTGAATCCGTAATCTTGGATTCTCATGAACACCTACCAGACGTGCGATTTGTGTTTCTCGATGCTCTCGTTTTTCGTTAGGACGTCATTGAGAGAGACCACAGTAAAATCCATAAAATTTAACATCGTGTCCATGACCTGTTAACATCGATCGGAAGTCTTAAAAATTTGTATAAACCCTTGTGGGTCTTTATGCAAAGGAGCTTCGAGCATTCCTTGTCCACGGGTATATGTAGATATGCGTCGCTTAAGTCAATCTTAGAAAAAAAATTATTCCACTGAGCTTAGCGAATATCTCATTTGGATTCGGAAGGGGATAATGGTGATCCTTTAGGATGATCCTTGTTCAGCCCCGTAGAGAAGTAAGCATATACACGAATTTCTTTGCTCTTTTTATTAATATAGAATGTGGGAGATGCCCGTTCACTATATTCATCCTTTGCCAGAACTCCCATTTCCTCAATTCGATAACAACTCCTCGTCAATTTCATTTAACGAAGCAAATGGAACGTTACGTTTTTTCTTAAAAAATGTGCTTACGTCTGGCTTTAAATCAAACTTAGCAGAAAATTTTGTGTTTTTTCCTAGTCCACCACTGAAAATATCGGGAATTTTTTTTTTAGTTCACCTTTCAACTTTTCTGCTTCGTTCAGTCAAATTTTCGACTTTTTGACATAATGAGTTAATAGGCATCCCATAGTTAAAACTGTTCTAACCAATTAGTCCCGCATTCTTCATAATATACGCCTTTAGTTTTAAAGTTTTACATTTGGATGACACGTTCATTATAAGTTCGCCCATAAACTTAATAGGGTTGCCAGTTAAATTTTTCCTATTCGGTTCGTTCTTAACAAAGTCGGCTTACCCAGTTTTTTCCATGTTTGCTAATTATTTATGGATAACACTGAACCCGAATGTAGCCTTATATTTTTGTTAAATATTTGCCCTTCAATATATTTCCTGATGTTACGACTTTTTGTTCATCAGGCTTGGTAATTTAAAAAAAAACTTTTTTTTGTTTTGTTCTGAATTCTGCAATAGGAAATCATCAAGCTTGTTGAGTACCCTACGACATATTACGACGTCTTTCGCTGAAATCAAACCATAGGCGAAAATCAGGCATTAAAAATTATTGGTGCTTAACTCTGGCAATCTGAAGTCGTCGCTGATTTTATTGACTACACTCACAAAAGTAATTTAATCTTTGTCTTTGCGGGGGAGATTCATGCATTTCCAACGCTTGTGGAACAGTGATATTTTTGAACTGAAGAGTTCTGTTAATGATTGAACCACATCTTTAAATTTCATGTCGCTGGTTTGCTCAGGTAACATATAGTTAACAAATTTAGTATATTCTGCTGTGTCTAATTTCCGGAGGAGTAAGCGAATTCTTTTTCCTGGTCAGCCGAACTTACACAATCTGTATTGTAGAAATCCTAGTAACGTTTAAAGTACGAAGCGAATGTAATTTCTACTTCGGGTGCAAACGTGACGTTTTCAGTAGCACTCTATACAGCATTTTGAGAGAACGTGTTTGGCTTTTGATGGATATATTATACAAGTACCTTTGCCAATTTTGTGTTTGAAGGTGCATTTCTTCAGGTTTCTGTTGTCTTACCTGAATTTCTAAGTGCAATTCTTCAAATTTCTTCAGGTATTCTGGTTGTTCTCATTGGAATTTCTCTTGCCTTTCTTGATATTTCTGTTCCAACACACGCAAACACACACACACACACACACACACATATATATATATATATATATATATATATATATATATATATATATATATATATATATATATATATATATATATATAATGTCTTTATAAGGTTTGCATGTGTTTTCTTTGTAAGGGACTTGATGTATAAAATAAAATATAATATTAGGTACTGTTCACATGACTATCTATATATATTTTATTTAGCTTTTTAAAGCGTTAGTCAAAGGTAGATAATTTTTTGTCTCTCGCAATAAACCATTTCGTCTTTACGATTTAATATTTTTCATTATTTATAATCCTTATTTAGTTTTATTTGATTTCTTGAGAACAATGAAAATATTTCAATTGACACTTTTTTTTAATTAAATGACATTTACATATGTCTATTTTCCCAACAGTACGGATTTTTTTGACGGCGATAAACTTTTCACTGATCACCGGAAGAAAATGCCAAAGCTGTATATATACAGAGTAACTCGGATATAAGAGAGTTGTCGGGAGCGGAGAATAAATCTCTTATATCCGGGTTTCTATTATATACGGGCTTGGTCTAATTTATATACATTAGACTCTAATTTGGGACCAGAGAAAATATCTCTTATATTCGGGTTTCTCTTATATGCGAGTCTCTTATATCTGGGTTACACTATATATATATATATATATATATATATATATATATATATATATATATACTGTTACGAACTTGTAGCATATAAGAACAATACGGGTTTTAAAATAACGGAAAACATGGGATTTTTTCTCAGTCTTTACACAGGAATGGAAGCGATACACGGGAGTCAGCGAAAAACAGACGCAAGACGATGAATTTCAAAATAAAACATTTATTTATAAATACATAAAGAGGTAAAGAAAAAAAAAAGAAAATTCATTTAACCAAGATGAAGTCGGGGAGATCATAAAAGGATAGATGGTACGAGCGAATACATACATATACATAAAAAGATCAAGTCAAGAGAATCAACTTATCTGAAGTCGAGTTGATATCTGCACAAAGAGTTCTAATTCGCCCATGCGAAAGTCCTTATCCTAAAACAATATTTTGGTCAGACGACAATTTTCCTTGGTTTCTTTTCTTTCGGAAATGATCGAGACCCACAGCATCTCGTACATGCATTTCGTTGGTCGATTCAGTATCGTACCATTCCTTTTTTCTCTAGTCCACAGACTTTGCTGTCTTCTTCATTTCGGTGGGCAGTCCATTTTGAATCGTGGCGATTCGCCCAACCATGTTCATCTGCAACTTGTAAGACAGGAAACTGAAAACCTTTTTTTAGATTTTTGCTGTCCCCAAAGATAGTCACGTGGGTTCTCTTCGTCCTCAACCGTGTACGCAGGAGGATGGGGCTCAAATCACGCAGTGTTTGCGTAATGGCCCAAAATTCAACCAACCCTCAATAGGGTCTGATCATAGGAATCACAGCAGGAGAGTCTGATTGTGTCTGGAATTCACTTATGGTCAATCACCTGATGGTCGAGGGATTTTGAAACCAGGTCCTTCTCGGGTCGGGTAGCTTCAAAGTTCACGAGCCCTTGGCTTGTGAGTGGAAGAGCACGTAAAGAGAGTGAGAATTTATGAAGAGAATAGGAGGGTATGACTGACCGTATAACATATTCCCTGCGAGTGTTCGATTTTTCTCGACTATTTATGTATATGGGTCAGTGGTGCATTGTGGGTAATCAATTCAGGTTTGTTATTTCGGCGGGAGTGACGTGTTTATTTATTTATTTATTTTACTTGATTTTTTTTTTCATTTTTTTATTTTATATATTTATTTATTTATTTCGTTTTCAGTCTAGAACAATCAATCCAAAACGTGCAAACTTTGCTTGGAGGAAAAAATGCGATTATTACCTTCCCAGACTAAAATCAATTACTAAATAAACGATCTGATCTCATCTCAAAATACAGACATGTAAACAAATTTTTACTAAGTTACTTAAAAATCGAAAACTGAAATGAATAAATAAAAATAAATAATAAAATAAGTATAATAAATTAAACCAAACAAATAATAAACAAATTAACAAACCACTCCCGTTAGAACAGACGAAATAGAATGAATAAAAATAAAAACAAATACATAAAAAACAAGTGAAGATAATGAACCAAAATAAATAAATAATGTAAATAATAAACAAATTAACAAGCCAATCCCGCAAAAATAACCGTTAAAATAGATTACAACGATCAATCTAGAAAAGTAAAAATTAATCCAAATAAATAAATAAATGAACAAATTAACAAATCGCTCGCGCTAAAATAACCGTTATAACTAATAAAAATAAACATAAATTAGCAAAAACAAGGAAAAGTAATCAATCCAAATAAATTAATAAATAAACAGACTAAAAATTTCCCCCGACAAAATAACAGAATAATCTACGGCAATCAATCTAAAAATTGGCCGAATAAATAGCATTTTATCTTCCCATACCAAAAAAAAACTGTTAAGTATGTGACCTAAGCAAGTTTTCCCCTAAATTTATTACTACCTAAATAAAACATTGAAAATCAAAAAGAACAAATAAATATATAAAAAAAAAATGAAAATAAAAAAGTAAAATATAAAACCCAAATAAACAAACAAGCCACTCCTTCCAAAATCACCCCGACAATGTATTACCCAGAGTGCACCACTGACTCATATATATAAATAGTCGAGGAAAAATCGAACTCTCGCGTCTAGAATGAAACAGCCTGTCGCCTATAAATTTTGATTTCAATGATCACTTTTATATTTATATCTACATACGCTCTTTCTTTGAAATTGACCACTTTATCCCATAAAACTTAAATCTATATTTGTTCATATATATATATATATATATATATATATATATATATATATATGTATATATATATATATATATATATATACTAGGCAGCATTGATTAAGAAAAATTCCAAAATTTTCTTTCAAATAATTTTTATTTTTCCCAATAACTTTATCTATCATTTAAGACTATCTTCAGGGTTTGGTTATCTATGAATATGTTATGTGTTAACATCGTAAATTAAAATATTTTTACCTCTATACAAGGGAGATAAATTATCTCATTTAAAAAACAAAACAAAAAACTCTTTAACTGTGTTATGTTAATTTTGTTTTTTCCATATAACAATTTGCTGTGACAAACATCAAAGAACTCTGTTGCTATACTCATCGTTGATTATATTTATCATTGGACACATTTCTCTTACATCTTCGAAAATTTTAAATCAGAAGCACTGATATATTTTCGACTAATATCTTTCAAAACTGTGAATGTCTTCATGAGTTTTTCTTTAAATTAATTCGTGGACTTGAAGTATTAAAACTAATATGTATGTATGTATGTATATATATATATATATATATATATATATATATATATATATATATATATATATATATATATATATATAGAGAGAGAGAGAGAGAGAGAGAGAGAGAGACTATTTTTGCAAGAATATCTAGTACTAGTTTTAATTTCCACCCTTCGTCATGTCTGTAACCTAAGAATTTCGAATCGAATTCTTTTGGCAATTCATAGACTATTTTGTTTTCGTTTGTTGCAAGAATATTTTATACTAGTTTATTCTCGCTTCTCATTATGTTTTATCTTTTCCAATGAACTAGATTATATGAATTTTACTGTTTGATCCAGAAACTGAATTCACAAGTAACGACGCAGACGCTTATAACTACCAGATTGTTATACGACAATCGGGTGATGAAAATTAGGAGCATGAAAACTAATGTCTGTTCTTTTTTTGTTTTAATCAAACGCCCCATTAGATCGCTGACGATGGGACGGCAATAGAGGCTATCTGAGCCCTCCTGAAGTTGACGCAGCTGAAGGACGAAAGCCTCGGAGAATTGGGGGCCCAAGCGGAGAAGCTGTCGTCATTGGCTTAATGCAGTGATGCAGGCCCAGTTGGCTGATCTGTATGTGGAAGCGCTCAGTGACAAGCGTTTTCGTCACGACCGCTAAGGTTGTCAGCAGCAGTGGCGCTGGCCAAAGAGAGTCAGGGAGTTTGGGAGAAGATGAAAAGAGGCGGGAAGGTACAAGAGCTAAGTCGAGAGGTCGGAAGAAAGGGGAAAGGAGGGAGAGACCCCGCGTGGAATCGAAGGGTCAAGCTAGAGGTGGAGGAGCCTGAGATGTGAGAGGAGGATCCCAAAAGAAAGAAAGGCTTGGTTGACAAGTCATGGGTTCTATAAGCCCACGCCCGGTCGGTTCGGGCTGATCTGCTGGACATGTGGATATGAGGACGACAGAGCAGCGGACTGTCCGACGACGTGGGGTTTACCCCAAGACTTTGAGCAAGATAAATGTACTAGGTGTGGGAAGAAGGGACACCTAGTCAAGTGTGCGGATTAAGAAAAGGCGCCCCACCGATATTGTTAAAGAAGGTCGATCCCAAATGTCAGAACCAGGGAAAAGCCAGCGGGCCAGTTGGACATGTGGTCAGGAGAGCCACTTAGTTAGAGAGAAGGTCTCCCCAGGAATAAGAGAGAGGGTCGCCAAGTTAAAGAGAGGAAGCGTAAAATGTTGTGTATGAGGTTAGGTGGGCCACTTTGCGGTTAAATGTCCAACAAGAAGGTGCTGGATTTGTAGGAGACCAGGGCACCTGAAGAGGAATAGTGCTCTTAGAAACAGCCACAATAGATTGGGAGAGGTCTAGCTGGGACCGCCTAGGTGCAGAAAACGAAGTACTCGCCCATGTGAGAAGAATGACAGCAATTTGTTGCTACCGTGCCGGGATGAACCAAAGGTGGGAAAGCAGGAAAAGGAAAGCCAAAGTATTGTCTTCGCTGACGCAGGGCAGAAATAAGGGTTATGGCAATGAAAGCTCTGAGAGAAAAAGAATACAGACGAGTGAAACAGAAGAATGGGTTGCAGGAAGCGGACATAGAAATCACACAGGCAGACGGAGCTTTTATGGAGAAAAAAGGGGTGGCGAGGTTCCCTGTGAGGAGTGGAAAATTGAAAAGTACCCAGAAATTCTACGTAACTCCCAACCTGCGTACGAAAGCAATCTTGGGAGAAGATTTGCTTCAGAGTCAGAGGACTCGGATAGAGTTCAACCCCACGGTGCTGGTAGTAAATGACGAGAGAACGCCATTGGGATGCCCACCGGAAGAAGTTATAACAATAGTGGTGGAGGAAGATATAAAGCTACTCGCCAGAACGGCGATGTCGGGCAAGGCTAAGGTGATGACAGGGAAGAGAATAGAAAAAGGAACCCTGCAATTGGTCCCTGTAGAAGGGAAGGGCCTAGAAGAGAATGATGTAAATCTGTGTGAGTCAGTAGTGGAGGCAGCTGAATTAGTGACTATTTATGATGGTGAACCAGGCCCAAAAAACAATAAAGATTAAGGGAGGGGAAGAGATAGAAAAAGCACCATCCCTACGAACTCTGAATCGTCTGAAATTCGAGGAGAAGCAAGGAAAATACGTATAACAACCAGAAGGAATAGTAGACGAAGAGGTATTGGCGCCTGATCAATTTAAAGCCAGAGTGGGAGGTCTGCTAAGAAATAATCGAAATGTGGTGGCCAAATCAGATAAGGAATTAGGCCAGACCCACATAGTATAAATGAAAATCGACACCGGTGATCACCTCCCTGTAAAATTGAAGTCTTATAGAACACCTATTCATAAGTGACCCCTTGTGGAAGAGGCAGTAGAAGAGATGTTGCAAGCTTGGATAATAGAAAGATCGATTTTCCCTTGGAGCTTTCTAATCGTGATATTAGGCAAGAAAGATGGCGGGCACCGTTTTTGTGTAGATTTTAGGAAACTGAATTCTATATCGAAGCCGTTGGCGGTGCCATTGCCACTAATCGATGACATATTGGCATTATTAGAGAAGGCGAAGTACTTCTCTACGTTTGACTTGAGTTCCGGGCATTGGCAGTTAGTCCTTGATGAGGGTGGCAAGGAAAAGGCCGCATTTGTGTGTCACCTGGGACTGTTTCAGTTCAGGGTGATGCCATTCGGTTTAGCTAATGCCCCGGGAATCTTCTAACAGCTGATGTAAATAGTGTTAGGAGGATGCGAGAGCTTTTCCATGGCATATTTAGATGATATTTTGATATTTTCTGAAACAGTAGAACAACATTTTTTTCATCTAAAACAAGTGTTGGGAAGACTTAGAAGGCACGGCTTAAAATTGAAGTTATTGAAGTGTCCTTTTCTGAAGGAGGAGACTAGATATTTAGGCTTTGTTATAAACGGAGACGGTATTAAACCCGACATGGATAAAGTGAAAGTCATAAGGAAAATACCAGCACCTAAGACAGTGAGACAAGTACGGGGGTTTATAGGAGCTATAGGGTACTACCGACGATTCGTCCCGGCATTCTCGAGAATTGCCATACGACTAGTAGCCCTGTCGAAGAAATACGCTAGGTTCAAGTGGACAGAAGACTGTCAACGGGCATTTGACACCTTAAAAGAATAGTTGACAGCCGTTCCACTGCTGACGTACCAATGGTAATATACACTGATACCAGTGTGAAGTGTGTAGGAGCAGTTCTCACCCAGCTGTGTTCCGATAAAGAATGACCAGTGCCAGGCATACCAGAGGAGGTACCGATATACTTTCCCTCTCATAAGATCTCAGAGACACAACAGAGATGGCCAGTAATAGAAAGAGAAACATATACTATCATGTATGCTCTCCAAAACCTGGACAACTACTTGAATGGTGCGGTTTTTACTATAAAGTCAGACCACAAGCCTCTACAGTACCTACTACAGGCAGAATGGACAAATAATAAGAAGTGGGCGCTAAAGTAAAGTGGCTAGCACTGTAAGATATAGTATTTGGCAGGGAAGGAAAACACGTGCGCAGATTTACTCTGAAGAATACCGAAACAACTGGAAGAAAGATCTGTAAAATAGAGCATGGACTAGATTATAAAGCCTATAGAAAAGGAGTAATTAACTCTAATACGCTAAAAGATCGCCGTATGTTAGAATCGGACGAGGAAGGGGATTCACAGATAACCGATCCTCATTGGACAGAAGGAATTGAGAAGAGCGTGCAGACAGTTAAATAGCTGCCCTTATAGAAAAGGTGGATGTAAGAGAAACCACCAAGTAGGCAATAATAGAGGAAAATCTGTATTATCTCTCAGGTAGGGACGAGGAAGTCAAGCCTAAGTTGTATGTGCCCAAAAGTTTAAGACCAGAGATATTGGAACAGTGCCACGAGTGGTTGGGTCACATGGGAATTGATAGAACATAAGACCTAATAGGAAGAAAGTACTATTGGCCCAAACTGTACAGAGAGGTTACTAACTATGTTCGGAGTTGTGTAGTGTACCAGTCGCAGAGCAGAAGGCAGGAAATGGCACCATTGGAGGGGATGGATGTGCCGAACTTCGAGCAAGTGAGTATGGATGTATCAGGACCATATGGGGAAACTGGACAAGAAAATAACTATATAGTGATTTTTGTCGATTGGAGAACAAATTGGCCTGAGGCATTTGCAGTACCAGACAAGAAGGCCAAAACTGTAGCCGATTTGATAATAAGTGAAATCTTCCCTAGGTAGTGCGCCCCTGTGCAACTTGTCACTGATAATAGTACAGAGAATATAAACAGCATAATGAGAGAAGTGCTGACACGTTTGAATATAGAGCACGTAAAATCATCTCCATATCACCCATAACGAAACGCTAAAGTGGAAAGGTTTCATAGATCCTTGGAAGATGTTTTAGCAAAGCTGGCTTGAGAGAATACAGGAAATTGGGATCTGTATTTGACGCAGGCTCTGGCGGCCGTGAGGTTTACGATAAACGAAACCTCCAGATTTTCTCCCTACTTTATGTTGATTGGCAGAGACATGGTCCTGCCTGTGGATAACCTGTTGAAACCCCGAAGAAAGTATATGGGTGAAGATCATCATCAGCTGTTGCTGGAACAAGAATATAAAATATTTGTACAGGCCAGAAGAAGAATAAAGAGGGCACAGAATAGAAGGAATGAGAGAGTCAATGCTGGAAGAAAGGTAGTAGAATTGAAGGTTGGAAACCCTGTCTACTATAAAGTCCACCAGAAAAAAGGGAAGCTAGACCAAAGATGGGAACCATACTACCGGTTAGTAGAGCAGACGGGTCCAGTATCGTATGTAATATGGGATCAAGTGGCAGGACGACCAAGGAAAGTCCATGCCAATGATCTGAAGAAGGCTGAAATAGCTAACCTGGAAATGAGCGAGCCGAGGCCTAAGAAGACAAGGACAAAGAAGGTAACTCTGGTTAAGCCGGAAGAAATGGAGACGGGTGAGTATTCCTATGAAGATGAAGAGATAGATCGATTTAGTCAGATAGACGAAGCGATCCGAGTGACGGAGTTAGAACCGTCGGCGGGGAAAGGCAGCGTTCAGTCGTCGCTTGAATCGGTGCAGAGGAGACCCTGTGATGTCACCGTAGCAACACCATGTCCAAAGAAATGGAAGAGAAAAATAAGATCTAATCAAGCAAAGGTTCTAAAAAGAGGCACCCTAAACAAGACGAAGATTTCAACGACTAGAAGGAAGAGGATCAAATACCCCTTTCCCAACTCAATATGTCTTCCAGATATGCGATTGTGTATTCTAGTCCTGCCAGCATCGTATCCTTTGTCTGCTGGCAAATAGCCGGCGCTACTTTAATTCCAAATGGTAGACTTTGGTATTTGTACAACCCCTTGTGTGTGTTTATGCATAATAGTCTTGAACTTTCTTCATCGACTGGAATTTGCAGGTAGGCCTCACTTAGATCAATTTTTGAAAAATATTTTCCGCCATTTAATTTAGTGAATACTTCTTCAGGACTAGGTAACGGATAGCGGTAGTCTTTTATTACTGAGTTCCAACCTGTACAAAAATCAACACAAACTCGAATTTCTCTTGATTTCTTCTTGACGTAAACAGTACAATCCTTTTTTTTTCTTGAAAATAGGCTGAACGTTATCCATTACTTTGATATTAGCTGGCATTTTCTTGAATCTTCCGAGACCTACCGAAAATACTTCGGGGAAACTCGTTTTTAGTTTCCCTTTTAATTTGTCTGCCTCGGTTGATAACCTTTTTACATTCAGGCAGTAGGTGCTAATAGATCGATCCCACAATTCAAATTTTTGCATCCAGTCTGTCCCGAATAGGTTTTCGGTATTTCTTAAAGCGTACATTTTTATTTTTCTCGTCATTCTGTTAAATGTTAGGTTTGTGATTATTTCACCCTCGAATTTTATCTTTCTCCCCGTAACTGATCTCGCAAATTTATCTGTTTTTAACATGACAGATTTGTTCAGTTTTCTCCATGTTTGTAAATTTATGATAGTTAAGTCTGAGCCAGAATCCAGCTGTAACCTAACTTTTCTATTTTGCATTTCAACTTGTACATATTGTCTCATCTGTTCGGTCGGTCTTCGTAATTCTTATTCTGCTTTCTTTTCTATGCCAGCAGTGAGAACTTTTGTGACCAATTTTTTTACACGATAGACAAGTTTTAGCACGATATGTACAGTCTTTAAACCAATGCCAACACCAACAACGATAGCATGGACTTGGTGGTAGTTTGTTTATATGTTGATTATAATTAGAAAATTTTGTTTTAACAGTTCGATTTCTTTGTGAAGAGGGAAAATTTGTTTGCTTTGTTTGTGAGGAGGGAAAATTTGTTTGTCTTCGTACTTTGCGTATGTATGCTATGCCAGCTTGTTCTATGTCTTTAGAGTCTTTTTTTACGCTGACGCATCTCAGGCAGTCATCGGCTAGTTTTTGAAGTGTCAGATCTTGTTCATTTTCCAATTTAGTAAGTATTCTACGTCTTATTTCTGCGTCTTTGGTTGAAACCAGACCTTGGATGTAAATTAAGCATTTGAAATTCTCAGCACTGAGTTCCGATAATTTGAAGTCGTCACAATATTTGTTACAATGGATGCGAAAGTTACGTAATCTTCGCTATCCTTTTTTGTAAGGTTCATGCATTTACATCTTTTTTAAATATATATATATATATATGTACATGTATATGTATATGTATATATATAAGTATATGTTTATCTATACATATTCATATCTATGTATGTACATATGAATATGTATTTATACATATATGTACGTGTATATATGTATGAATATGTATATATGTGCAGATATATGTATATACATATATATATGTATACATATATATACACGTGTATGTATATGTATATATATATATATATATATATATATATATAAATATATGTATATGTATGAATAGATATGTATATATATGTATATATGTACACGTACATGTATGTATCGCTATATGTATATATATATATATATATATATATATATATATATAAATATATGTATATGTATGAATAGATATGTATATATATGTATATATGTACACGTACATGTATGTATCGCTATATGTATATAAATATCTACATATATATGAGTATATATGTGTATATATATTCATATATGTATATATATGTGTGTATATATGCATATATAGGTATACGTATACATATATTCGAAATATATGTATAGGTAAATGTGTAAGCTAGAGTAAATACTTAGAGGTGACAATGTGTTTGATGCTAGAAGCAATCGTCAGGCCTGACGATAGCGCTTAGCATCAAACATACTTCGCTTCTAAGTGTTGGCTTCATTATGTATTTATGTATTTACACACCCACTATATCAGACATTGAGCACTTTAGCCCATAAATATGCCACACCTAAAGACTATATTTCTTAATTCATATATATATATATATATATATATATATATATATATATATATATATATATATATATATATATATATATTTAACATACATACTTTTCTCTCGTTGGAACCACTACAACCTCTTTCTTTTATATATATATATATATACATATATATATATATTCAGCCAATCTAACAGTGATGTCATCTCACAATTCGCAAACCTGCTCCATATGTCACCTCCTTTGAAAATCTAGCGGGTCTTAAATACCACATAAGATTATCGCATAAACTTTCATAACTGATCAAAAGCTGTCAGATATTTATACGTCGAAACCGACGAGAGAGTCCATTATTATATATATATATATATATATATATATATATATATATATATATATATATATATAAACATATACAGTGTAACCGGATATAAGAGAGTTGTCGGGACCGGAGAAGAAGTCTCTTATATCCGGGTTTCTATTATATCCGTGTTTGTTCTAATTTATATACATTAACACAGGCTCTAATTTGGGACCAGAGAAAATCTATCTTATATCCGGGTCTCTTATATCCGGGTTACACTGTATATGTATATATGTTCATATATATATGCATATCTATATATATGAGCATATGTGTATATATATATGTATAAGTATATATATATATATATATATATATATATATATATATGTATATATGCATATATATATATATATATTTATATGTATATATGTCCCTCTATATATATATGTGCATATATTTAGGTATGTATATATATATATGTATATATATATGTATGCATGTATATATATGTGTGTTTATAAATTTATATGTATATGTATGTGTATATATATATGAATAAATATATGTGAATATAATTGTACATATATGTATATTTGTATATGTATATATGCATGAATAGATGTACAAATATGTATATGTGTATATGTATATATATACACATATGTGTATATATGTACGCATATGTATATGTTTGTACCTACATTTCTATATGTATATGCATATATATAAATATGTATATATTTGTATTTATGTATAGATATATATGTATATATATATGAGTATATATGTTTATGTATGTACATATATATGCATATATATGTATCTATCTTTACATACATGTCTACACATATTTATATATATATTATATATCTATTTATACGCACATATATGCACACATATATATACATATATATACATATCTATATACATATATTCCTATATGTACATATACATATGCATATGTAAACATATATATGCATATATATACTTTAATATATACATATATTCCTATATATACATATATCTATATGAATATATATACACGTATATATACATATTTACATATATATATATATATATATATATAGAAATGTATATATATAAATATATATATATATACATATACATACTTATCTATGCAAATAGGTATACATATATATGCGTATATACATATATATATAAATGCATATATATATGTGTACATAGATAATACACACACACACACACACATATATATATATATTCACATATGTACAGTTTATATATACATATGCAATTATGCTGTTTTAATGTTAATATAATGTCAACTTCGGACGTTTCGGTCTAATAGACCATCTTCAGGACATATTCATAAAACATAATTAACATTAGACTATATTTAATTCAACATGAAAAGACGATGGACATAAAAGTTAGACTAATTAAAATGGATAACTGATTTTTTTAAGATCAGCTTTCCGTTTCAATATGATTGGTTTTCTTTTGGTTTTCAATTGGTTTTCTTTTGGCGTGTATATATATATATATATATATATATATATATATATATATATATATATAAACATGCATCTGTATATATATATATATATATATATATATATATATATAGAGAGAGAGAGAGAGAGAGATGCATGTTTTTATATATATAGATGCATGTTATGTATATATAGAACGGGACTACATCAAAGCAGCAACCACCACCGCAGGAGAGGGCAGGGAAGATGCAACAAGACAGAAATCAGGCAGAGAAGGATGTGCAACAAATAGAAGCACTACAACAAAAGCAGGAGCAGACGGAAGGACAACAGAAACGGCAGCAACTAAAGCACCAGCAACAAGAGCAGCGGCAACAAAAGCAGCAGCAAATTCACACTGAGATGGAAGTGGACAAAATGCCTTCATCTCGGGCATCATCACTAAATAAGACCAGTGGAGAGGATGAGGAGATAGAGGCGCCATCCTAAACGCACTTCGGGCGTAGTAGAGTGAATAGGTTCATGGACAAACCAGGGCATATCCATCCCTGCTTCCCCTAAAGAAACTGTTGAAGTATCCAAAGCAAGGAACCTCCTTTCTTCCCCTTCTCGTTTTCTACCGCCTCTCCCTCCAACTCTTCCCTTAGTTCAACTTCTACCCGACCGCTCACACCTCCACCTCTTCATTTCCACACCCATCCAGGGAGAAAAAGAAAAAAGAAAATTTTCCCTGACATAGAATCGATTTGCAAGGTATATAGGGAAGAATTTAAAAGGGGACTATCCAACCAAAAGAAGGTTCTATTAGGACTTTTATTTAAGATGATAGGTGTAGACGGGAAGTCTGTTGAGGATCAACGAAACTTCTCAAATGCCCCAGGTATGATTAGCTTTACAAGGAACACGGGGGTGCTTAAACGTTTGGACTCATTTGTCTGAAGCCAAGGAAACATTTACCAATATTAGAATGTTTGAATTGGAATCAACATACTTAAAGAAACTAAGGAAGTTTTTGCCTGATTCAACGCGCCTAGTCTTAATGGGGACTGGAATGCCATCCTGGACCCCAAGTTAGATAGCAGGCGGCCGAGCTAGCAGGAGGGCGGGCGATCGTAGCTTGGTTGATTTGTTCGACAACTTTTGTCTCATCGATAGATTCCGAGTTGATCACTTCGGGGGTAGGGAAGATGTGGATGTGGGATCATAATTGGCCTTCTTTCCAGGTGTTGTGTTACCTGGATAGAGTGTTATTTATAGGAGCCTATGTAGATTTACTAGATTGCCCCACGTTACACTGTTTATGCTATTCGGACCACAAACTATTTGTCTGTGCCGAGGTGGCGTTAGATTGTAGGTCTAGAATGGCTGGCTACGGGAAGTTCAATCTGTCTTCACTGGACAGGCAGGACATTCAGGAACAGCTAACTAGTGTAGTGTAATGCGCTGGGAACTAGTGGGGGAGGTTATCGGGAATAGGTAGTGGGAGAGGCATAAGAACAGGATTAGAGGTCCTTCACCACCGAGTATAACAAACGGCTCGCGTTAGATAAGGGACGGCTCTTAAGGATACTCTTTCCCGGGCGGTGGCTGGCGAGGATCCTTTATAGATGGACTTAGCTAGGGAGACCCTAGAGAGTTCGACTAGCGACCGCTACATGACCCGGGTAATTAAATATCGGTAAAGCAAGATGTCTTCCGAAGCAATGAATATGGGCCCAGAATTGTGCAAGGAAGAGATCTGTCGAGGTTCCGGTCGTTACGTTCGTGAGGTCAAAACTACGGAGGGGCATAATCTTTAGGCCACTGACGACATGTGCGAAGCGTTTCGGTGATATTTCGAGACCGGGTTTACAAAGGAGACTGGTCTCCGCGACAAGAAGTTTCGTAGCAATTTGTCTGACATTCCTCGGCTATTGCCGACTGAAGTGTATAGTTGTGAGGGAGAGATCATGGAGTGCGAAGTCTATGCGGCATTAAAGAAGGTTGGCAAGGCAAGTCGCTCGGTTAGGATGGTTTGCTCTATGATTTGTACTTGAGGCATTCGTACATCTTTATCACGATTTTAACTGTCGTATTCAACAACTGGTACCGCCAGGGATCCGTCCACAACCGGTTCGCCAGGGTTGTGAACACACTTTTGAAAAAGGGCAAGGGTGTTGGGTGGGATTTAGATGACTATAAGCCCATAAGTCTGCTAAACACAGAGTTAAAGATTTAGGCCAAGATCCTGACGGAGCGTTTCTGAGCAGCTGTTGCAGTCCGAACAATTTAGAGCAACCTGCATCTGATCCTTACGATCATAGAGGGTGTAACATGCGACGATGAGGCCGCTCTGATCAATATAGAACAATGCAAAGCATTTGACAATGTTGACCATCGCTATCTTGCTGCTGTCCTGCACGCCGATGGATTCAAAACGACTTCTGTCGCTAGATTAGCCTGCCGTATTGCTTCGCCAATGCTGTGGTACAGGTGAAAGGAAGCTGTCGGCCGCTTTTGCGCTTTTTCGTTTGCTTCGTTAGGGCTTTTCACTGTCGCGCCTACTTTACAATTTGTTGTTGGAACCTCTCCTTGTCGGTTAAGAGCGTGCAGTCCGAACCTACGTGAATATCGCTCGAGACAGTGGTTCCGCTCACGTCGATGACGTATTTACTTTCGTGTCGTCCTGCAGCGATATTGAGGTGGTACTGAAGGTACTTGAACAGTACGAAAAGGTTAATGAAGCTGAGATTAACCGCAACAAGTCTGCCGGCTTACAGTTATGTGCCTGTCGTTGAAGGGCGGAAGCATGTGCGAATTACGTCATTCCTCTTGTCCTTTACCGCTTGTCTGTACTTTCTTTCTGTAAGGGACATAAGAAGGCGAATGCATCAGGTCTTCAGAGAAGTCTGCACAACGTCCATGTCATGGTGGAGATTGCTTGGAATGACGCACTTGGCGACTCACACAATCTCCTCCAGGTTGGCTTTCCTACTCCGCGCATTGACAGGGGATTCGACTATGACGATGATTGTAAGGGACACCTTTCCTTTCCTTACATTATGTCTTCCCATCTCGCTGGTTAAGCATCATCGTAAACCCTGGGAACAATCGGATTTCCTTCGCGGGTGTCGATATGACTTGACGATCATTCCTCAGTCCATTGACCTTTCTCGGCATGAGAAAATCTATCGGGAACTTGTAGAGGGAGCCGAGAAGGATCCACAACGTGAGCGGCTCGGGTTGTCGGAGTAGGAGTTTCAATCCTCCTGGTGTCGGGCGCTGGCGGCAGATTACCTTTCGCTTACCTGGCTACAGGTTCGGAATAGGCTATAACTCATTGACAAGGCCTTCATATTGCGCTTGGCGGATTTTCCAGACTGTGAACGATGTGACCTTAGCATAGAAGAATCAGCTTCGCACGCCATCGACCATTGTCCTCGGGTCCGCCCTCTATGGACTATGTCGGCGCGTTGACGTCATGTATCGCTCAAGAAAAGCTCGAGCTCATTGATCGCGCATAGGCGCGTGACAATGTCGAGGAGGTGGCCTGGAACATCCCTCAGACTCAGGTGGATGAACTGAGATGGAAAGTGAGAAAGACCTTGGAGAGAGCCAATCCGCCCAGATCTAACATAACAAAACTGGAGAGGCTGGAGATTGGATCCCTAAAGAGGAACGAAAACATCATCATACTACCGGCTGACAAAGGTAGTACGACTGTAGAGATGGAAAAATCAGATTATACAAGAAAACTCCACCCACTGTGGAAATAATCAAAGATACTCCAACTAGGTAGTCAACTTGGATGTGGTGAGTTTGTACACCAAGCTACCACGAAGGAGGCACTCTTAGTAGTCAGAGACAGATTGGCCTCTGACTCTTCCCTAGAAAAACGGAGCAGTATTCCAATAGATAATCCGATGGAGATGTTGACTTTCTGTACACAAACAACACACTTCGGAATGGGAGCACACATATATCGACAGGATGAGGGCTTAGCAATGGGCTCACCATTATCACCAGCAATTGCGAATATATACATGGAATACTTTGAAGAAATGGCATTAGAATCTATATCTCTAAAGCCAACTATATGGTTAAGGTACGTAGATGACACCTTCATACTCTGGCCACACCAGGAAGATGTTCAGGTTCTACTGGACCATGTGAACTCAATAAGACCATCGATAGAGTTCACTATGGAGAAAGAGGGTAACAACACACTCTCATACCTGGATGTTCTAATATCTCGAACAGAGCATTGTTTTAAGACATCCGTATAACGTAAATCGACATTCACCGGACAGTACCTCAATTTCAATTCCAACCATCTATACAACGTAAAGAAAGGGATAGTCCATTGCTTATAAAACCGTGCAAAAGTCATATGTGGCGACCTAGAGACGTTAGATAAAGAATTGGTCAGTATAAGTAGTACCCTAGAACGTAACATCTACCCCGGGTACATGACAGCATCCCCAAAAAACTGGGATAGGCGGGTACAAGAGGAGGAGGACAGCAACACTCGAAAAACAGTCTGCCTCCCTTATGTGAAGGGGTTGTCAGAGAAAATACAAAGGATTTGCGGTCCCTATAACATCAGTAAAACCTTCAAAGCTTGACGAAACTTCGCAGATATTTCTCTCGAGTGAGACCCCCCCCGCCCATAGAGGAGAACATGACTAAAGACTGTGAGTACGCTATGCCGCGCAGCTGCGGAAAGGAATATAAAGGAGAGGCAGGCCGCCCCCTCAAAGTAAGGCTTCAAGAAAACCCGAAAGCTGTAACACGAGGGGAAGTAGAAAAATCAGGCCTGGCTGACAACATATGGAGAGAGAATGGAGATCATCCGTCTGTGGGATCATGTTGTGAACATAGATAAGGAACACCACTGAAAAATTCGTAAACTTAAGGAATCATGACATATGCTAGGGCACAAAAATATCCTGAGCCGACCCAGCATAGAAATAAATACAATATGGGAACCAGTAATAAAGAGTGCCAGAGAAAAGCAATGATAACAAAAACATGCAATGATAACAGCAAAAATTGCAATATGAGCCCCGGTAAAAATGGCTGCTGAAGACATTAGGTTTATAATACCCAGAAATTATACCTAGATGATCTAAAGGCGTTGGTTAGATCCAGTGACAGAAAAAGGGTGATTTCAATACTCGGTTAAGGCAGTGAAGAAATTAAGAGATAACTGATATCCATCAATCATGGCACGTGGAACTAGAACAGCGAACGAAATAAAGGGTTCAGTTTGATATTCCAACCAACTGAAGAAGGCCGGAGCGTACATCGGGCGAAAATTTATGATAAATATGGTGACAAGGATGAGGACAAAACTCCGAATAATATATATATATATATATATATATATATATATATATATATATACACGAGGCATAATGAGGGAATAAATAATGAAAATGAAGGAAAAACCGCTTATCAACGTTTTAATTTTTTACATCGGAATCACTCATTAAAATTCGAACATTCACCACAACATCTCATCCGTCACCTATCAATCCTACATATACCATAATACGGCAATCTCTCAGGGAGCCTAACAAACGCATTCCGTGACATAAAAAAAAAAGATTATAAAAACTTATATATAAATATCTAGGGGAAGGGAGGGGATGAACCCAAAAACAAATTTAAAAAAGAATTATGGCACAAGGCCGAAAAGGGCGACGGGGTTGAGTATGGTCTTCCTTGACTATCTTATACCGATCTAATACTGACAACGTAATCACACATTACAATGCGCACGTTCATCGCAAGAACTCACCTATCAATCTGACATATACCATAATAAGGTAAACTCCAAGGGAACCTAACAAACGCATTCTTTAACATAAAAAAATAAAGTTTATAAAAACTTATACATAGAAATATAACGGAAGGGAGGGGATGAACCCAAAAACAAAATAAAAATAGAATTAAGGAACAAGGACGAAAAGGTCGAAAGAGTTGCGTCGGGTCTTCATTGACTATCTTATACCTAGCTAATATTAACGATGAAATCACTCATTACAATTCGCCCATTCACCACAAGATCTCATATGTCGCCTATCAATACTACATATAAGATAATAAGGCAAAATCTGAGGGAACATGACAAACGCATTTCGTGACATAAAAAAACTAAAGATTATAGACACTTACAATATAGAAATCTAGGGGAAGGGAGGGGATGCACAAAAAAACAAAATAAAAATAGAATTAAGGCACAAGGACGAAAAGGGTGAAGGAGATGAGTCTGGTCTTCATTGACTATCTTATACCTAGCTAATAATGTCGACGCAATCACTCATTGCAATTCGCACGTACACCACAAGATCTGA
The DNA here is from genome assembly GCA_963932145.1 of Acanthosepion lycidas. Taxonomy (NCBI): domain Eukaryota; kingdom Metazoa; phylum Mollusca; class Cephalopoda; order Sepiida; family Sepiidae; genus Acanthosepion; species Acanthosepion lycidas. Next base: position 141,243,694 of record OZ010574.1, read on the forward strand.
TCTGACACCTATCAATCCTACATATAGCATAATACGGTAAAATCTCAGGGAGCATAACAAACGCATTCCGTGATGAAAAAAAAAAAAAAGATTGGAAAAGCCTATGCATATAAATCTAGGGGAAGGGAGGGGATGAACCGAAAAACAAAATAAATAGAATAGAACACAAAAATTAACGAAGAAAACGGCGACTTACCTCGTCAAACCAAGCGACAGCGTGTCGCGTGTATTCTTCGACGGAAAAAGTGGCGAAAAAGAAAACTAATTACCAAACAGAAGCGAACGTATTCCGCATAACATGCGGAAAATGGAATAATTGAATTAAAGAAAAAAACAGTCAGTCGCAGGATTCGATATAAAAGTATTTTGATATGCAAATTACGGAAAATCCTATCCCAGCTGTCGAATGGAAGAAATAGGTTCTGCCGATAAAAGCAGTTGGTGTTCTCAATTCGGGAGAAAAAATTCGGGCAGTAAAGCTCGTAGCCCATGTAAAATGTTGGAGTGTAAACATGACTTCACCAGTGGAAGTACTGCCGGTGCAAACCCAAAGTTTGTCACTTGCGAAAACACAGGCCTGGTCCGAAAGTGGATGGAGGAAAAAAGACTCTGCGTATTACGAAGAACAACGGGTGAAATACGAAGTGCCTGTAAAAGGGAATGACATTGTAACAATCCCGGGGGCCTTGAGCGCTATCAAGGTAAAAGTTATATCGCTGCTGACAACAGATGTCAAGACCCATAGACTCATTGGAGTCAACAGAAACAATGTGGAGGATGCGTTGAAGACCCTCAAGATTGCCCCCAAGATGTTGGCCCGCAGAAGTAATGCTATGTGGGACATTCTGCTTGGTTCAGAGCAAGAAGCAAAGCAGCTGGCCGGGAATATCTTGTCCACAGCAAACTTGCGGATCCAAACGGTGTATACGGGGACAAGAAAAACCAAAATAACAGTTCACGGCGTTCCTGTCGACATTCCCCAGGACAGAATGTGAGCGTTTTTTGCAAAGTTTGGCCAAGTGGAGCAAGTCAGTGCGGTCATAAGCAAGTCGGGGATAGCAACGGGAGACATGGTGCTCCAAGTGGTCCTCGACAGAGACAACTTTCGGGACATCCCAAACGTGATAACTAGCCGGGATAAGAGAATGCTGGTCGTGGTGGAGGGTAGGAGGCCGTGTTGTTGGGCGTGTGGTGCGGTCGGGCACATGGCGAAGGAGTGCTCCGGGAAAAAGGACCAGCAGCCAACAAAGGAGACGCCAGCAGTAGCAGCAGCAGGGGCAGAGGTGGCACCAACGAAAGATAAGGCCACCTCGGGAGCCTGGACTGAGGTGAAGAAAGTGGGGAAAGTGGCAACTCTACCCTCTACCCCAGTGCGACAGAAGGGGCAACAACAACAGAAGCCCCAGCAACAGCAACTAGAGAAGCCCCACCAGCAGCAGCTACAGAAGCCCAGAAGCAACAGCCTCCTCAGCAACAAGAGAATCACCAGCAGCCGAAACAGCAACAAAAACAGGAGCAGCAAAAACAACAGCAAAAAAAGCAGCAGAAACAACAACAAAAACTGCAGCAGGAGCAACAGCAATACCTCCACAAACAGAAGCAGGTGGAGAAAGAAACATCAATGGAGGTGGACAGAATGCCTCCACCGCGGGCTGCGTCCCTGAAAAGAAGCAGAGAAGAAGATCCAGAGGAAATAGAACCAAGACTTTCTGGACGTAGCAGGGCGGAGAGAAGCATGGACAGAACCAGACGGCACTCCTTCCCTGCTTCGCCAACAAGATCTTCCAGCTCCCCCAAAGTTAGGACCGTCCCTTCTTCCCCTTCCCGTGCTCCATCCACCTCTTTCCCCATTAAACCCTTAAGTTCACCTGATACTTCCCCGCACACGTCTACTTCCGCCCCTCCCCATTGTGCAAGGGAGAAGAAAAAAAGAAGAAATACTTCCCGGGTCCCGATGGGATTTGTAAAGTGGATAAGGAGGAGGCCAAAAAAGGCCTGTCTAAGCAAAAAAGGGAACTTTTGGGGCGCCTGTTTAAACTTGAAGAGGTAGATGGGAAGTCGGTGGAAGACCCACGAAACTTCCCTAACACCCCGGGAGTCATCACCGTCGGGGCGTAAGGGAAGTTTCGTTGAAAGTGTGGAGTCATATAAATGAGGCTCAAGTAGCCTACCCTAAATTAAGGGTGTGTGAAGAAAATAATGAAGACTTGAAAAAAATGAGTAATTTTTGCTCTGGGAGGGTTCCTGTTCTGCTCCATCCCTCTTTGTATAGAGCTATTAAACTAACATAACCCACAGACGTTAGCGGTATTGTCCTGGGTGGTCGTAGACAGGGGGCGGGGTGCTAGCGAGAGAAGGGGCGATCGTAGGCTGGTTGATCTGATCAACGATTATGGTTTCGTTGATAGATACCGGGTCGATCACCCCGGGGGAAAAATGTGGACCTGGGCCCTTAATTGGCCTTTTGAAGAGGTAGTTAGCCACCTTGATAGAATGTTAGTTAGAGGAGCCGACATAGATTTACTAGATTGTCCCACGTTCCACTGGGTAGGCTATTCGGATCACAAACTCGTTTGTGCCCGGGTGGCGTTAGAACATAGGCCTAGAATGGCTGGTTACTGGAAGTTCAATCTGTCTTTACTGGACAGGCGGGACTTCCAGGAGCAGCTAACTAGACTAGTGCAGCGGGAGCTAGTGGGGGCGGTAATCGGGAATAGGTGGTGGGAGCGACTTAAGTGTAGGATTAGGTCTTTCACCATTGATTTCTGCAAGCGGCTCGCTCTAGATAGAGCTGAAAAGGTGAAAACGCTTAAGTCTAGTTTTTCCCGGGCGGCGGCTGGGGGGATCCCCTAGAGATAGCCTTAGCTAAGGAGGCCCTGGATGGTTCGAATAGCGAGCGCTACATGGGCAAAGTAATTAGACATAAGTTAAGCAAGATGTCTTCCGGAGCGGTGAATATGGGCGCAGAACCTGCGCAGGGAAGAGGTCCGTCGAGGTGGCGATCGTTACATTCGTGAAGTCAAATCCTCGGAGGGGCGTACTCTTTGGGCGACTGACGACATGTGCGAGGCGTTTCGGCGGCATTTCGAGAGCCGGTTTACCAGGGAGCCTGGTCTTCGTGAGGAGGAGTTTCGCATCTACTTGGCTGACTTTCCTCGGCTTTAGCCGACTGAAGCGGCTAGCTGCGAGGGAGAGATCACGGGGGGGCGAAGTCTAAGCGGTTTTGAAGAAGGTCGGCAGAGTCAAGTCGCCCGGTCTGGATGGTTTGCCCTATGAATTGTACTTGAGGCTGTCGCACATCTTTGTTCCGATTTTGACTGCAGTGTTCAACAACTGGTTTCGGTAGGGGTCCATCCTCAGCCGCATCACCAGGGGCGTAATCACTCTGTTGAAAAAGGGCAAGGATGGTGGGGGGAAACTAGATGGTTACAGGCCCATAACTCTGCTAAACACAGAGTTAAAGATTTTGGCCAAGATCCTGCAGGAGCGTTTGCAGTCAGTTGCCGAGTCTCTGTTGGGTCCTGAGCAGACTTGTTCTGTGAGAGGCCGAACAATTCAGAGCAACCTGGATCTGATCCGCACGATCATAGAGGGTGTGAAAGACGACGAAGAAGCCGCGCTGATCAATTTGGATCAGTCCAAGGCATTTGATAGGGTCGACCATCGCTAACTTGCTACTGTCCTGCAGTCTGCTGGATTCGCACCCAACTTCTGCCGCTGGATTAGCCTCCTGTATCGCTCCACCAGTGCTTTGATACAGGTGAACGGAAGGTTTCAGACGCTTTTGTACTGCCTAGGTCGGTTCGTCAGGGTTGTCCGCTGTGGCCTCTCCTTTATGCTTTGGCGTTGGAGCCTCTCCTTCGCCGGCTGGGGGACGAGGCGTGCAGTCCGGCCCTACGTGGAATCGCCGTTCCTGGAGGGTCTCGAGCCAGGGTTTCCGCGTACGCCGATGACGTATCTGCTTTCGTGTCGTCCCGTAGCGACATTGAGGCGGTGCAGAAGCGATAGATCGGTACGAGAAGGTGACAGGGGCCAAGATAAACCGCGACAAGTCGTCCGGCTTGCGGTTAGGTGCCTGGAAGTGGGTCGATCTTCCGGGCCGCTTCGGTTGGACGGACGGTCCTGTCCGCATTCTTGGAGTGTGGTTTGGACCCGACCTCCAGCTGGAGAAGAACTGGTCTGAAGTACGAGCAAAGGTCGATTCTGCCGGTCAGACAAGGAATCGACTGAGGTTGTCTATGAAGGGCAGGGCGGAGGTGTGTGTTACATACATTTTCTCCCTGGTTCTTTATCGATTGTCCGTACTTCCTCTCTGTAAGACCCACAGGCAGGTGCTCGAGCGATCGCTATCCTCTATTTTATGGAGGGGACGCGGGAATCGGGTCGACAGACGAGTCTGCACTAAAGGTCTGTGTCAAGGGGGGCTGGGAATGCCGCACCTGATGAGTCACATCCGTGCCTCTAGGCTGGTTTTCCTACGCCGTGCATTGACTGGAGGAGATCCGATGCTGGAGGGGATTGTTAGGGACGCGTTCCCTGGCCTTACCATCAGACCCCCCATCTCGCGGGTTGAGCGCCATCGTAAACACCGGGATCAATCGGTTTTCCTTCGCCAGTGTCGTTCGGCCTTGAAGGCCGTTTCTCGGTCCAGTGACCTATCACAGCCTAGGAAGGTATTCTATCATGGATTAGTGGAGGGGCCCGCGAAGGATCCCCTACGAGTTACGCTTGGCTTGTCGGAGGAGGAGTATCGCTCCTACTGGTCTTGGGCGCGAGCGGCGGATTACCTCAGTAACCCTGAGTTTTCGCTTAGCTGGCGATTGCCTCGGAATCGGCTGCCACTCAACGACAAGGCTTTTATATGGGGCTTAGAGGATTTACCAGACTGAACGGTGTGGCCTTGGCTTAGAGGAAACGGCTTCGCACGCCTTCTACCATTGCCCAGGGTCCGCCCCTTATGGGACCATGTCGCCGAGCTGACGGCTCGTTTTGATCCCGAACAGCTTGTGGCCATTGATCGTGGAAACGCGTGTGACAATGTGTCGCCTCCGTATTCCCGGGGGAAACGGATGGTGTTTCTGACGCTGCTAGCCACGGCTCGAATAGTGATTTGGACGACGCGAAAGGAGGAAGTCTTGCGAGGCAACCGTCTTTCTTATCAGGATCTAATCCGATTCTTTGAGCATCAGCTCAAGATGAAGATTAGATCGGATAGAAACAATCTTTAGCGAAAGGTGGGTAAAAGAGGCGAGCTTGGTTCGTGTGAACGGGGCTAGCCTTGATTTTCTCTTCTAGGTCAACCTATGGCACATCGGGGTGGCTTCCTGTGGAACCCTCCCCTTGGTTAGGATTAGACAAGCTTCAGTGTACCTAGTTAATGTGAGTAAGTGTTGTTCCTGGCCTGTATCCCGGATGCTCTTTGGTTATGATTCAAGTCGAGAATCCCAACCTCCCCAGTTTGTTTGGCCCCAATTTTTCATCTCGACTGGGTCAGCTTTATATTTTTCCAGGTCCATATAATATTTTATCCCTTTTTTCCCCCACTCCCTTAGCGAGAGAGCCTCTTGATTCTGTCCTTTGGGCCGAATACAGCAGCCTCTCTGTTTTAAGGGTTGGGCGGTCCCTACTAACATCAATTACGTTCAGTTTGTATTTTGTGTTAATTTTAGTTTATTATTATTGGGTTCATCTCCCTCCCCTTTCATTGATCATTATTAGAATTTTAATGTATATTGTTTATTATCATACAAATTTTTATGGCATGGGGTGCGTTTTATAGGTTCCCCTTGAGAGGATGTAGTATTATGTTGGATGGAGGATTGAATGGTGATGGATGAGTTCTTGTGGTGAACGGGTAAATTGTAATGTATTAATGGGTACCTGAATCTGATTAGCTAGGTATAAGATAGTTAGTGTTGACCAGCATTAACCCCTTTTTCGGCCTTGTGCCACAATTTTGTACGTAAGTATGAATTAAATAATGAAAAAATTCGGGCATTTTTGGTTTCGGCGTTTGTTAGTGAGCGAGTTATTTTTCTGACTGGTTACACGCATTATGATTTGAAATAGTACCGGCGAATCGAGTTTTCAGCATTTCTTTCTGCCCACGATATTCGAGTCTGGACTTACAGTGATTCTTCTTTGTCTTGTGGAAGTAATCTGCGACAAATACTTCCTTTGCTTTCAGAACGCTTACAAGCTATTTCGGCAGTATGACTGATAAGACATTTGACGTCAAGTTAATACCAGAGTTTGATGGATCAGTGGCCGGACAAGCAGAACTTGTTTGTGACCTGTGTGGGATTAAAAAGGTTGAACGTGTTCTTCCTCTGAGGTTGACGGGCGGAGCATTTTCTGTTTACCAACAGTTAAACTCGGAGCAAAAATCTGATGTCGAGCAAATAAAACGAGCCTTGTGGATTGCCTTTGCGCCGGATCGTTTCTTGGCTTACGAACAGTTCGTGGAACGCCGACTGCGCCCGGACGAATCCGTCGACGTGTTCCTAGCCGACTTGAAGAAGCTAGCAGGTCTTTTTGGTGGGATATCACAGCAAGGACTAGCATGTGTGTTCATAGCAGGGTTACCAGCGCACGTCAAGCAACTACTGCGCGCGTCTTCCAGGATGGAAGAAATGAATACAAACCAACTGTTGGACCGAGCTCGAGCCATAATGAAAAATCAAAATGCAACTCAGAAAATGGTTGCAGCTACCATTTTACCAGGCGGTGCTGATAAACCACCATATGTTAAACGTCGGGAGGGTATGCGATCCTATCGATGCTCTGGGTGGAGTCACTTTTCCAGGGACTGCCCGGTTCGACGGGAAGACGCCCGGCAGCCACGCAGGTCACCTTCAACAATGCGTTGCTTCCGGTGTCGAGAGATAGGCCACATTGCTTCATCGTGTCCGGGAAAAGACGTCAGCGCCGGTCTCTTCCCTAAGCGAGTTATGAATGAGGCGCTACCTATCTTGGGTATTTACGTGGACGGAATTAAGAGAATGGCACTGGTGGACACTGGCTGCTCACAGACACTCGTGAGTAAGTCAGCCTGTCAATCCTGGCGGGAGACGGAGGTTGACGTACTCACCGTAAACGGAAATACTCTCAAATGTTACGGAGTTGGAAGTATCAAGCTTGACGTGGATAACGCAAACCCCCTTGGTAGTGGATGGAGAGCTATTGGGTTTCGACTTGTTGCTCGGGTTTAACGCCATTAAAAATTTGGGCGGAATCCAAATAACAGAGAGTGGCGATATACGGTTTCCCAAGCGTGGAATAGTCTGTTGTGCCGCCATTAAAATAGAAGACCCTGATTTATGTGCCGAATTCGACCCAAGCCAAAAGATATGGGTCGCATCATGGAAGTGGTCTAATGGTCGATCACCGGAGAGTTTGCGAAATCGGATGCCCGAGTACCCAATACCAAAGGGAGTCAAAATTGAATACGACCAAGAGCTGCAGACCTGGCTTGATAACGGTTGGTTGCAGCCTTATCCTCAAAAGGAACTGGGTCCTCCAAAAGGTTTAATTCCGTTGATGGCGGTGGTGCAGAAAAACAAAAATAAAGTGCGGCCAGTATTAGACTATCGAGAGCTGAATGAGTGTCTCGACGCACACACAGCCAATGCTGACGTGTGCGCACAGAAACTGAGGGAGTGGCGTAAAAAAAGACCGGAAGTCGCTATCCTTGACCTATGGCAGGCTTATTTGCAAGTACATATCCATAAGTCACTGTGGCCCTTTCAAACTGTAATCTTCAAGGGACGAAGATATTGCTTGACCCGAATGGGTTTCGGGTTGAATGTTGCACCAGCCATAATGAAGTCCATTGTGGACGCCGCGTTAATGAAGACGAGTCAGTTCGACGGGCAACCTCATCATATATTGATGATATTTATGTTGACGAGAGCATGATTTCAGCAGCTCGCGTGAAAGAGCACTTGGCTACGTTTGGTTTGACCTGTAAGGATCCGAAGCGGTTACGGGACGGCACACGTGTGTTGGGTTTGCACGTCGCAGAAGATAACAACACGCTTAAGTGGACACGTGAAAATGGCATTCCATCAGTTCCTGAGGTCCTGACACGACGTAACATCTTCTCGTGGTGTGGAAAACTGGTGGGTCACGTTCCTGTATGTGGGTGGCTTCGAGTTGCGGCATCATTTGTAAAACGCAGGACAGTATCGATCACGTCTGGTTGGGACGACGAAGTGACAGATGCCCCCCTTAAGAACATGATTGAGGACATAGCGGAAAGAATACGCTTGAACGACCCTGCACACGGTAAGTGGTGCACAAGCGGACATGCTTATGAGGTATGGGTCGATGCAAGTTCTCTCGCCACAGGGGTTTCGTTGGAGGTTAACGGAAGCGTTGTAGAAGACGCATGTTGGCTGCGACCTGTGAAGCACGCCCAACATATCAATTTATCAGAATTGGATGCTATTCTGAAGGGCGTCAATTTAGCATTACAGTGGAGCTCAACGGAGCTACACCTCTTCACGGACTCCGCGTGTGTGCACCGGTGGGTATCAAACATGCTCACTGGCAAAGCCAGAATACGAACTAAGGCGGCAAGTGAGATGCTGATCCGGAGGCGTTTGAATACTCTTGAAAAGCTGATACAAGAGTATAACTTATTGATCACGATACGATTAGTAACGTCGAGTGAGAATCGAGCGCATAAGCTCACCAGAGTACCGCAACGATGGTATGATATGATAAAGAAGGAAACCGAACCAATACGCCCAATATGCGCTTCCATGGTGAATGAAACCTCTCCTGATCAGATACGTGCCATACATTACCAGAGTGGACACCCTGGCGTCAGGCGGACGCTATATTTTGTAAGACGAGTCTACCCTACGACATCAAAGGCGGCTGTCAAGGCAGTGGTCAGAAAATGTAAAGAATGCCAGTCAATTGACCCAGCCTCAGGTCGTTGGCCTCGTGGTAGTTAGAAAGTATTTTTTTTGGACGAGGCCCACTATCAGAAATCCTGACCGACAATGATACTGCATTTCGCAGTTAGTTCTTTAAAGATTTCCTGAATGACTGGGGAGTCCAACTTCGTTTTCGCTGCGCCTATGTTCTTGCAGGAAACGGTATAGTGGAAAGATCTCATCGGAGTATAAAGCGAATTGCAGCAAGAAAGCAATGTTCGATAACGGAGACAGTATACTGGCATAATATCACGCCGAAGGATGATATATTGTCGACTAGTGCGCCTGCCAATATGATTCACCGTTACCAACTGAAAGTGAGAGGAAGTACTACAAGATTACCACCTGATCATTGTAGGCATCACAATATATACAAAGTTGGGAACAGAGTATGGGTGAAAGCTACCCATGGCCGGTGTACCTCCAGGTATCAAGTGGGTCGCGTGACGGACATTGTAAGTCCACAAACCGTACTAGTTGACGGGATGCCACGGCATATAAAAGATCTTCGCCTTTTCATTGATTCTGATACATCGCCGAGCGAATCCAATGATGATTCATCGTCTGACAGTGAGCAGATAATTGAGATCTTCGAATCCGATGCTTCCACAGACACAGAACTTCTGGAAACTCGAGATACGTCTGATGACTCCTCAGGAGACGACTCTCCGACACGCGTAATGGAAATAGTGCCATTACGTCGAAGCACCAGGATAGAGAGACCTGCTCCAGGTTGTTCGATTTGTGATAGTGAGATCAGTGGGGAGTATAGCGAAGAAAACGGCGACTTACCTCGTCAAACCAAGCGAAAGCTTGTTGCGTGTATTCTACGACGGAAAAAGTGGCGAAAAAGAAAACTACTTACCAAACAGAAGGGGACGTATTCCGAATAACATGCTGAAAATGGAATAATTGAATTAAAGAAAAAACAAGTAAGTCGCAGGAGTCGCTATAAAAGTATTTTGATATGCAATTTACTCTCAGCTCTCGACGAATGGAAGAAATAGGTTCTGCCGATAAAAGCAGTTGGTGTTCTCAATTCGGGAGAAAAAATTCGGGCATTTTTGGTTTCGGCGTTTGTTAGTGAGCGAGTTATTTTTCTGACTGGTTACACGCATTGTGATTTGAAATAGTACCGGCGAATCGAGTTTTCAGCATTTCTTTCTGCCCACGATATTCGAGTCTGGACTTACAGTGATTCTTCTTTGTCTTGTGGAAGTAATCTGCGACAAATACTTCCTTTGCTTTCAGAACGCTTAAAAATATAAATAAATATAGAATTATGGCACAAGGAAGAAAACGGAGAAAAGGTTGAGTCTGTCTTCATTGACTATCTTATACCTAGCTAATAATGAAGTCGCAATCAATCATTACAATTCGCACATTCACCACAATATCTCACCAGTCACCAATTATGCCTACATATACTATAATATGGCAAACTAGCAGGGAGCTTAACAAACGTATTCCGTGACATAAAAAAAAAAACAACTAAAGATTATAAAAACTTATACATAGAGATCTAGGGAAAAGGAGGAGATAAAGCCAAAAACAAAATAAAAATAGAATTAAGGCACAAGGAAGAAAACGGAGAAAAGGTTGAGTCTGGTCTTCATTGAATATCTTATACCTAGCTAATATTGACGACGCAATCACTCATTACAATTCGCACGTTCACCACAAGATCTGATCTGACACCTATCAATCCTACATATAGCATAGTACGGTAAAATCTCAGGGAGCATAACAAACGCATTCTGTGATGAAAAAAAAAAGATTGGAAAAGCCTATGCATAGAAATCTAGGGGAAGGGAGGGGTTGAATCCAAAAACAAAATAAAAATAGAATAGAACCCAAAAATAAAATAAAAATAGAATTATAAAACAAGGACGAAAAGGGCGAAAGTGTTGAGTATGGTCTTCATTGATTAACTTATACCCAGCTAATATTGACGTTGCAATCAATCATTTCAATTCACACCTTCACCACAAGATCTCATCTGTCACCTATCAATCCTACATTTACAATAATACGGCAAACAATCAGTGAGCCAATCAAAAGCATTCTGTAACATAAAAAACTAAAGGTTATAAAGACTTATACATAGAAATCTAGGGGAATGGAGGAGATGAACTCAAAACAAAATAAAAAAAGAATTATCGCACAAGGAGGAAAAGGGAGAAGGGGTTGAGTCTGGTCTAAATTAACTTATACCTAGCTAATATTGACGTCGTAATCACTCATTACAATTCGCACCTTTACCAAAAGATCTCATCTGCCATCTATCAATCCTACATATACCATAATATTGAAAACTATCACGGTGTATATCAAAAGCATTACGTGAGATAAGAAAAAAAAAACTAAAGATTCTAAAATCTTATACATAGAAATCTAGGGGAATGTAATGGATGAATCCAAAACAAAATAAAAATAGGCAACAGGCCGAAAAATTGGAAGGGGTTGAATCTCGTCTTCATTGAATCTATTATACCTAGCTAATATGGACGACGCAATCACTCATTACAATTCGCACATTCACCACATTCAGTCTCATCTGTCAATCAATATACATTAATATGGGAAAATATCAGGGCGACTAACAAACGCATTCCGTGACATAAAAAAAAATGATTATAAAAAAATATACATATACATAGAAATCTAATGGAAGGGAGGGGATGAACCGAAAAGCAAAAAATAAAATAGAATTATAGCACAACGCCGAAAATTGAGAAGGGGTTCAGTTTAGCCTTTATTGACTAACATAAACCAAGATAATATGGACGTCGCAAACACTCATTACAAGTCGCACATTCACCACTAGATCTCATCTGTCACCTATCAATCCTACATATTCCGTAATACGACAAACAATCAGGGAGACTAACAAACGCATTCCGTGACATAAAAAATAACTAAACATTATAAAAAGTTATATATAGAAGTCTAGGGGAAGGGAGAGGATGAAACCAAAAACAAAATTGAAAATAGAATCATAGCACAAGGCCGAAAATGGAGAAGGGGTTGAGTCTGGTCTTCATTGTCTATCTTATAACTAGCTAATATTGACGTCGCAATCACTCATTACAATTCGAACATTCACCACAAGATCTCATCTGTCACCTATCAATCCTGCATATTCCGTATCATAATATGGCAAACTATCAGGGTGCCTATCAAACGCATTCATTGACATAAAAAAAATAAAGATTATAAAAACTGATGGATAGAAATCTATGGGAATGGGGGGGATGAACACAAAACAAAATAAAAATAGAATTATGGCACTAGGCCGAAAAGGGGAAAGGGGTTGAATCTGGTCTATATTGAATACCTTATACCTAGCTAATATTGACGACACAATCATTCATTACATTTCGCACATCCACAACAAGTTCTTATCTGTCAGCTATCAATCCTACATATACATTAATATGGCAAACTATCAAGGAGACTAGCAAACGCATTCCGTGACATAAAAAATACTAAAGAATATAAAAATTAATACATAGAGATCTTGGGGAAGGGAGGGGATGAACCTAAATCAAAATAAAAATAGAATTATGGCACAAGGCCGAAAAAAACTTATACATAGATATGTAGTGGAATGGAGGGAATGAAGCCATAAACAAAATAAATATAGAATTATGGCACAAGGAAGAAAACGGAGAAAAGTTTGAATCTGGTCTTCATTGACTATCTTATACCTAGCAAATACTGACTTCGCAATTACTCATTACAATTCGCATATTCACCACAAGATCTGAACTGTCACCTATGAATCCTACATATAATATAATATGGCAAACTATCAGGGAGCCTAACAAACGCATTCCGTGACATAAAATAAACTAAAGATTAAAAAGCTTATACATAGAGATCAATGGGAATGGAGGGGATGTAGCCAAAAACAAAAAAATATGGAATTATGGCACAAGGGCGAAAAGGGAGGAAGGGTTGAGTCTCTGGTCTTCATTGGTTATCTCATACCTACCTAATATTAAAGTCGCAATCACTCATTACAATTCGCACCTTCACCACAAGATCTCATCTGTCACCTATCAATCCTACATTTACCATAATACGGGAAACAATCAGGGAGCCAAACACAAGCATTCCGTAACATAAAAAAAAAACCTAAATATTATAAAGACTTATACATAGAAATCTAGGGAAATGGAGGAGATGAAACCAAAACAATATAAAAAAAAGAATTATGGCACAAGGCTGAAAAGAGAGAAGGGGTTGAGTCTGGTTTAAATTATCTTATACCTAGCTAATATTGACGTCGCAATCATTCATTATAATTCGCACCTTTACCAAAAGATCTCATCTGCCATCTATCAATCCTACATATACCATAATATGGAAAACTATCAGGGCGTATTTCAAAAGCATTACTTGAGATAAGAAAAAAAACTAAAGATTCTAAAATCTTATACATAGAAATCTAGGGGAATGTAATGGATGAACCCAAAACAAAATAAAAATAGGCAACAGGCCGAAAAGTTGGAAGGGGTTGAATCTCGTCTTCATTGAATCTATTATACCTAGATAATATGGACGACGCAATCACTCATTACAATTCGCACATTCACCACATTCAGTCTCATCTGTCAATCAATATACATTAATATGGGAAAATATCAGGGCGACTAACAAACGCATTCCGTGACATAAATCTAAGGGAAGGGAGGGGATGAACCGAAAAGCAAAAAATAAAATAGAATTATAGCACAACCCCGAAAAGGGAGAAGGGGTTGAGTCTAGTCTTCATTCACTAGCATAAACCAAGCTAATATGGACGTCGCAAACACTCATTACAATCGCACATTCACCACTAGATATCATGTCACCTATCAATCCTACATATTCCATAATACGATAAACATTCAGGGAGATTAATAAACGCATTCCTTGACATAAAAAATAACTAAACATTATAAAAAGTTAGATATAGATGTCTAGGTGAAGGGAGGGGATGTAACCAAAAACAAAATTGAAAATAGAATCATGGCACAAGGCCGAAAATGGAGAAGGCGTTGAGTCTGGTCTTCATTGAATATCTTATCACTAGCTAATATTGACGTCGCAATCAATCATTACAATTCGAACATTGACCACAAGATCTCATCTGTCACCTGTCAATCGTACATATATCATAATATGGCAAACTATCAGGGTGCATATCAAACGCATTCATTGACATAAAAAAAATAAAGATTATAAAAACTGGTGGATAGAAATCTATGGGAATGGAGGGGATGAACACAAAACAAAATAAAAATAGAATTATGGCACTAGGCCGAAAAGGGGAAAGGGGTTGAATCTGGTCTATATTGAATACCTTATACCTAGCTAATATTGACGACACAATCATTCATTACATTTCGCACATCCACAACAAGTTCTCATATGTCAGCTATCAATCCTACATATACATTAATATGGAAAACTGTCAGGGAGCCTAACAAACGCATTCCGGGACATAAAAAAAAAAATAATTTTATAAAAACTTATACATAGAAATCTACGGTAAGGGAGGGGATGAATCCAAAACCAAAAAAAAAAAAAATAATTATGGCACAATAACGAAAAGGGAGAAAAGGTTGAGTCTGTCCTTCACTGACTACCTTATACCTAGCTAATATTGACGTCGCAATCACTCATTACAATTCGCATATACACCGCTAGATCTCACCCGTCACCTATCAATCCTACATATACCATAATATGACAAACTATCAGGGAGCCTAACAAACGCATTCCGTGACATAAAAAAAACTAAAGATTATAAAAACTTATACATAGAGATCTAGGAGAAGGGAGGAGATAAAGCTACAAACAAAATAAATATAGAATTATGGCACAAGGAAGAAAACGGAGAAAAGGTTGAGTCTGGTCTTTATTGACTATCTTATACCTAGCTAATATTGACGTCGCAGTCAATCATTACAATTCGTACACTCACCACTAGATCTCAGGAGTCACCTATTATGCCTACATATATCGTAATATGGCAGACTAACAAACGCATTCCGTGACATAAAAAAACAACTAAAGATTATAAAAACTTACATATAGAGATCTAGGGGAAGGGAGGGGATAAAGCCAGAAACAAAATAATTATAGAATTATGGCAGAAGGAAGAAAACGGAGAACAGGTTGAGTCTGTTCTTCATTCACTATCTCATACCTACCTAATATTGAAGTCGCAATAAGTCATTACAATTCGCACATACGCCACTAGATCTCACCTGTCACCTATTATGCCTATATATACCATAATATGGCAAACTCTCAGGGAGTCACCAAACGCAATCCCTGGCATAAAAAAAACGAAAGATTATAAAAACTTATACATAGAGATCTATGGGAAGGGAGGTGATGAAGCCAAAAACAAAATAAATTTAGAATTATGGCACAAGGAAGAAAAGGGAGAAAAGGTTGAGTCTGGTCTGGTCTTCATTGATATTGACGTCCCAATCAATCATTACAATTCGCACACTCACCACTAGATCTCACCTGTCACCTATTATGCCTACATATACCGTAATATGGCAAACTATCAGGGAGCCTAACAAACGCATTCCGTGACATAAAAAAACTAAAGATTATAATATCTAATACATAGAAATCTAGGGGATGGGGTGGGGATGAAGCCAAAAACAAAATAAAATAAATATATAATTATGGCACAAGGCCGAATGGGGAGAAATGTTTGTGTCTTGTCATCATTGAATATCTTTCATTTCGCATATTCACCACGAGATCTCACCTGTCACCTATCAATCCGACATATACCATAATATAGTAAACTATCAGATTTTACTATGTGAAGGGAGGGATGAACACAAAAATAAAATAAATATCAAAACAAAGTATAAGTGATGTTAGTAGGACCCGTCTAGACCTCAAAACAGAAAGGACTTTGTATTCTCTTAAAGTCCATGGTGTTTTAATGTTTTTTGTTTACAAATTGAAAAAAATAATGATTCCTTTTTTTCCGTTGGACTGAAAAATTCGCTGGATATAGTTTTCCCTGTGTTTAACCTGGGCTAACCTCGCCCGAAATTAGGCTAGTTTATGATGGATTTTATTACTTTCGTTTCTTTAATTCAGGTAACTTAGCTAAGCGATATATGATCATTGGCCCCTTTTATTTCTGACCCTATTTTTCTTTAGTCTAATTCCTCATCCCCTCTCTCGTAGGGTGGCCAATACCGTCAGTGTGTGTTTGCGTGAGTTCTTGGGATGAATGAATGTTTAATATTATTATAGTCCTGCATTGATTTCGTCCAGCTAACCGATGTTCTCCCACATTTAATGATTTGGGTTTTTTTTTTTTTTTTCAAACTTTGTTTTCTTTCTTGTAAATAGATCTTGTAAACACACGTTGGGGTTATTTTTTAATTGTTGTTTATATTCCCCTAACACAATTCTTTGGCAATTAAAGATTATTTTTTGTTGACAGTTCACTCAATGCACAGCAAAATATTTCACTCTTGCTTCCTTGCTTCTTTCTTCGGATACAAATTCATTTATCGCTGTTGTTTTTAGTACAGATTAACACATAATCTATTGTATTTGTCAATGTTATGTTTTCTGCAATTCTGAGGGCCTGATAACATGGATATACATTTTTAACGTTCTAAAACTCTTTTAATTAACTATAACAAAAGAATTATTTATGTCTAAGTATTAAATTGGTATACTAACTCTTGTTTTTGTTTTTTTGTTAAAGTAACCAAGATCCTTTTACCCTCATGTAACGTGTACATGAGGAACGCTTATATATGCTATGAGAGTGGGTGTTTTTTCCAGCTTTTTGGTAGTCAAACTTCATATATATTAATTACTTATAAGTTACTGATTTGTTGTAAGTATTACAAATACCTCTGTAAATTACTCACAAACATCACCTTAAGTGAAATCCTTATCTTTTGTTCCTCTAAATATTGTATGCAAACACTTTCCTTTGGCAATTGCAGTTTATTTTTGTTGCTAGTTCAATGAATGCCCAGAACAATATTTATATATTGATTCCATATTTGGTCACAATGTCTTTGATTGTTGTTGATTTTTTTATAGATTAACTCATAATCGATTGTATTTATCAATGTTGTTATGTTTTCTGCAATTCCGATTGGCTTGATAATACGAAAATAAAATTTAAAGTTCTAAAACACTTTTAATTGCCTAATAGCATATGAATTATTTATCTAGATATATTAAATTGATGGATTAACTCTTGTTTTTTCTAAAGTAGCCAAGATTCTTTAACCGCATGAAACGTGTACATGAAGAACGCCTATATATTTTATAAGAGTGAATGTTTTCTTTCCAGGTTTTAGTAGACAAATTTCATATATATCAATTACTGGTAAGTTACTGATTTTATATAATTATTACAAGTTCTTGTGCAAATAACACATTAACATCACCTTAAATGGAATCCTTATATTTTGTAATCCGAAATCTTGTATGAAAACACATTTCTTTGGCAATTATAGATTATTTTTTTGTTGTTATTTCACTGAATGCCCAGCACAATATTTCTCTATTGCTTCATTCTACGATCACAAATTCTTTGATCGCTCTATTTTTTATTACATATTACCACATAATCGACTGTATTTATCAATGTTGTTATTTTTTATGCTCTTCGGAGAGGCTTCATAATAGGAATATAAATTTTTAACGTTATAAACAATTTAATTAATTATAGCATAAGAATTATTCATGTATATGTATATAATAAATTGGTGGATCAACTCTTGTCTTTTGTTAAGTCATCAAGATTCTTTTACCCGCATGAAACATGTACATGAGGAACGCCTATATATGTTATAAGAGTGAATATTTTGTTCCCAGTTTTTTAGTAATCAACATTCATACATATATCAATTACTGAGACGTTACTGATTTTTTTTGTAATTATTACAAATTGGTGTACAAATCCCACTCTAACATCACCTTAAGTGAAATCTTTATCTTTTGTTTTCTAAATCTTATTTGCAAACATTTTTTGTTTGTAAGTTCACAGAATTCCCAGCAAAATATTTCTCTTTTTCTTCATTCTTCGGATACAAATTCGTTGATCGCTTTTCATTTTACTACAGATTAACAGATAATCGATTGGATTTGTCAATGTTGTTAAGTTTTCTCCAATTCTGAGGGCTTCATAATACGAATATAAATTTTTAACGTTCAAAAACACTTTTCATTTCCTATAGCATAAGAATTATTTATGTATATATATTAAATTGGTGAATTAACACTTGTTTTTTGTTAACTAGCCAAGAATCTTTTACCCGCATGAATTTTTTTTTTGTTGGTATCGATATTCAAAATGTTATATATAATGATGTGTGAAATACATGTGTATCATATCTTTTTGGTTAATATCATCTTAAATATAAACATTTATTTTGCTAACTGACATTTTTGAAGTTTAACCATTTGTTTTATTTTAATTATCAACATATGCACAATAACAAAATTCTACCATTCCTCTAGGCTTTGAATATTGTTAATTCTTCTATAAGAGAAATAATAAAGATTACTTCATATATATATATATATATTTTTTTTTTCTTTTTTCTATTTTTTATTTAATTATTTTTTTTAATTTTTTAATTTAATTTTATTTTATTTTTTATTTATTTATTTTTTTATCTCCCCCTACTCGTCAGTGTGTTCGACCATAGTAACACATTTTGTCCCAATCATTCAAACGTATTTGATGGTTTAGTTAGAAATCCCGGTTCGAAAGAAAAATCAGAAGAATGTGGAAAATTGAAATTCTTTGGCTAGATGCGAAAGTGTTTCGTCAGTATTCTCATGATGTAGTTGCCGAATCTTCTTGTTTGATAAATTGTCTGAACTTGGAATTGTTTTGGCCGTTTCTTTCTCCTGTTCTTAATTTTATTGAAAACATGTCTCGCAAGTCCCCTATTTGGTGAGGGCTGAGGATTGGCCGTTGATCCCCACCACCAGGTCGATGCTTGGACTTAAGGTAAGACGTATATTCACTTCTTATCATGAGGAAGAAACGGACAAACACTCGCTGCCCCGTATTTTAGGGCATTTATTATGACATATCAATAAATCCGGTTAACCTTATTTTCTTCAATTAATTTTTAGAATATACATTGTGACTTATACTAATTTAAAACTTAATATTGCGAAAGGGAAAAATTTAAGTGTCAGCCAGGGCACTTTGCAACTTACCTCCCCCTCTCATCGTTCCCTCTGTTTTTAATAAGTTGTTCCTTCTTGTATGTGTTATGTGTAATAGGAGTAGGTAGGCTTTCCTACCGCCCGGTCAACACTCCTCCCCCCTTCTATTGGACATGAGTAGAGGCTTACGCATTGTTTCTTGTTTAGGAAGGGGTTCCCGGTACTCTCTCTTGCTGTCTCTCTCTCTCTCTCTGGCCTCTGTATTAGTGCAGCTCTGTTTCTCCGGTGATCTGTGGCATCACCTCTTCATTCTGAGGTTACACGGTTGACAGCTATCTGGTTGCTGTTTCCGATTGGTAGTTAGGAGCCCTAACTCTTGCGTAGCGTCTTGAGCGGCTGTATAATACCGGGGTGTTTGTAGTGCCATGTCGCGCATGGAAAGGTGTCCCTGCAGTCATATCCGGTGGGAAACCCTGAGGCCACATTATGATGCAGGTTGTGCCAACTCCTCTCTACCTACGTCACGGTCGAAACTCTCTGCTTCTTTTACATCGGGCCTTCTCATCTTCCAACCAAAATTCCACATGACTTACAAACACCGAAAAAGTAATCCTAAACCAGCCACTCAAAAATCACCTAAACCCTTCAACATTTCGTTCTCCAACATCCGTGACATTAGAACAAACCTCTGCAGTATGGAATCTTTCCTCACTGCAAACTGCCCGGATATACTGGCTCTCTGTGAGACCTACCTTGTCTCGTCTATCCTCTCCTCTGAGCTCTCGATCACAGGCTACCCTTCACTCCTCAGAAAAGACTCTCTAACCCATATGCACGGTCTTGGTGTCTACATCAAGGACCATCTCCCTCTGGTCAGAGAGTTCTCTCTCGAATCGCCAGACCAATCGTACATGTGTCTCCGACTATCTCTCCTCAATGCGGTAAACTATCTCTTCTTCCTTTACCGCTCTCCATCCTCTTTAGACGGTGGGATACTCGATACCATTTCTGACAGCATAGACAGGACTCTCTCCTTCCACCCGTTTGCTCACATATTTGTGTTTGGCGACTTTAACCTCCTCCCATACCATGTGGATCAATAATGCTACTACTGAACATACAGACATTCAAACGCTCAATTTGTCAGTCTCTCAATCCCTCTCGCAGATAATTAACTTCCCAACTCGTTTGCCTTCAACCGGGAAAGTACTGCCTCTGTTCTCGATCTGTGATTTACCTCCATCCCCGAGTCCTGTAGCGCCACGTAACTCTGCCCTCTTGGTAACTCTGATCATGCGGTAGTATCTGTTAACATCTCCTTCAACACCACCTCCTGCAAAGACCCTCCTACCACTAGAACTTCGTTCTAATATTAATGAGCTGAGTGGGACACGTTCCGTGATGTCCCCTGGGATGGTGTCTTTACGGTCCCTGTCCAAGAATCTGCTTCTGAGGTCCCATCCTGGGTTAAAGTTAGAATCGACGCTTTCATCCCATAAAGGAAATATAGGGTCAAGTCCCGCTCCTCCACATGGTTCTCCGCTGCTTGCTCAGCCGCCATCGCCCATAGGAACCACTACTTCCACCTATTCCGTAGCAACACGTTTGACTAAAATAGACGTCTCTTTGCCTCCACCCGTGACGAGTGTAAGTGTGTCCTCAACGCTGCTAAGTCACTATTTTTGGCTCGGATGAAGGAGCGTATTGCATCTCGAAAATTTGTCTCCAAAGATTATTGGCGTTTCTGCAAGAGCGTATTGAACAATTGCAAACCCTCTATGCCTCCTTCGTTCAACCAGTTCGAAGTCCTGACCTCCTCTTCCGACAAGGCTGAATGCTTTGCTCGGAAATTTTCATTCAGCTCGACGCTCGACTCTTCAGGTATATCCATACCCTACTTCCCTTTTAGAACTGAGGTCCTATTGGGTGGGTTACACATAACCCCGACTTTGGTATTGGGCGTTATCTCCAATCTAGACCCCGACAAGGCTAGTGGTGGAGATGGTATACCAGGCATTGTCTTGAAGAAATGAGCGCCTGAATTGGCGCCCGCCCTTTCTAAACTATACAACTACTGCCTCAAGGAATCTTGTTTTCCTGACTGCTGGAAGTCCTCTTCGATTGTTCCCGTCTTTAAGAACTCTGGCGACCGCTCTGACTGTTCTAACTACCGTCCTATCAGTCTCCTACCCCTCTTCGGCAAATTCTTCGAAGCCCTAATCAATACCGAGGTGGTTAACCACCTCACATTCCATGATTTGCTCTCAGACAAGCAATATGGCTTCCGCTTTGCCCAATCTACAGCTGATGTGCTTACGGCTATCACTGAAACTGTCTACCAAGCTCTTCGAAGTAACGGGGAAGCTCGTGCCGTGGCCCTAGTCATCTCCAAAGCATTTGATAGGGTTTGGCATGCCGGCCTTCTTCGCAAGATCCCGGGTTATGGCATTACGGGTCCATTGTTTGACCTAATACAATCATTCCTATCAAACCGTGAATTGATGGTCGTTGTCAACGAATTCTTCTCCAGTTCCTATCCCACGAACGCAGGTGTTCCTCAAGGAACCATCCTAGGCCCCACTCTATTCTTTATTTACATAAATGCCCTTCCTGACGCCATAAATGTCCAAATTGGCTTCTACGCGAATGACACCACAATTTATTTCCGCCTCAAAAACAAATCTATTGTCACTGACAAAACTAACCTGGTCGTGCGTCTCGAAAAAGATCTGGAGCGGGAACTGGCTCGTCAAATTAATGTTTCAAAAACAAAAATGCTTTCTATTAATCACCACAGAGATCATTCCCTGCCCTCCATTAGGATGTCTGACGCTCAACTTCTCGAGAGCAACTCTCTGCAGCTGCTCGGTCTCACGTTGACTGCTGACCTGAGATGGAATAAATACATTGAGTCAATTGCTTCGTCTACCACAAGAAAAGTTGGCGCGCCAGGAAATTTTTCTCCTCGGAATCGATCCTCCAGATATACAAATCAACAATTCGCCCTTGCTTGGAGTATTGCTGCCATATATGGTCTGGAGCCCCTTCTTTTTGTCTCGGTGTTCTTGATTAGATCCAAAGGCGGATATGCAATATAATTGGCCTTGCTCTGGCATCTCGTCTACAGTCACTTTCGCACGCGCGTCGTCGCCTCTCTCTATCTGTTTTACGAATACTTTAATGGCAATTGCTCTGAGCAGCTGCATTTCCTGGTTCCAAGTCGTCATGAGTTCAAGCTCCCTACGAGGCTGGCATCCAGCTCTCACCTCTTCACTGTCGAAACTATTAAATCTAGCCGTCTCTTCTACTCCAACAGCTTCATCTCTCGCACCTCTCGCCTGTGAAACTCCTTTCCCTATTCCAGTTTCCCTGAGAGCTATAATCTCCAGGTATTCAAGTGTAATGTCAAACGACATCTCCAGTTGCCTTGATCTATACACTACCCTTCTCCTCATCTTTTCTTCTATCACTCCTCTGATCTTGCTCCAAATTTTCTGTAACGCCTTGCGTCCTAGTGGCTTTCCGCCTTGCGTCCTAGTGGCTTCCCGCCTTGCTTTGGGTGAAAAAAAAATATATATGTTAGGTTTACATTGATGCGAAGACATATTGACACGAAGGAGAGAAGATGCTAAAATTCATTTATTTTTCTCGCAACACGAAAACATTTTTCACTTGACATATATTCCCTTATAATTGTTCTTGATATATAAGATATTGATATATTATATATATGTATATATATGTTTAAATTTACTATTGATATTGTCTTAATTACAATATACCGTCATTCGAAATGTTATATATAATGATATAAATATACATATGTATGATATGTTTTTGGTTAATATCTTCTTAAATGTAAACATTTATTTTGCTAATTGATTTTTTCAAGTTTAATCATTTTCTTTTTCGTTTTAATTAGCAACATATGCCCAATAACATGACTCTAGCATTCCTTTGGGCTTTGAATATTGTTAATTTCATCCTTCCTCCCATCAGCATGGCTGATGCTAAACTCGAATGCTGTGTCTGTTGCTAAGTAAATTGGTTCAATGTATAGTGGGCTACACAATTTTTCTCTCCGGAATCTCCAACTCAGGTGACTTAGCACAAAGAAGACTGTAGAGGCCTGCCACAAGTATACCATATTTACAAGTGATATCTTACGAAGGTAGTTAACCAGGTAATGAAAGAGGTGGTAATATGTTGGTGCAATGTCCTGCGAGTAATGTGGATTACACAGTCTTTCAGCCAAGGCGCCGAATGGTAATGCTCACCATCCGCGCCAAATTAGCCCAGGCATTGTCATGGAAGAAAAATAGACCGTGACTCCTACTCCAGTGTCTGTTGCGCATGTTCCTGCTGTTGCTAATACAGTTCCCTCGTGATGGCGTGGGCTTTTGATAGCAGCACATAGTGCACCATTTGTCGATTAGTCCCCCAGATATAGATCATAAACTTACATATGTGTAGAGGTTGTCTTGCGGTGTGAGGCACAATGTCGCATTGGGAAAAACACGGGGTCTTGTACCACACACGTGGCACAATCTATACAATTAACATATGGATTAATTAAAATCAGAAGACATTAGAGCCATGATTGCTGTAGCATCAGCACACTTATTATTATTATTATTACTAATATTTTTATTATTACTACTGCTATTACTACTTCTATTATTACAACTACTGCAACAACAACTTTCTTAAATATTTTATGTCTACTTCGGTTAAAAAAATGTTCTTCGAATATTTTTCACGAAAGGATAATATATTCCCTCGAGATTAGATTTTCAAAATAATTCCTCTTCAAGAATTACTGACTGTAGTCCAACGATCAAAACTAATTTATGTTAAATATAAATTCTCTGACTGGTGTTAGATTTTATTAGATTCTTTTGTCTTTATATTTATTTGCTAGTTACAACCATTTTCGGTGGAATGACTCTTTTCTATCTTTTACCGGCATGAAACTTGTACATGAGGAATGCCTATATATGTTATAAGACTGAATGTTTTGTTTCCTGTGTTAGATTTTATTAGATTCTTTTGTCTTTATATTTATTTGCTAGTTACAACCATTTTCGGTGGAATGACTCTTTTCTTTCTTTTACCGGCATGAAAATTGTACATGAGGAATGCCTATATATGTTATAAGACTGAATGTTTTGTTTCCTGTTTTTTATTAATCAAACTTCATATATATTTGTTACTGGTAAGTTTCTGATTTTTTTGTAAAGAAACAATTTATGCAAATTACACACTAACATCATCTTAAGTGAAATCCTGATTTTATTTTCTTCTAAATCTTGTGTGCAATCATTTTTCGTTGGTAATTATAGATTATTTTTTGTTGTTAGTTCTCTGAATGCCCAACATAATATTTTCTCTTACTTCCTTCTTCGGTCACAAATACTTTGATTGCTTTGTTTTAATTACTGCTTACCATAAAATCGATTTTATTTATGAATGTTATGTTTGCTGACATTTTGAGGGTTTCATAATGCGCATATAATTTTTAACTTTATAATATACTTTTAATTATCTATAGGATAAATATTATATATTTACACACACACACACACACACACATATATATATATATATATATATATATATATATATATATATATATATATATATATATATATATATATAGATAGATAGATAGATACGTTGCAGTGTCGAGAAACCCTCAAGATAAAGGCTGTAAGTCGGTGTTCTTTGTTGGCGTCCGACATTGTGTGGAGTATCCACTTACTCAACTTATACGCTTTTCCTCTGTGGTTTATTTGATGAAGGACCGGAAGCTGATCCAGATAAGGGAGCCGAAAGAAGAGGTGAAAGAAGACTAGCCTAGGATGTGCGTTATGGATTTCAGAAGCTCACGCCGGACTGGTGTGCTGGACTTGCAAGTATGGTGGGCATCGAGCCCGCGACTGTCCGACAAACTATGGAGGCGACCTATGGTCTTTGGGGCCGAACTGCACGACTTGTGGCAAGTTTGGCTCCGTGGTGTACGGCAGAAGAAGACCCTAAACTGGGGATAAAGTAAGTTAATACGATGGTGCCCCATACCGAAAAATAAAAGTGTCCGGGAAACGCCAATGAGACCCCCTGGAAAGAGTAAGAGGCAGGGTGACGCCAGTGCAAGTAAGACCTCTGAGATGCTGGACATGTGGTGTGGTCGGGAAATTTTCGGCAAGTTGTGAGAAACGGTGTTGGCGCTGTGGAGGAGTGGGTCACATGAGATGAGCCTGTCATCGCAGGAGAAAGATATAACACACCAAACGGAACAGCCCTAACTCGAATAGATGGGAGAAATGGGTTGCTAGTCCGAGAAAAGAGAGTTATCCGAGCTCTACCCCACCCAGGCGGGCCCCTAGACAGTAATGGGAGCTCTTAGAAAAAGTTGAACTCCAGTCACTGACTCCCACGTCTCGGTTGTCGAGAAAGTGAGAGGAAGGGATAGAACATACGAGAAGAAAAAAGACACAGTGATATCGTTTGCTGAAGGAAGGGCCAGACTATGTGTTGCTGGGAGACAAGAAGGTTAAGGCCCTTGTCGATACTGGAGCTTCAGTGTCACTCGTTAGCACCACGGTTTTAGACAGTTGGGACTGAAAACGCAGCTTAGTCCCGTCTATCTACTAATAAGTCAGGGTGATAGTAGCAAGATGAGGATAGAGGAGATGACGTAGCTACCTTTCCAGTTGGCAAGAACCAGGGGTAAACTTAAGGTTTATGTGGCACCTGACTTGTGTGGTGAGCTAATTTTGGGGAGTGAGTGGATTGGGTACAGATCCGTTTCGACCCCTCGATTCTAACATTGGACATGGTAGGGATATTGTTGGGGGAGGATAATTATGAACAATTGCCAGTGGTGGTCCAGACAGATGGTAGCAGATGATCTTCCCCCTTGGACTGTATCTGGGAAGGGCAAGATTATAACAGAAAGGATGTTGAACAGTGATCTGTACCAAGTGGTCCCTACTGAAAGGATAATAGTGAAGGGGAAATAACCGTGTGTGATTCGTTGGTGAAGAGGTCGGGGATGGTTCCCTTTCTGTTAACCAATACTGCCAATAAATCTATTAAAATAAACCAGGAAGAGGAGCTCTCACAGGCGTGCCCAGTGAGAGAAATCGAACAGGTGAGAGTATTGAATGAGAATAGGCCTGGGAATAAGACAGGAAGCAATGAAATAAGGGATGAAGATATAACAGCTCCTGAGCGTTATACGAGGAAATTGAGGGGATTGCTGAACGGTAATGGGGAGGTAATAGCCATTACTGATAAGGAACTGGGACAGACGGAGACAGTTGAAATGAAGATAGACACGGGTAGTCGCCCACCTATTAAGTTAAGACCGTATATGACCCCCATCTACAAAAAAAAATTAGTAGAGCACGCGGTGAATGAAATGATGGAATCAGGGATAATCGAAAGATCCAAATCTCCCTGGAGTTTTCCATATAGTTATTGTTGAAAGAAGGATGGAGGTCATAGGTTTTGTTTGGATTTTCGTCAATTATAATGCGATTACGAAATCGCTGGCAGTGCCCCTCCCCGTAATTGATGATATTCAAACTCTTCTAGGAAAGTCTAAATGTTTTTACACCTTGGATTTGAGTTCGGGATATTGGTAGGTAGCACTTAGCAAAAAAGGATCAGGAAAAGACAGCTTTTACCTGCCACATTGGTCTCTTCAGTTTCAGAGTTATGCAGTTTGGGCTGGCAAACGCCCCGGGTGTATTTACTCAGTAAATGTCCATGGTACTGAATAGCACCGAGGCCTTTGCTTTGGCGTATCTAGATGACATCATGGTGTTTTTAAAATCACCAGAGGAGCATTTTGAACATCTGCAGAAGGTGTTCGATAAGTTAAGAGAACATGGATTAAAGTTAAAATTATTGAAGTGTCAGTTTATGAAAGAAGAGACAAAGTACTTATCGTTTGTCATAAACAAAGAAGGAATAAAAACGGATTTAGACAAGAGAGATTAGGCTATTTATTGGGGACATCTGATATTATCGGAGGTTCATATCAAGATTTAGTTGGCTAGCAGGTCCTCTAATAGCTCTAAGAAGCATGCTAGGTTTAAGTGGACCGAGGATTTTCAGAGAGCATTCGAAAGGATCAGCTGACACCTGTAGCCCTGTTGGCCTACCCAGACCTGAGTAAGACCCTGGTGCTGTACACCAATCATAGCGATAAGTATATCACGGCAGTTCTTACACAACTATTTTCCGATAAGTATGGACCAGTACCGGGTGTACCTGAGGAAGTGCCAATCTATTTTCTGTCTCATCGGCTCTCCGAGACTCAGCAAAAGTAGCCAGTAATAGAAAAAGAAGCGATCGCCATTCTGTATGCTGTGCAGAAATTAGATTGTTATTTGAGTGGGGCTGTGTTTACCATTAAAACAGACCACCAACCCCTCAAATATCTGTTAGAGGCGGAGTGGACGAATAAGAAGATACAACAGTGGACATTGAAGTTAAGTGGGTATAACTGCAGAATATAATATTTGGTAGGGAAAGATAATACCTGTGTTGAGCTGTTATCGAAGATTCCGAGGCAATTAGAAACCGAATCTGTCAGGTTGGGGCCGGGTGTGGATGATAAAGCATTCCAAATTAATGTGAACAATTCACATGTGTTGAAGGAGAGACTTGGTTGGGAATATCAGGAAACGATTGAAACACAGATTGTTTCCGACCCACACTGGAGAGATATTATCAGGTAAAGCCAAGAGGATAGCGAGATTGCAACTATCAGGAACAGGGTAGAGGCAGGGCGTACCTCCAAATATATGGTGCACGATGGAGTTTTGTATTACCTTTCAGGAAGAGATGAGGAAGTAAGTTTTAAAATGGTGATACCTGAGAAGTTGAGAGATGAAATTCTAGACCAGTGCCATAGGAGGTTAGTACACCTGGGAATTGACAAGGCGTATGGATTAATAATGAGAAATTAATACCGGCCTAAGTTGTTTAATGATATTGTGAACCATGTAAAAAAATGTGTAACTTGCTAAGTACAGAGTCGAAATAGTAGGGTTCCCCCAGTATTAGAGACATTCTGAGGAAGCGGGGATTGAACCTAACCCTAGGGAAGAAGACGAACTGAGTAAATGGGAAGAAGAGGATAAAATTGTGGGCTGAAAAAGCACCTGGTGTTAATGAGCAATTCCAACTAAAACGGCGATTGAGGGGAGTGGTGCAGCCCGAGCCAAAGGATTAAGTGAAACCAGTACAGTGGCTGTGGTGAATGAGTGACGGTCTGGGACTAACTGTGCATTTATCATCAGTGCTGGTGAACTGTGTGGACTGCCCCCATGCATGAACGGCGCTGGTGATGGTGTGTGTCGGTGCTTAAGGTATCGCTGTAAGATGTAACTACCCGCTAAAAAACAATAAAGTGAATGATTGTGTAAGACGAATTATTCTCTCCATCTCTTTGCAGACATGGACGAGAGGAGACTCGTGGTACTGACGATGCTAGTTTTAGTAGCTAATACCTGGGAACACAGTGAGAATACTGTATTTAAGAAGACTAACGAAGTGATTATAACTAGATCAATGTGGTTGATAACTTTGGTGATAGACCTGTATCTGTATGAGAAGTTATAGGGTCAGTTGAAGATCGAAGTGGACAAACTAAATACAGCCAGGACACAAGTCGCCGGAGACTATATACAGACTCTGGAATACCACCGTATATTATACCCCTTTGCTCAGGAATCCTTAATACTTGAGAGACAATGGAATGATATGAATTACTATTTGAAAGGAATAAATTTGTTACGGACCAGGCAAAAGAGGGTAGTATTACAGTCTCCGAAGACGAAGTGAGAGTAATTAAAAGTAAAATTAATGGTGGTAGAACAGATACAACAAACAATGGCACAGTCGGTTAGAGAGAGCATATCCATACTCAATGTTACTAGGCTAGAATTGGGTAAGAATAGAGGGTCTATCAATTCGTTGATTTCTCACCTATATTTTTAGAAAAGAAGTGATAAATGTAACCACGTCTATAACAACCGAATGACAGAAATTATAAGGGTTTTTGCAAAGGTATTTTCAATTATTAGCTGTAATAAGTAAGGTACGTCAAACAAGTTGCTCTTTAACGGTGTTGTTAGAGCATAATTAGACATACTCTCGCTAGGACACCTGTCCCCGAGTATAATAACGCCAGAACGATTAAGGGAAGTACTACTAGAGATACAAGCCAAACTACCGCATCACCTGAGATTACCTGTAGACCTCATCCAGCAGTTATGGAGATAATATGGCTCCTTGGGACGTACTACCTTGTTGAAAGATGACAAATTGCTAGTCCTAGTGCCGGTTCCATTACTGGACAGAGATAGTACCTTTGAAATTTATTAGGCGATGAATCTTCCCCTTCCCTAGCCAAAACTAAAGCCGAAGAGAGGAGCGGTGGCTAGGTACAAGGTGGAGACGGAATTTGTTGCCCTAAACCTAGTCAGGACAGAGTTTATGCAATTAACAAAGGGAGATGCAGAAAAATGCAAGAATGATGCCTTAGGTAATTGTGGGTCTGTAAGTCCAATTTACGTGACAGGTAGTCACAATCTGTGTGTACTAGATTTATTTATGAAAAATAAAAAGTTGAATTAGAGATCATTGTCCGGTAGAAGTGTTGGCCAGTGTAATGTTACCTAAAGCAATCAGTGTCTCTGAGGGAATTTGGGCGGTGACCACACAAGAAGAGATCGAATTATCTAAGTTGTGTGAAGGGAAGCCCACGACTACGATAGGAGTTATACCCCCATTGTTTTTCGGAGAGCTACCCATTGGTTGTGGAGCTCATGGTCCATCTATCTCTTTACTCCCTACTATCAAGCAGAAGAGAAGTTTGAAGAGAATGAGATTTGTTAGAGTGGGTAGGAACGAATGCCAGTGGATGGACGGGATTGTGGAAACCCATTGTAAGAGAGATTCCTAAGATGTCGTTAGAAAAGATGCCGGCGTTGTTAAGGCCAATCGGTTGAAGTCGGACTTAGATGAGGTAGGTACGCCGAATTCAGGCTGGAGGCAGAATTGGGTTGCTATAATAACCTGGCCGACCGTTGTGGGAATTATGCTAATGATAGTCGTGGACTTGCTGGTTTGGTGGTGGTTGAAGAGGTGTGCAGTGTTGTCGACCGGGCAGAATAAAATGGCACGGGAGTGCATGAGTGAAGGAGGGATTCCAATTAGTTCACTTTACCAAGATAGTTCCGACCTTAGTGCATTGGGACTCCTAACTGATATTGAAGAAGATTGTCGTGGAAGGACCTGAACCAACAAAAGATTCGACAAAGCCTGTTGTGAAGGTGAGACAAAATCGGAGGGACAGATTTACGAAGTAAATCGATTTTTTTAAAAAAAATTTAAAAATGAGACTGAAATAATTGGTAAGGGGTGTTGCGAACTTCACAAGAAAAATAAAGGAAAGAACACTCGAACTAGTGAACTATGTGAAAAGGTTCTATTTAACGAGAACACCAAAACAGTGAAATTTAACCGGAAGTTGCATGTGCATATATATCGTAAAGACAATGAAAATGTAAATAGGCATAATGCACCCTAAGAAGAACTAAGGAATCTACCTTTGCATGCTGGAAGAGACGTATGTTTAAGTAGATCCTAGTAAGAAGCATGTTGCATTGGGTTCTCTCATATTTTGTTGATATGAAAGCTCGTGTGTCATTTACTAGTAAATGACAGATGGTGTAGGGGAGGAAATGTGATGGAGAGAGAGAGAGAGTCTGAAAACCAGACACAAACACACATACATATATATTATTTTTTAGTGGAATTGGAGTGGATTTGAACAGCGAAAATAAATCAGAGCAATTTCGTTTACTGATAGGAAATCTGATCTCGGGCATGAGCTGTACCCATTGGACCTGGGTCAATGGAAATCGCCGAAATAATTCTTATCGATTAGAAATTGAAATAGAGTTAAGTAAGCTAGAAGGACCTTTTGAATTCACATGATTTTAGTTGAAACAGACAAAACCCCATGATAATCATGCGCGACCAAGGTTCAGTTGTAACCAGCAGGATTTTTCCTATATAAACGCGTAGTTATGCTGAAAAAGACAGACGGGAGAAATTTTTTGAAGACAGAAGAGAGACTTAGCCCGGGCGAGCATGCAGACGGGAGAGTGTGCCGACGGAAGAGAGACGGAAAAACGCATAGGAGAGAAAGTGACATCCGCTAACATGTACTGTTGATATAACTACTCCTGCTTCTGCTACCACTAATATTACTACTACTGTTTTCTACTGCTAAGGAGAAACGTCACTATGAAGTTTAAGCTGAGCACAGAGATCTTACTCACCCATCGCAAGAGACGTATATCGTTCTGAGACGATTTAACAACAAGTTAATCATAACTCACTCACTCTCTCTGTCCAGAATCCAGTCTATGCGTTGTTATTATGTCAATTACTTTTCTTTTCTTTAACCGGTTTCTTTACTATGCTATTATTTTCTGCTATATAAAAGATTAACAATTCAATCATTGAATAGTTCTTTGTCCGGCTTTCTGCAGATGTTGATTGTTTTTTTGTTTTTTTTTTTGATGCATTCTAAATTTCTTAGCACAGACTCTCCAGGCATGTCTACATCTTCAGTCGACCGCGAATGGATGACCATCACTTCTGCTTTCTGGATCAAACCAAACACTACGTGGGCAGAATCCAGGATTAAACCAGTGGACCGGTCGAATAATCTACGGATGCTCAAGGGACTTACAGCCACTCCATTAAGTTCGCTTAGGACAAAGTAGACACCTTAACCCAGAAAGTAAGACGTCAGAGGTTGAGGGGCTGGGGCGAAAGTATTAGAGTATTGTTCTTTACTTGTATTTCCGTATCCATTTGAAACTCTATTTTGAACTTGTTGGCTTCTGTTAAAGGTGTATTGCACCACAGGGTCAGCCAAGGTGTTGATGGCTATATATTCTGTTTTGTTTTAAAATTCAGCTCAGTATTCATACGCGTGTAGTACTCCTTTCTTACCTTCTCCTACCTTAGGGTATGTTGCATAGCATCTCCTTCACTAATTCCTAGGTACTCATAGGATTCAATTTGTTTTAGTTCCCTAATCTTTTAACAAAGTCTAAATCTATTGAGGGTATATCTGTAATTCTCCCTTTTATGAATATTACTTTGGCACATTTGTCTAATCCGAATGTCACTGAAACATTTTACAATATTGAGGAGGCCCTTCAACTCATTGTCGTATTTGGCAAAGAGTTTGAGATCATCCATGTAGAGTAGATTATTGAATATTTTTTTATCTAGTTTGTAACCATAGATACTGTTGTTTAGTTTATGCATAAGGAGGATAAGGACAAACAAAACAAAAGGAGTGACAGAGAGTCTCCTTGAAAGATTCCACATTGGATATTCAGACGGTTGGAGATGGCAGTGCCTCCGGTATAATTTAGGTATAGTGTGGTGATCTACATTCCCATGCTGTGCTTAAGGAGATTTAGTACCATAGGGAGACTTTGTACATTTCTTAAGGTGCCAAGTGTGTGGCATACTATCAAAGGCTTTATGATAATCAATACTCGCTGCGATAAGATTTCTATATCGTCTCCTGAAATTTCCCAGGATCATTTTGTTCATCAGTAGTTGATCTTGGCAACAATATGAACCTCTCCTGTATCTCTTCTGTTCCAGTGGAAGAATGTTGTTTTATTCGAAAAAAGAGTAAGTACGGTTCATCAGGACAAACGTGATCAATTTATACGTGGTGGAGAGACATGTTATTCGCCTATAATTTTACGGATCATCTGTTTCATTCGTTTTGGGCATGAGATATGTAATACTTTTAGTGATTCATTCTAGGATTTCATTGGAATTATTTACAAGCATTAATATAGCTTTTTCAATTGTTTTATGGATTGATGAGAGATGATAGAGCTACAAATAGGGTACCTTGTCAGTTCCTGGGGATTTCCATTTTGGGGAGTTCGTTAGAGCTTGCCTAACATTATTTGTAGTTATGTTTTCCCACTCTTGCAGTGTTGCTTACAGCATTCGTGTTTTTGTTCAAATTATATCCATTCTGCATTTGGGTTATATTACTTTGGTCTACTCCAAATATTCACCCAGAATATCTGTACATTGTTAATAAATTGTGGTTTTTCGACATGTATAGGTGTTTTTCATTTTCCCTGTAAAATGTCTTACGGTTCGTTTCGAATATTTCATTTTAGCAATAGAAACTACAACGTTTGTATAACGTCTTTTTCTCTGTGCTTTTAGCTGACGTTTCTGCCTCAGCATTTCTTTGATTAATGGAATTTCAATTAGGAATTTAATTTTATATTTCCGCTTGATCTTCTTGCACTTGCTTGTTGACATATTTGTGTTTCTAATGAGCTCGTCTAATATAGAATGCTCATATCTAATTTTCTTTATTTCTCGTATCAGTTTTAACTTCGAAGCTGCATCTCTATGTCTGTAAATTTCTTTCATTATCTTAATAGCAAACTTCCCACTAGCTGCTAAATCTGTTATGTATATGACGTTGTTAACTTCTGTGATATTTTCAAGTGGTTTATCCGTTAACAGTGTTTCCAGAGCAGCGTTGTGTATTTGCACAATGTGCTTATTGGACTTCGTCATATGGATTTTTGGGTTCTGGTGTTTGTCTGACAATTGTGTGAGAATTACTGAGTACTTAGATGACGTGGTTTTTCGCTTCGGTGATTTCAGCTCTGTGGATTTCAAGGAAATCTAACTTAATGTAGTTGGAGTCATCTTCAGTGACATCGTCCGGATAACTGCAGCTTATTTTACTGGTTGATTCTTCGATTTTAATTCCTGGGAGGTTATTTCGTATTTCATTTCTTTTAGATTTTACCTCATCGTCTGTCATATTATTTATTTCTACTTTCATCTTTTTACAGTTTGAGGGATGGCCTATAATTTTCTGTCTTATATCTAATTTTAGCTTATCTATTTCTGCATTTCTGCATTTTTTTGTTTCACCCAATGTCTCTACGGACATTGGCGAAAATGTTTGGGTTTAGGCGAGGTCTTATATCACTTCCTATTATAGTTATCCATATTCGGTTTGTCTGATTCGTGGTGTTCTTTGCTAGATATTTGAGTGCAGTGAAGAATGATGTCATGACTTGTTGATACTCTCTTTTTATTAATTGATTTGGCATTGAGTTATTTGCTCCAAGGTTGGAAATCGCCCGGATTTAGTGACATAAATGTCTCTTCGTTTTTGGAAGAGTTTGTTCTAGTGACAGATTTTTTGGCCCCAGACTGGTTACCCTCTGAGGTACGCGGACCTTGTTGACACGTGTGACGACCAATGCAGTATGAAAATTTATTTGCAAACAGAAAACAGTAAATGAACTAAGCATTAACTAGATGTAGACAGAAATTATGGCCATCAGTAACAGAAGAAAGCCCAAGATATGAGTTAAAAAAATGCAGATGTCAATATCAAGTAAGTAAGGAAATTTAAATATCTGGGAAATGTTTCAGCAGACGGATGGAAAATGCGATAGTGAAATACAAAAAGTCATTAGATTAATGAAAGATCTATTCCGAAAGCTAAATAAAATGCTGAGAAATAGAAACATTTTGAAAAAGACAAGAGTGCCAGATTGCTATGTGATATATATGAGAGTGAATGCTGGGCAATTGCCTCATAGATGGAGATAAAAACTGGAGCCAACAGAAATTTGCTTCTACAAAAGGATTACCATAGAGAGTAAACAACGAGTAAGTTTTAAAAATAAATGCCAACAAGAAGAACGCAAACTCAGAATCAGAAAGAGATAACTAAACTTTCTTGGACACATAATGAGAAAGGAAGGCTTGAAGAATTCGACACTCACAGAACATATCAAGAACAAAATGAACATGGAAAAAAGGCGGTTTCCCTATCTGATAAGTTTGAGTAAATAGATGGTGGAACGGGAGATGCGGGAGGTTTGACAAAGGGACAAACCTTTCTAAGATCTTCAAAGTATGGGTGGGGATGTATAGACGTAGACAATATTCCGAATGTAAATAATTTAACTAATGATACCAGAAAATAATGACGATTTTTAGAGTGACGAGGGCTGAAGACACGGTTAATGAAGTAGAAACTTTATGGAACCGGCCGGTGACCTTAGCAAAAGACTGGGCTAAAATCGTTTTTAAGAATTGTCGGAATATCGTGAGAAACTAGGACTATTTACAAGCTGTGATAACTAATAATGACTTATCACTCGAGTTAGCTATGCATATGAATAATTTTAAACACATCTATTGCAATCAAATTGTAAATAATGCTTTATCTATATTGTTAATTTTAACTGTCATGTCTGATGTTGAGTTTTTTTTTTTTTTTTTTTTTTTCAGTATTTTTACATTGATGATCACTTGATCCACTTACAGAAGTCGGGTTGGAAACCAGTAGCCTTCAGAATAGGCTCCTGGTGTGGATAGACGACCTGGTCGAATTCCATAGACGAATCTAAATGGATCAACACCGCTTCTTTGTAGCATTCTACGCCCTCTATTGATCGTTCAGATAAGATGAAGGTTGCTCTGAATTATTCGGAAGTTCACAGCACAAGTCTACTCGGTTTCATTAGAATCTCAGCAATTGACTTCAAACACATCGTCGAGGACATGGACTAAATCATTAACTCTGTGTTTAGGAAAGTTATGAGTCTGCAATCGTTAATTCCCTCCCATCATGCTTGACCTTTTTCAACAGCGTGATCACACGCTTGGCGATCCGATCGGGGACGGACCCCTGCCAGAACCAGTTGTTGAGATCTACCAGCAAAATCGATACAAACATGTGAGACAGCCTCAAGTACAATTCTGATGGAATCCATCAACTCCCAGAGACTTACCACTGCTGACCCACTTTGATGCCTTGTGGACACCGCCCTCTGTGATCTCACCCTCACAGCCAGCCGCTTCCCTCAACGAGAGTCGAGTAAAGCCAGTTAAATAGCTGTAAAACTCTTGTTTATAGAAACCAGGCTTCTTGGTAAATCTGTTCTGGAAATGCTGTCAAAACGCCACGCACATGTCGTTGGTCGACCGTAGGCTGCGTCCATCAGTTGCTCGAAACTTTTGAGTTTTTCAGCATATAAATCAGTTGGACATTTATTACATTACCAAATTATTGATGTGAGAAATGGTGAAATAGTTGCCAAATTCGGTCAATAAAGTTGGAATGAACACGAAGAATAATGATTGTAATAATGTACAGCAACCCGACAAAGAAGTAGCAAAAAGCTTTTCAGAAGAACACTCTTGGCCAGCATTTCTCAACCTTTTTACCCTTGCGGAATACTTGAAATAGTTTTTCATTTCTCCAGGAAACTCTGCATAAAAATTACTACATAATATTATTAATAGCTATGTCTTTTATATTTTAATAGTTCATATGGTAAACTTAATACATAGACATCGTGCCTGCGTTTTATATTCTAATTATTTACTCGAATGAGACATGCATATGTTCTGTCCACTAACCAGTGAAGGCGGCATCACACTGACCCCATACAGAAATGAATAAATATATTGTCTACGAGTATTAGAATTTGACATAATATACACAGTTGAAGCTTTTTATTATAATAGCCAGCATTTTTCCAACAATACGGAATAAGGAAATTAGTCAGGGGGACACCGATTGAGAAACACTGCTCTAGGTGCTTATATACATGGAGAATGACAAGAAAAGAAACATAAAACAAGATTGACTACATAACTTTCAATAAGAAATTTCAAAATGTAGTTTAACATGATTAAGGATATGTGCCTGGATCGATTATATTCCAGTCTTATGTAACGTCAGAATAAAACTGCGGATATTAAAGAAAGCTAAAGCAGCACCCAATTTACAAGAGACTTCTGAATTACCCAAATTGCAAAAGTTGTACAATGACAGGGTTAAAGGCAAATATAATGCTACAAATTTCCTTACATATTGATCGATCACCCCAAATGCATTCATTATGCGAGAGGTGTTGATTGATTTTATTATTTTAGTTTAGCGGCATATCAACATCTATGTGTTATTTAATGATGAAAATATTTTGTACACAATTTTATGGCTGCAATTACATATATTTCGAACGCATATTTAAACCTTCAACTATAGATATTTTATACTTTCAGCGTAAAGTGATGATTTATTCTTCTTTGTAAATGATATATTGTAGGTGTTATATATTTTTGTATAATCCTATTTGTTTCAAGAAAAACATTATGTTACCGATTTCAGTATTTTAAAATACTTTTCACATGTTGATTTTCTTGTAGTATTTGTGTCGTACAAATGCTAAGTAATTACATGCTGTTAAAATCTGTTTCAGCTTGTGGGCGGCTTTGCATGTTGTACATGTTGATTGATCTTCATTCTTCAGAAATATGGATGGGTGAGGTATGTGTGGCATATGGGCAGGGCAAGTGCAAGGGTCTCGAGCCCCTGACCGAATCTATGATATTCTCCCATTCTACTACATCTGTTTTCACAAGGTAGTATTCGTAAAATATACAACTTTTTATTATAACCTAATTATATACAATAATGGAGCATATGTAATATAGAAGAACAATTCAATTAGAAAAATTGAAAATAAATATAATGTATCTAAATACAAATTAGTGACATAATTCCATATCACATAAATCGACATTGTTATGCGGTAATTCTAAACATGAAATTGAAATTTCTCTTGTTGAAAGTTGAATGATTTTAACTCATTGAACATTATGGATATAAAATGTTATATAGTGTTTTTTCGAGCCTTTCCATGAGCAAAACAAATTTATTTATTTGGACCAAAAAAAAAAAACTCTAATCTGTCGTCCTTTAATGGTGCTTAATTTCATTAGTAACGTATATAAATGTAGGTAGAAAAAAACAAACAAATGTTCTAATATAGCGAATTTCTCAAAGAACTGCTCGGGGTCGCCATTCAGGCTTGCTACCTACTCCTACAACAGACATCTTTGTCGGATGTTCGAGGTTAATTCATGCCCGCCCTGCTCATGTGTAGTCAAGTTAACGTTGAGATTTATTGAATATGATTTCTTTTCGAAAGAGTGAAATGGTTTATTTAAGTGCCTAAAATTTGAGATAATTTGTTTATTCATATTGCTTTCACAAAATTCGAAGATTTTTATTGGTTTTAATATTTTCTTGGGCTTTATATTTCAGGAACAATGAAGAAAATTAAGCAACAGCCAAATGAAAATCAATATCAGAAATTTAATTATCGCGCTATTACAGTTTTATTCTGGAACTAATTTCGCCGGAAGAAAACAGTGTCAACATGTAAAATGTCTACTATGAGGACATCCCTTCGTCGTCGTATATAAAAGGTCTTAATGTTGTAATGTTGTAGACAAGAATGGAGAACTCTCGAAGATGATCTGCAGCCAAGTTTGTAAAAGTAAACATTGTCGAAAATAAAACTAAAAACAAAACTGTTCTTTTTTGTGTTATTTTATTGTGTTATTAATTATGTGAACTCAAAATTTTAGCACAACCGGCTGTATATATATATATATATATATATATATATATATATATATATATATATATATATATATATATATGCGCGTGTTTGTGTGTGTACATATGAATGATGCATGTATTCTGCGTATTTAGGCAGGGAATGCTCTTTAAACCAAATATTATTACAAACAATTACTTTTAATGATCGACATTTTCAAATTACAAATAATCCTTCTGACATCAGGATAAAATTCCGTCAAAAATTATCCGAAATTCATAGGATATTTCGCAACCACAGTGTCAGTGAGACAAATTTCAGAGCTACTAATAAACCAAAAATACCAGCAAAATCAAACAGACTTATGATCCTTGAAGTAATACCGATATAAAAAAAATTACCATCAATAAATAAAAACAATTTTAACTGGAGACCGCAAACTCAAATGTATATATAAAGAAAATATACGTTACACATCGCCTACGTTACACACTAATTGTCTCAACTTAACTTGATTAGGAGTCGAAAGCTTAGATTATATCTCTTGTATTTTTATTATACGAAATTAAATTTAGTCTATTTATGTCCTCCTTGTCTGAGAAGGATTATTCGTAATTTAAAAAAAAAAAATGATCATTAAAAAAATGATTCAACACAAAATGTCTGTCGTTTTTAATAATATTTGCCATATATACATATATAATTTATTTTAACCTGCAATATATATATATATATATATATATATATATATATATATATATATATATATATATAAGTTATCAAGGACTTGGTAATCCGTATGGGTAATCCCAAGGAGGATGAAATCCTGAGAACTCAATGTAAATTCATAGCTAATATTTAAAAGAAAAACAGACCACTTTAAGGTCCCATTATAACAATTTTTTTCACCAGAACCCTTTTAAAGGACGTCGGATCATCAGATAGCACTTCCAAAAATGAAATGAAAGGAAAATTAAATTAAAATTGATGGGTAGTGTAAGTTTTTTGTAATTTAACAGAGAGCGTAAAAGGAGTAGTTAAAGTGACATAGTAGAGTACAGGGAGGGATTAATTTCATAACTCTTTCAAGCATACTTTGTATTAGGGGAGGAGGAGTGACCAGACCATGACCAATTTAGACGGTTAACTTATATGAAGTGATAGGGGAGAAGGGAGAAAAGAAAAAGGTAAAAGAAAGAAGAGGAAGAAGGTAAAGAAAAAGAGGCTGTAATTGGGTTTTAGCAATTTATGTAAAAATAGATTTTAACGCTCGATAGTAATTTAGATGTCTAAAAAAAAACGAATAAATTAATTTGATGTTTGCTGTCAATTTAAATATATTTTTTTAAACAAATACTTTAGGGCTTTAATATAAGTTAAATACTATATTTATTAACACATTTATAGAGAACATTTTAAACAAAAATATTTTAAATTATAACAGTTTACCCGACCGATCGTATTTTTTTATTATTGTCAAAAATAGTTACGGTAACATCATTAAATCTAATTAATTAATGCAATTTGTAATTATTTTTATATGGGTAATTTTTCTTACTTAAAATTTTGGTTTAATTAAAATGGAGTAATAGTTGAGGGTAATATTAAAGATTTTGCTTTCTTTTTATATATATCACA
This sequence comes from Acanthosepion lycidas, assembly GCA_963932145.1. Classification (NCBI taxonomy): domain Eukaryota; kingdom Metazoa; phylum Mollusca; class Cephalopoda; order Sepiida; family Sepiidae; genus Acanthosepion; species Acanthosepion lycidas. Next base: position 141,283,997 of record OZ010574.1, read on the forward strand.
TACATATTCATGCAAACAAATCCCATATATACATACATTTATTTACATGCGCAATTACACATATAGACACACATGTAGCGATATACACAGGTACCTATATATATATATATTCATACATATATTACATACGCATACATTTATAAATAATTACATATAGTTTTATATTTGAATTTATTTATATTTTTGTTTAATTTCATAATTAATGTTTAACGTTAAGTGACATCTGATGTGTTTAAATATCCAAGAAAATTTAATTTACTATTTTACTATCAATATTGATAGTTAAATATTGGTATATTTAAATTTAAGTTAAATTATCAATTTAAAATGAAAATACCTCCAGATGATAAATATTCAATCTCATAATTCTAATTATAGAATATTAAAAGAGAAAGTGAGATTAAATATTAATAAGAGTAATTTTAAAACTACAATAAAATGACCTTATGTCCTTCCATTGGAATACATTCTATACACATACATATATTTATTAAAGACATTTTTATGTTTAACGTTCTTTTTATAGATACAAGTATTTAAGTAAATGCTCTGTTTATGATAAACAGTATTAAATAACATTTACCGGCCTGAATGTCCGAGAAATTTTCATAGAAAATATTCGTTCTTGGACAGGATTGGAACTTGCATCCTATACGGAAACCTATACGCTGACGTGCCTAACCTCTCGGCCACCAAGGTCGAATATTTTCTATGAAATATAGAATAGTAACCACCGAATTTTAATCCGAAGAGGAGATCAGTGTAGAGAAATAATATAGAGGATAGTATAGAGAACGGCGATCACTTAGGAGTGCAACGTAGGTTGTCGTAATATCCTTCTAATGAAGATATATTTAATGAAAAAAAAAAGAAACCATACGTATCTACATTAACAGAGGAAAGACATAACGCTAACCTGCATTTCAAAGAACAGATAAATCATAATATTAATAAAAGGAAGACGAACATAATCTGGTTCAACCCACCTTTCAACACACAGGTAAAAACAAACATAAGGAAGATGTTTTCAATATATTTGATAAGCAATTCCCTAATACATCCGGACTATATGTTATTAGGTTGGTGCAAAAATAATGTCGTTTTCTCACATAGTAACATATGTGAGAAAACGACATTATTTTTGCACCAACCTAATATTTAACCGTATTTCGGTCAAATAAAAAAATATTTAGGAACAAGAATTATGGGCAACATCATAAAAAGAATGAATAGCAAAAATTTAAAGTTAAAAAATGATGTGAAAATATGAAAATATGATCTTATGTAATTATAGGGAAAAATAACTGTCCTTTAAATGAGTTATGCCGTGCAGAACGAGTTATATATTATGCCGAAGTGGAAGGTGAAAATATCAACACAAAAAGATACTCGGATGCACTGAGGGTCAGTTCAAGAGTAGGTGGTATAATCACACCTTATCTTTTAGAATCCCGGAATGAAGATGTAACATGAAGCTTTCAAGCTATTATTAGAGGTTTATGGAGAGGCATAACAAAAAGCGAAACATTAAATGAAGAATATTAAGAAATCAACCCAATAATCAGGGATACGTGTAAGCCATACGAAGAAGAAAAAAAAATTAGCTATGGCAACGTATAAGAAGAGCAATGAATTACAGAACGGGGGGTCGGAGATCATGGCCAAGAAGTTTAGATTGGGGTTATTTGAATCCGGATAAAGTTAAAAGATTTTTTTATGTAAAATTAAAAATCATATAATTTTATCCCAGTAATTCAAATACCTCCAAGCTGAACTTATTAACGTGTCTACACTTGGTTTACACCTCCCCTATTTACTTGCAGTTTCGAACGAAAGGGCTTAAGTTGTTGAGCTCCATGTCGAGGAGACAGTAGAGATCGAAACTGCGGTTGTGTTCAGGTTAGCATCATTTTCTAAACATTAAACAGCTCTGCAAGTCTGGTCTTCCAACTTGATATTGAGCACTTTTCATGCGTACGATCTTAACAAATATTTTACTGATTGTTTACTCTGATATATAGTATTAGGATGGTCTCATCAAAACATATCATTTCTGTTTCTTCAGCAAAATATAATTTACATAATTTTTCATGTTCAGCAGGGGATATTTTGTTTAATAATAACCAACATTTGTTTTCATCATGATAGTTTTTAACTCTTCCATTCCACTGAACTGATTTTTTTTTATAGATGAATCTTTTCCTCGTGTAAATTGAAAATGTAATTGTGTTACTTCAAGCAATCCTCGTCTGGATTCCTCTCTGCCTGAAAAGCATATTTCCGAAGTTATTCGTAGAGTGATGCTATTCACCTACCGCCACACGCGGTCGGATGTGGCACAAGGCCGAGTTTATTGTAGGGTATCCGAGCGCATAGGCACGGGCAAAAATTCCACGTAGACCTCATAAAAAACGGGGTCGGGTAGCTGTCTACCACCCCAGACAAGACTCTGCCCTTTAGCATAGCCTCGTTTTGGTTGTCCAAATTTACAATGTGCTTGTCGAACTCTCTGCCTCTGGGCAGAGAGTTCGACAAGCACACCTCCGAAATAATTCGGAGAATGATCACTTAGACACCACTTTAATTCCCTTATATACATTTTCTTTACCATCACTTTATCTACTTATACAAAATGGCATCGCCTGTGTTTGCTCTCTGGTGATCTGTGTTCAAACTCCAGTGTCGGCAGCTGCACTTTATTCCTATATAATAAAATGCATAAAAAATATTCCTAGTCAGTTTCCATCAACTACCATTAAATGCTGTGACCCCAACAATTAACATTACATTTATAACCGTATACTCAGTGCGAAACTATACATAAATACATACTTAAATACACACAGACACATATATAATAAAAAATGATTAAATGTATTTATTGTTGTAAATTTATATATTCATTATTGTAAATTCATCTCATACACCCATAGATTATATGAAACGAAATAATATTTAATGATGTAAAGGATGATTAGAGAGTAGAATTTTTAACATAAGCTTAATGGAAACTACAAGGAAAGGGAACAGCAGAACAATTGAAAAGGTATTGTTCTTCTGTTTACGCCGTGGATCAATTTGGCGGTAAAAAGGAGATTGGCTCAAAGTTTGTCAAACCTCTAGAAAAGGCATTTTCCCTAAGAAATCTACCTTGGCCACTATGTTGAATAAAAATAATAACCTAAACTTCAGTTTTAATAATTTTGGAAATTTAGTTAAATATTAATTATGATAATAACATTCTGTATCGTGAATCTAAAATGGAGAATAATATGAGCAACTCCAGAAAAAACAATGAGAAATGCTTCACGTACAATATTGTTTATAAGGCAACTGTTGTACATGAAGGCGACTAGGACAAACTTTATATTGGTTCTATGGAAACTTCGAATTTGACTGAACGAAAAATGCTTTGTCATAATAAATCCAAATACGCAAATTTTGGGCATTCCAGAGTGCTGTTAATATATTTAGCAATTATTATATTAACATATATATAACAATTATTTTAAGACAGTCTGAAGAAAGGGTTACTGTTAAACCTTAGTAGCTGTTCTGTGTCTTTGAATCATTTTTAATGTCTGAGTATATATAAGGAGAATTTCGGCAGCAAGAGGTTTATGCCCGTATCACAGAAAACATTGGTTCCCGTACGATTACCGACATTAAAAAAAGTCAAGTCTAATCAGTACATAGATAGCTTAACGCTTGGGAATACCAGGTACTTTAAGCTTGGATTTGTAGCACGAAATTGTTAATCCGAGAGCCGAGTTCCAATTCCAGTTGGCTTCAATGTATTTACTTACGTGCAACTACCCATATGAAAAGTTTGATTCTACCTCTTCCCCCCAGTTATGGGTTAATTAGCAATACTTGTATCACTAAGTCATTATTATCTAAACAATACTTACACTCTATAAACATCTTGAAATAACCTGCAAAAATAAATTAGTCAATCTAAATAGGCAGAAACAATTAATTAAACATATCTTAATTATTGCAGGCGGCAAGAACTGTCTGTTTTGTTTCTACTCTTTAATTTCTAAAAAAAAATGCTCTATGTCTTAATCAAAATAGTGAGTAACCTGTCCAGATATCATGGAAGTAATCTCATGTCTAAAACGGTTTCAAAGAGCTTGACGGCACCGGAAAAAGAATGTATCAATTAGTTTATACGTATTATTATTTTGTATGCATCTGAAATATTTTGTACATACTTTCACATAATACTTGATGTAGAGAAAATTTATTTTAGACGCTCTGCTTCTTTTGCATAATAATAGTTTTTTCCTTGCATACTGTAAACTGATTTTCATAAAACCTAATATATATGTATATATTAGTTTGATATATATATATATATATATATATATATATATATATATATATATATATATATATATATATATATATATGTGTGTGTGTGTGTGTATATTTCTCTCTCTCACAAACACACACACACACACTCTTACTATCTGTCTCTCTCTCTCTCCACTTTCTTTCTTTGGAATTGGCTTTTCCTCGCTGTTTTCTTTCCATCTTGGAGACAAAGATTGCATTTATTTAACGTAAGTAAGCCATGGTTATTAATATTTCAAGTTTGACTTCCTTGGGTTAGGGTTAGTAACAATGACTGGAAAATGGCTTGTGAAAAACGTGAACATTATTATGAAATGTGATGAGAGAAATAGTACAGAATTAAAAGAGACGGGGTGGGGGAGAGAAAACAAAAGAGAGGGAAAATAAAAGACAAAGGGAAAGCAAGAATGAAGGTAATAGGAAAGAGCGAGAGGAAGAATTTAACACAGACAGAGATGTAGTGTGTGTGTGTGTGTGTGTGTGTGTGTGTGTGTGTGTGTGTGTGTATTTGTGTGTGAAAATAAAAAGAAAGCGAGCCACAATGGAGAAATAAAGAATAAGAAAGGGCGAAGTGGGAGAAAAAAGAGAAAAAGAAAAACAATGGCAGAGAATCTAACTTGAATGTATAGAAAGAAAAATAGAAAAAAACATATAGAGAGAAAACGTAACGGGTAAGAAAAAGTGACACAAAAATCGGTGGGGAGAGAAAAAGAAAAAAAGATAAAATAGTGAAATAGAAAAATGGAGAGGAAATGAGAGAAAATTAAAAGAGATACAGGAAAGAATTAGAAAGAAAATCGAATTTATGTGTGGAGGCGGGGAAGAGGGACAGAGATCTTGAATAAAATCTAATTGTCGAAAGGAGATGAAAATGAAAAAAAGGGAGACAAAAAAGAAAAAAAGAACCAGAAAATCTTCAATCTGTAAAATAAATCTCTTGGGGTGTTTCAGACTGGAATTGGCAGAGAAAAATTTTATTTTACCATTTCATCCCAATCAAGGTGATAATGCCGCTAAGACGCAAGTGTTTACTGGGAGTAAAAGGGAATGAGAAAATTTTACTGATGAAAAAAGGATAATAAAAGAAAACAGAAGATGGAAATTGGCGTTGCATTTAAAATTTTAAAGATTGTAAATGGTAGGGAAACAAGAAAACGGAAGATAGTTCCACAGAAGAGAAGTGCGAGAAAAAAACTATAGGTATAGGACATATGATTACATCTTGCTAGTTCAGCAGTAAAACAGCGAGACTTAGGTGTCAATCTTGTAGCTTGCTTAAATTCATACAGTTACGGTACCAAGGAGAAAATCTCATCCGAACAAGTGACATGAAAAATATTTATAGAAAAGACAGGGAGAAACCGCGTTACGTTGGCGGTGAAAATGACTGAAGTTGAGATATCAGGTCAGAATCCATTACATTACAGAACCTTCTTTAGCTTTTGTTAAGAATCTCGTGATATATAGTAGTAGTACCAATTTAGATATGGTAACAATATTAAATGCAAAGACAAATGGCAGATTTGTAAATATAGACAAAAAGGCCATGCGTGTGGATACGAGAATTCTTTTGAAAGAGCGAAAGATAGCCAGGAACATAGAAGTCAGTTGTAGAGATTGAAAGGTTTAAATTAGTTTCTTACAGAATTAAGATGTCTGGAGAATGTTACAATAGAAACGATTCTGCACTGCAGAAATTGGTAAGAATAAATCGAATGTTGAATAAAGAAAGTTTAAGTGGCTTAGGTATTTTTGAAAACTAGTATAGTTATAGGTGGATCGCCAGAGACAGCATAAACTGACAGGAAATTGGCGTACACTACAGTACAATGTCGCCTCAATGTTGCCCACCGGAAGTACTTGCAGGGGAACCTTTCCCTACGTAACAGCACACTTCAAGAACCTTGATATTATGCAACTGTTTATCAGAGAAGCCACCCTAAGCGTTATTTAAGAGTGTAACAGAGAAAGGTTGACACACATGAATGCTCACACGCAAATATAACGTTTATTGATTGAAGATGGAAAACACGATCTTCCGTGAAAGTTACAAACTTTGTCCTCGCTATTAATAGGAAAGAATCTAGAACAATGATATATGAAACCGGAGACGGCTGATGGATAAAGAATAAATTTTAAATTGGGTTGGCGAGGACTTGTTTACAAACAAATGCCAAAGGGCAGGAGGCGATGTTTAATTTCGGTCATTAAAAAAAAAAAAAAAATAGACGATAATAATATTTTTGATAAAAACATATTGAAGTAAATTGGACCGGGGAGGTAAGATCAGTGTATGATTACCTCGAGCGAAATCTAATCTAAACATAAGTTGTATCCGCTGAATTTGGTCATCGAAAAGACAATTGAAATGAACACTGAACTAATTAATTTTATCCACTAAGAGATTTGAAATAGATCTGAACTTAAACTTTGCTTATGGCGACACTCGTGTTAAGGGCGTGAACAACCTGGCTTATAACCTTCGGTTTGCCATATAAACGCGTGTTTTGCTGAGTTGGGGAGACTTGGGCGTTAGACGAGAGTGACGTTGAGAGAGAGAGAGAGAGAGAGAGAGAGAGAGAGAGAGAGAGAGAGACTGTCGTTGCAGTGAGTCGGTCCAGTGGCGAGACAGAGATAAGGACTTCAAGAAATATCATCGTCGTTGTAGCAGTCCCATTGAAAAGTCGCTGAAACTTAACGTTTGTCACTTACGACAACCAACTGAAAAGCTACACTTCCGCGTAAGGCTGAAATTACGAGTTACATATCCTCCCAATTTGATTTGAAACGAGTTAATCAGATACACAGCTCTCTCTGTTGGTATAATTGGTAGAGGAATGGTCCTCTGTTATGTTAATTGCTTTTCTATCCTTTCTGTAAACTCTTTCGACTGTTTTTGTTTTCTTATATAAAAGACATCAATATTTTACCCATTGTTGTTCGGCTTCTGCAGATATTATTTCCTTGTTTGCCACATTCTAATTTTCCTGTCGCCCACCCTCACAGCCGTGCCTACATCCCCAATCGACCGTGAACGTATGGACAACACCCCGCTTACTGGATCTAAAAACTAACACAACGTGGGCAGCAGGCGGAACTTGGCCAGTGACCGTTCGAACAATCTCCGGGTACTCAGGGAGCGTGTGGCCAGATACTCCTGAGTTCGGTTCAGACCGAGTGGGCGCCTCAACCCAAACAGGAAGAGGCCGAAGGTTGAGGGCCTGAAGTATGTCATGTCAGGTGATATTTTGATTTACTGACATTATCAGTTTAAGAAAATATTCAGAATACCGTGTCAATTTTGAGTTACAATTGGATAAGTTTATGTACTTTCTTTACTTAAATTTATGAGCAGAATCAATAGCCTTTGTAAAGCATGCTCAGGCCAGCTCTTTAGTATCTTTTTGAGCTTGTTTGATACAGTTTGGCGAGAAGAATGAAAATCATTGATTCATGCAAAGGGGGCCACTTCGGCGTGATGTAATGGTTAGCAAACTTGTTTTCCTAGATCACTTACCACTGAGTAGTGAATACCTTTGGCCTTGTGTCACATCTAAGCTACACTCACAGAACCCTTTGGCACTTTGACGTGGTGCAATAGTAGCAAGCTTGTTTCGCTAGATCGATTATAACTGAATAGCGAGTTCGATACTCACCGGTTACTGCTTACTCTCGGCTTTGTACCACAACTAAGTTATGCTTAGTAACTCGGACACTTCGACGTAGTGTAATCCTTAGCCATCTTGACTCGCAAGAACAATAACGATTCAGTAGTGAGTTCGAGCCGAGTACTCTATACTTTTAGCCATGTGCCATATTTAAGATAAACTTAGAAAATCATCGTTGATTTATGCGAAGAGAAGAAGAACTGTTTTAGCACTTTGTTTTTTGAAGTGGTTATAAATTGGTATAATGTAACATATAACCCAGTATTGTATTCCACATGGTCTGGTCATCGGCAACTAATCCGGTTCACTCACCAGGTTTTTCTGCTGTGGGGCTCGGCAAGACAACTAGAAAGATAAAGAAAAACAAAATCTGTCAAAGAGCGGATGAACTTGCTTGTGGGGACAATGGCCATCTATTGCAATAGAAGAGACTGGGCTGTATAGCTATGGATGTAGCCAGTGCGGTGATGAAACAGCATCGGTGGGTGGGGGATTTCCTAGATTGAAATCAGCCAGGATGGAGAGTGCCCTCGATGGAATCAAGGAACGCATGTTCGTGACGAGGAGCGTTCAAGTTGGATTTTGTTTGACTGGAAGAGGTTGGATCGACTTGTCCATGACGCACTATCCATGAAGAAATACTTCCCCAGCTTTTCAACAGCTGGGGAAGTATTTTCAACAGCTATGTAGGGGTAACTAGTCAAGTGTTAAGCTTACCAACGACTCTACGATCACACCCGGTCATCAAATAGATGAATTTTGTTAGGTTTGGAATGTAATATGTTAGCTAAAAATAGAGACAACTTTTATAGACTCATAGGTGAAGAAGGTATATTAACCTACATATTTTAAGAACTAATATATTTTGTTGATAGTTTTATCATAAATGTGATTTCTGTTAAACCGTTAGAATTATTGCTACCTTACATAATAAGCTCTCAAAAATCTCAATGGAATAGACAGCAGAGACTTGCAGATAACTGGTAAGTAACTTCAATACAATAAACTTTGCATTAAGTTATATACTCAGAATTTTTATTAAACTCAGAATTAAACGTATTATCCATGTCCATAAACAAGATATTTTGCCCAAACGACAAGGTATTCACATATATATAAATAAATAAATAAATGGAGAATTAAAAATATTTAAACAAAGACTAAATAGTTATACCCCGGTCGGAGGAAGTATCAGAGTTTTTTTTTCGTTATTAGACCGCATCTCTTATGTTTCCTTCATTGATAACTGGACTTTAACTGCTGATCGAGTCATGTTGTTACCTGACTGACTGAATGTTTGACCTAATCGATGTAAATTCTAGTCTAACTGATATAACAGCATCGCTTAGAATTGTTTTTTTTTATATTTTGCTTAGAGTAATTTACTACTATTGTAGTTTATTTCAAATCTATTTGTTCGCATAATTCTATTAAACACTAGGATGACCAGCTCCTTTGACATCTTTATTTACATTACGCCGTGAAGCAGCCATCTCTAATATATTCAATATTCAAGTCAGGAATAACAAGTCTGAAAAGAAATTCACAAATATTAGTATACTGAATGAAAGTGATTATATATATATATATATATATATATATATATATATATATATATATATATATATATATATATATATGAACAAAAATGACAATAGGAAAACTGGTAATTGCTGACGCGTTTCGTCCAATGTGGACTTTATCAAAGCTAAATACGAAAATGAAATGAAACGCGTCAGCAATTACCAGTTTTCCTATTGTCATTTTTATTCGTAAATATTGTCTTCTCTACTGGTTAAATCGGAGAAATTTTCATATATATATATATATATATATATATATATATATATATATATATATATATATATATATATATATAAATTTTGTGCGTGTGTGTATATATAGATAGATAAATAGATAGATAGGGGATATAAACACAAGTATTATTGCTCGTGAGAAGATTTTCAATGCATTTATCCTATAAATAGCCTTGGTGTCAAATACGACATCTTGACCATTCAAGGTAAAACCTCAAATATCAGCTATTCCACTAAATATTTTTTAAAGAATAAAATCTGTTATGCATCTTTGCTAAAATTCAATAATTCTCCATAAGCCTCAGCATCGAACCAAATCTAGTTATTCCATAGTAATTTGTTGAAAATTTGAAGGCGTCAAAAAAGACACCTCGATCATCCTAGTGTTAATGTACTTGCTATCTAATTGGTTATTTTTGAGGAATGATGTATTTTTACAGTTATTTGTCGCTTATTTAGCTTATTTGTCGCAGATTACTTCCACAACGCAGAGAACAAATCACTGTAAGTTTAGACTTGAATATCGGGGGGGGGGTGGCGCAGAAAGAAATGCCGAAAATTCGATTCGCAGGTACGATCTCACAAATCCAAATGCACGTAACCAGCCAGAAAAATAACTCACTCTCCGACGAACGCGTTAGCCAAAATAAACCAATTTTCCTCCCCGATTCGAGAACACCAACTGCTTTTATCCGCCGAGCATTTTTTCTATTCGTCGACAAATGGGAGAGGATGCCCAATTTTTGCATATCGAAATACTGTATAGCGGCTCCTGCGACGGACTTGTTTTTTAATTTAAACATTCCGTCTTCAGCATGTCATGCGGAATACGTGCCCTTTTTTTTGTAAGTAATTTTATTTTTCGCCACATTTTCCGTCGTAGGATACACGTGACGCGATGTCGCTTGGTTTGACGATATAAAGGATGAGGCTTTGCGTCTCATTGGGGTTTATGGGCCCAATATACAGACTGAGTGGCCTGCTTTGTTTCGGCAGATCGGGTAGTTTAGGCGGGGGATTGGAATACCATCCTTGACCCCGACATAGATCATATAGGGTCAAATTCAAATTCGGGTACTAACAACTGGGGCGTGAAACCTTTTCGAGACTTTGCCGACGGGTTTGATCTTGTCGACAAATACTGGAATGAGCAACCTCACCGGGTAGTTTGGACAAATAGTGGCGGCTTGGCTGTAGGTGTGCGTGCTAGCTAGCTACCTACCTACCTACCTCGAACGAGTTTTAGTTAGGAGAGTCGATGTAGGGCTCTTAGGGAGTCCAATTTTCCATTATATAGTTTATTCGGATCATTGGCTTGTCTGGGTACGTGTAAACTTAGACAAGCCTAAGGTTAGGATGGCTGGTTACTGAAAATTCATCTGCTCGTTATTTGGCGAGCAGGAATTCCGGGACCAGCTGCTACTAATGTTACAAAGGGAACTGACGGGGGCTGTGATGGGAAATGCCTGGTGGGATAAATTTAAATCTAAACTTCGAAAGTTTGCTGCCGATTTTAGCCGTCGACTCAATCTAGATAGATTAGCGGCGCAAACGGCTTTAGAGCAAAGAGTGGATCCGGCAGTGAAATCCCGTGATAGTGGGGAAGTAGCCTTAGCTAAGGCAGAGTTGGCCTCCTTGCTTATCAAGAAGGATCAAGCTTTGGTAGTTAGGGCTAGGTTAAAATGTCCTGTGAGGCGGCGAATATGGCCGCAGAATTGCATGCAGAGGAAAGTAGGAATGCATCACGGCGGCATATCGTGTGCGTCACATTTCCGGATAAGCGGGCCGAGACTAAAAACTCGGGGACATTTGAGGCTATTCGGAATTTTTTTCGGGATCTTTTTACCAGGGAGCCCGGTCTGAGTCCTGCTCAGTTCAATGCCTATTTAGCCGACTTTCCTTGCCTTGAGGCAGCTGAAGCGGCTAGGTGCTAGCGTCCTATCACAGAATCGGAAATCTGGGAAGCGTAAAACAGGTTGACCTGGATAAATCTCCGGGATTAGATGGTCTTCCCTACGAAGTCTACTTGAGGCAGTCGACCGTTTTTGTTCCTTTGCAAGAACTGATTTTCAACAACTAGATGAAGCAGGGGTCTATACCTCAACGCTTCATCAGTGGTGTGATCAAGTTGCTGCGTAAGGAAAAAACGGTGGGGATGGGATAGGTAATTTTCGCCCTTTAACTATGTTAAATACAGAGTTAAAGATTTTGGCAAAGATCTTAGCTAACCGTTTGCAGCGTGTCCTGTCTAGTCTGCTTGGCTCCGAACAGACTTGTGCTGTGAAGGGTAGGACTATTCAGGACAACCTTCATATGGTCCGCTTGATCATCGATAAAGACGACAGTGAAGCTGCGCTGATCAATTTGGATCAGTCCAAGGCATTTGATAGGGTTGAGCATCGATTCTTGGAGGCTGTTCTTTCGGCTGCCGGTTTCGGGTCGGAATTTCGCTCCTGGATCCGTCATCTGTATACGACTCCCGATGCGCTGGTGGAAATGAACGGGGTAAGATCGGAAACTTTCGCATTGTCTCAATCTATTTCTCACCGTTGTCCGCTTTCGCCTATGCTTTACGTTCTTGCGTTGGAACCTTTCCTTCGCAACTTAAAGTCGAATCCTGTCCTGCGCGGAATTTCCCTACCTGGTGCTACCACCTCGGCCATGTATTATCCCTATGCTGACGACGTTTCGGTTCTTGTGTCGAGCAGAGCCGAGATTAACGAAGTCAGCAAAGAAATGAGTGGTTATGAGATGGTGACAGGGGCAAGGTCAACCGCGATAAGTCTGTTGGCTTGCTGTTGGGTGCATGAAAGGGAGTTTCTCTTCCCGAACCTTTCCACTGGACGGATGGAGAGGCTAAGATACTCGGCGTCTGGTTCGGTCCATATATCCAGTTGGGAATGAACTGGTCGGAGGTACAAGGGAAGGCCGAGATCGGAATTAATTTGTGGTCTCGGAGGAATCTTTCCTTAAAGTGGAGGGCGGAGCTATGTGTTTCACATATCTACCCGATTATCATTTACTGACTCTATGTGCTTCCACATCCGTCTGACATTTTGTTGGCGTTAGTGAAGCTCTTGTTCTCCTTCTTGTGAGGAGGCAAGGCTGCCAGAGTCTCTCCGGAGATCTGTTGCCTTCATCCATCTGAAGGCGGTCTAGGTATTACTTGCATTGAGATCCGTCTCTATATGCTTCGCATCGGGTAACTAGATCGTTTGTGTCGCGAACCGGATGAGGAGGGCGCCTTCTGGAAGGAAGACGCCCGTAGAAATTTCCCATTCTTTTGTCCTACCAGGGTTGAACAGAGGCAATCCGCCCAGATATTAGGCTAGTTTAGGATTTTTTGTTTGAATCCTTAGTTGCCCGTTACTTGTTAACTTAGCTAGGGTATGCATGCTAATTGGCCCCTTTTATTTCTGTCCCTATTTTCTTTTGTTTAATTCCCCATCCCCTCCCTCGTTAGGTGGTCAGTGATGTCAGTTCTCTGGTTGTTGCGGGATGACTTTCGTTTCGTGTTTGTGTTTTCGTATTTGTTATTGTGTCTAAATTAGTGCGTGTTTGTGGGCGTGCTCGGTTTTAAATAATGTTATAATGCCGCAATTATTTCGTTCAGTTTACTGAAGTTTCTGCCACATTTAGGGATTGTGTTGTTTTTTTATTACTAACCCTGTTTTGTTTTGTTTCATGTAAAAAGGAATAATTCTTATTGTAAATAATCATTGTTTTTTTTTTAATGTTGTTTCCCACCCACAGGCTTTTAAATTTACTTACGGGGACTAGTTAGGTTTTCATAGAGAATTTGAGCTATTATGTTGGACGTTGTAAGAAAGGTAGGAGTGAATGTGTTCTATTGGTGATAGGAATATTGTTGGTATGTTTGGGTCTGAGTTTGTGACTAGCTAAGTTTAGAATTAAGATAGACGAAGACCGTACTTCTCTAATCCCTTTTTTTGTGGTTGTGCTATATTTTGTACATAAGTACGAATAAATAACTTTTCCAGAAAAATTTTCGCTTGAAGATAGAACAGAGCTTGGTACTTTAATTCAATTTAATTCAAATAATTATCTTGAAGTTTTCGGTTCTTGTTTTGAAAATGTAGCGATGGAATTATATTTTTAAATTAATAATTATATATAATTTTATGGGAGTGATATGTGTAGAATTATATTTCATATATATATATATATTTCTGAGATGAGATATTATTTACATTATTCAGACTACTGTCCACACCTTTGTCGCCATATTTGTCACAACGTTTCGGCCGTTGTACGTTCCGGCCTTCTTCAGGTGGTTGGAATTTCGAACTGAACCCTTTATTTCGCTCACTGTGGTAGACTTTTCAAGTTCCACGTGCCATGTTAGATGGATGCCAGTTATCAGTTATCTCCTGCTAATTTTCCCTCTGAAAGTTCTCCATTGCCTTAACCGGGTATTGAACTCACACTCTTTGGGTCTGTCACTGGATCTAACCAACGCCTTTATCCACTGTGCCATGTATGCTTGAGGAATTTCAAATCAAGAAAATGACGAGAATATATCTCATTTAAGAACATTTCTGATACGAAACATTCAGTTTTGTCAAAACATTTCAGCAAATTGATTATTTCATCAGTAAATTTTTGTAATCAGTGTAGAGCCAATATGTCTTTCTTGGAAACAGTCTTTTAGCAGGAAGGAGAAGCCCGAAAATGTAATAATATTTGGGATAGTATATTATGTAGTACTATTAAATGATTCTTCAAAGAATATGAATGGGCGTCGAAAAGAGCAGCGAAATATTATAACTTTTGTACAAAGTGTTTTATTGTGTCGTGTTACCTAAAATCAAGAAGCTTTCAGATGAAGAGTATATTCATTAAATACAATACTCCTTCTAATTCTTCAAGGATTACTATTGCCCAATTTGAGATAAATCCTTCTAAACACCATAACTTAATGGTATAGATCCGAGTCAATCCCTAAATGAATTCAGTAAAAACCCGAGATTCAACTTATGCATCAATCAAAAGTGTAATATAACCTAAACATTTCTAGGAATCTGTTATTACTATTCATGTCGATTCAGTAAAAAAATCAAAACGTCAGAAACTGATAGAAAGAATCGAACGTCAAGATGGTGATAGATAAACTAATAAAGAATTAATCTGCATAGGTTTATTGGAAATGTCCTTAATCAAATATATGCCCATGTATCGAATATTATTTTAATTTTATTATTAAGGAATATTTAACACATAATTTATTTTCTGAAAACGCCTGAGGAAACCCGTCCCAAATCATAGATAATCTAAGGACAAATACAAAATGAATAATCCTATATATCTTGCAATATTTAAAAAATCTGACAAAATTATGTATTTACTGCGTAAGTATTGAGGGTTATATTGAAATAGCGGAATTATAAGATAACTTATTATTATGACCTAACTCAGCACAAAAGATTTCATAAATAAACTAAATATTTTAATTATCAATGTAGATATTATATATTTGGTAATTAGGTCAGTTCATTAGAATAATGAGTCTTATAAAATGAGCGCAACAACATTGTTGGGTTATTGTTTCGCCTACATGCTTTAAAGGATTAGATAATAATTTAACCCATTTGTTTGTTTCTTCGGTACAATTAGCAAAACAATTGATAAAGTATTGCTATAAAATAGAATAGCGTATGTGATAAGAAATTCTTGGTGGAGTTCTAATTTTGAAAAAAAAGTGGATCGATTCCTACAGATTTGCTAATCGACAATTTGAAAATATACAAGAATGGATTGAAAATTATTTTTTAATTAAATTAATTGCAGATTTCCTAATAAAAAAAACACTGAAAATGTAATATTTACAAGGTGTAGTTTTGTCAATTCTGTAATTATAGCATTTTATTTTCTAAAATTTTAAGTTAGATATATGCAAACAATAGTATTTATTTAATTTCCACGAAAGTATTAATAATAATTTTAACGACGAATAAAGAATTCGAGTTAGAGAATTAATACGCGCATGTACAGACAAAGAAAGAATACTTTCACATCGTTACATTTGTCGCCAAATGACGTACAAGAATTGGTAAACTACTCAGTTAATGGTTATGCACCAAAAACAAAAAGTAACGGTATAACTACCAGTTAAACTTACCTTCGGTACCTAAGATCAAATGTGGAAAAGGAATTATATATATCTATATATATATATATATATATATATATATATATATATATATATATATATAGATAGATAGATAGATAGATAGATAGATAGATAGATATAAAACTATTTTATTTCGTAGCGACATGTCGGACTGCAATAGACGTCTCTTTGAATCCGCCGTAATGAGTGTAAGTCTGTGCACAACGATGCTAAGTCACTATTTGCTGCTTGGAAGAAGGAGCATATTGCATTTCGCAAATTTGACTGCAAAGATTATTGGCGTCTCCGCAAGTACGTACTGAACAATTGCAAACTCTCCATACTCTCTTTGTTAAACCAGTTCAAAGTCCTGACCTCCTCTGTCGACAAGACTGAATGCTTTGCTCGGAAATTTTCATTCAACTCAACGCTCGACTCTTCCTGTGTACCCATACACGACTTCACTCTTAGAACTGAGGCCCTATTGAGTGGGTTACACATAACGCCGTCTTTGGTATTGGGCATTATCTCCAATTTAGACCCCAACAAGGCTAGTGCTGCGGATGCGATACCAGCCATTGTCTTGAAGAAATGTGCGGCTGAACTGGCGCCCGCCCTTTCTAAACTATACAACTACTGCCTCAAGGAATCTTGTTTTCCTGACTGCTGGAAGTCCTCTTCGATTGTTCCTGTCTTCAAGAACTCTGGCGATCCATCTGACGCTTTTAATTACCGTCCTATCAGTTTCCTATCCTTCTTCGGCAAAGTCTTCGAATCCTTAATCTATGCCGAAGTGGTTAAACACCTTACATCCCATGATCTGCTATCAGACAAGCAATATGGCTTCCGCTTTGCCCGATCTACAGCTGATGTGCTTACGGCTATCACTGAAACTGTCTACCAAGCTCTTCAAAATAACGGGGAAGCTCGTGTCGTGAGATCTCCACAGCGTTTGATAGGGTTTGGCATGCCGGCCTTCTTCGAAAGCCACAGGGTTATGGTATTACGAGTCGATTGTTTGACCTGATACAATCATTCCTCTCAAACCGTGAATTGAAGGTCGCTCTCAAATGATTCTCCTCCAGTCCCTACCTCACTAACACAGGTGTTCCTCAAGGAACCACCCTAGGCCCCACTCTATTCCTTATCTACACAAATGACCTTCTTGACACCATAAATTCCCAAGATGTCATCTACGCGGATGACACTACAATTTACTCCTGCCTCAATAACAAATCTAATGTCGCTGTCAAAACTAACCTTGCCGTGCGTATCGAAAAGGACCTCTAATCGGTTGTGAACTGGGGCAGGAATTGGCTGGTCAAATTTAATGCCTCAAAAACAAAACTGCTCTCTATTAATCACGACATTAATCTGCGGCTGCTGGGTCTCACGTTGACTGCTGACCTGAGATGGGACAAATACATTGAGTCAATTCCTTCGTCCACCGCAAGGAAAGTTGGCTCCCTGTGCCGCGCCAGGAAATTTTTCTCCTCGGAATCGTTCCTTCAGATCTAGAAATCAATCATTCGCCCTTGCATGGAGTATTGCTGTCATATATGGTCTGGAGTCCCTTCTGTTTGCCTCGGGGTTCGTGATAAGATCCAAAGGCGGATATGCAATATAATTGGCCCTGTTCTGGCATCTGGTCTACAGTCGCTTTCTCACAGACGCGCCGTCGCCTCACTCTGTCTTTTTTACAACTACTTTCAGGGTAATTGCTCCGAAGAGCTGCATTCGCTGGCTCGCAAACTTTATGAATTCAAGCGATCTACGAGGCTGGCATCCCGCTCTCACCTCTTCACTGTTGAAACTATTAAATGTAGCCGTCTCTTCTACTTCAATAGCTTTGTATCGCGCAGCTCTCGCCTGTGGAACTCCCTTCCCTAATCCAGTTTCCCTTAGAGCTATAATCTCCAACTATTCAAATGTAATGTCAATCGACATCTCCAGTTGCCTTGATCTATCCACTATCCGTCTCGTCATCCTTTCCTCTATCACTCCTATCTGAACTTGCTCCAAATTTTCTGTAACCCCTTGCGTCATAGTGGCTTCCCGCCTTGCCTGGGGTGAAACGCTTAAAAAAAAACAGTCTTTGAGCGGCGGTAGTTTTTTTACTTCATTTATTATTTACTTAATTCATTAATTTGTTTGAGCATCTAGGTTTATTAGTCCAACCAAAATGAACCAAGTAAAATAACTAAAACGATACTAGAAAGAATTAATACTGATCTAAGGAAGAACTTAGTTGTAAACCAATGGAAAAACACAAAAGAAGTTAGAGACTGGTTACACAGAATAAATAACAAACATAATTACCAATTTATACAATTAGATATAAAAGAATTCTAACTGTCTATAACAGATCTCATTCTCGATAAGGCCATTCGTAGGGCCTTCCTATACCAAAACAAACTACTAAACAATCAATCTTAACTAATCTAAAAAAAACTACTAAAATTTAACTAGGTTAATAAAACTACGGAAATGGAAAAGAATAAATAAATACCTAAAATAAAAATAAATAAAAAGTACAACAAATTAATCCATATAAATTAATAAATAAACTACTCCAGCCAAAACAACCGCTTAATGGACAACCCACAATGCACCACGGACCCGTATATATCAACAGTCGAAAAACCAACACATGTGGACTGATTATTGTATCTAGCATGAAACCGTCTGTGGCCTTTAAGTGTTGCCTTCAGTGTCTATTGTTATATATATATATATATATATATATATATATATATATATATATATATAAATAATATATAAAAATATGCTTAAACATAATTAAATAAATTAATATACAAATCTAAGAAATAAATAAAGTACAGTTTTATTGAAACATATATTATGCACACACACAAACACACACATAAATATATATGTATACATATTAATATATATATATCTATAGATTAATATATATATATATATATATATATATATATATATAGAGAGAGAGAGAGAGAGAGAGAGGGGTGAGGTGTATATAAATATAATAATCATAATAAAGATAATAAAAATGAAAATAATTAATTTTTTTTAAGATTATAACTGATGTAGGCAATAAAATCACCCAAATAATCATACACAAAAAAGTTAAATGCATGTAAGTATACATGTCAATTCCCATTTAAAACAGAATAAATATTCAATGTAAATTCTCGAAAATTAAAGTTATTATTCCTTCTTTCCTTCTCTTTCTTTTCGTTCTTTTCTCATTTTCCTTCCCTATCCCATCCCTCACTTTCTTTCACTGTTCCCTCGTTTTTTTTTTAAACTTATACTGATTTTTTTTCTTTCTTCCTCTTTTAATATTCAAACTATTTTCCTTTTTTTTCCCTGTCAATTTTCCTTTCGTTTAGATAAATTGACTCCATTTATTAAAAATTCGTCGATGAATAATTGTATATTCATGAAATAAATTACAGCCGAATGTATTTTTAAGGATCGTTCTTACTCATTATTAATATATATATATATATATATATATATATATATATATATATATATATATATATATATATAACATAAACTACAAAGATTCGGGCCGGGTTCCTCACACCAAAACACAGTTAAATGTCTATATAAAAATATGTCCGGAAATCCTTCCTTTTCCAGTTATTAAATTTAAGAAAATTTACGATAACTTGCGCTCTGTTGCGATATGCACTGCTTTATATTTTCATTTGTGTACATTTGTGCTAGTCTGTCTTCAGAGTTTTAACGTGCGTAGGAGTGAGTTATCAGAGAAGTGTTCCTTTTAACAATGTCAGGATATTCCTACTGGGAGTAGGCTGATATGATTCTACATATGGCCGCACGAATGGTAATGAAAGCGAGGTTGCATGTCTGTATCAGATTGCCTTTCCAGATCTAAGGCATCCGAGCCATCCAACTCTTGCGACTTTTTTTATCGTCGCGTTGCTGATACAAGATCCGTGATACCACAAAGTTTGGATCGAGGAATACAAAATCAATACTTCATATAATCTTTCTAATTAAAACTCTTCAAGTCTGTCAGTCAAAATGTTACATACATTAATGCATATATATGAGGGATTGATGCATAAAAGTACATAGGTAAGGATACATCGCAATACTATATATACATGTGTAAGTATGTGTTTGCGTGCGTGCGTCGGCAAATATAAAGCCATTACAACTTTTCAAATAAACATTTGATTTTAACAATTTAATCAGCTTTTATATTTTCTGAAATCTAATCATTATCCCATGAGAAACAGACAGAAAAATATTACAACTTTGCTCAAAAGTCAAAGAATCATATCACATGAACGTATTATATATATATATATATATATATATATATATATATATATATATATATATACACGCACACATAGTGCGTTGAACAGGTACATATTAATGTAAACATTAACAGTGTGAGTTACATGATTTTGTTGTGGGATAACATTCAGTGGCTAAAATGTTCAGCTAGAGACTGGGAACATATACAACTTATTTACTTAATAATATCTTCAAAATATTTACCTGTAAAGATTCTAGATTAGTGCGAAATAAAAGTAGACACAGATCTTGTAAATGTTTTTTGTATCAATATTTAATGTAGTAATATTCAAAGGTTTTTAAATAGTAGATATATAAAAAGCCTGTGTATTAATCGTAACCTTAGTATTACACAAAAGCAGTAGTAATTCCTATAAGAAATTTTCTTTCTTTGGAGACTATCAGCGAAGTTGCTTTTTTTTCGTGGACTCTGTTCTCGTAATTAAGAGTTATTGATAGAAACGTACATTCTGCAATAGCAGTAGAAACAGGTAACGGCTGCGAACGTAATTTATACCGTGGCAATGTCTTTAATAGCACCTTATACTGCTGCCAACTATTTAGCATTACTCTCGAAGATACGTGTCTTGAAAAAGTTACAACTATAAAAGAATGTAATGCCGATTCTT
Source organism: Acanthosepion lycidas (assembly GCA_963932145.1). Lineage (NCBI taxonomy): Eukaryota > Metazoa > Mollusca > Cephalopoda > Sepiida > Sepiidae > Acanthosepion > Acanthosepion lycidas. Next base: position 141,304,923 of record OZ010574.1, read on the forward strand.
GAAGTTTAATAACAATTTATTAGATGTATATAATATACAGGTTAATATCCAAATTAATCCAGAATATCTTACAAAATTCCTGATAAATGCTAAACTCAGTATCTATGCTACGGCAAATGAAAGTATTACTGGTAAAAATAAGGAACGTATTATTTACATTATTCAGTTATTTTTTTATTTAATGAGTATCACTACAATCATTGGAACACAAAAGGTTACATGGTTAGGAATAGAAAACATTAGTAATGAAAAGAAAAAAGAGTAATCAGGATAGTAGACTGCGTTGTTATTGCATTTCAATTTTTGTCGAGTAAAGTTAAGTGGAAAGCATGGAGCCGGGAGAGATTTCTACAGGAGAAACTGTTTGCATATAGAGGTTACGGCTACATCTAGCTAGGTCAACTGTCAATTGATGAGATCTCCCGAAATCTCGTTTGCCACTTTTGTAATCCGGCACACGTACATAATACAAATAATAACAGAGTGCGTTCAATGTAAAATAATAAAGCATTTAATTATCAACGCAATTAAAATACATTAACAACAAAGAATTAAAAAGTCAACGGAAAGATTATTGATTACTTATCAGTTAATTCACTTCTGCGTAGAGCTGCTAAGAAAAGTACTAATTCGTCTTGAAATACGGTATACTCGATTTTAAACTGCTGGGTTAACACAGTAGTCAAACATATAATTCTAACCAGGATTTACCAAACTCCCCACAACCGTAGGATCGGGTGAAAATTCCCTGTAGGTCCCGTACAGACGGGATAGGTTTGGTCTGCCACCCCAGCGAACGTAATTATAACTTCCCATCCGTCAGTCAGTGGTATGATATCTTTATTTATAGTATATGGCGGTCTATATTTTATTGTCTCGAAATTCACGTTCAAACCCCGGTGTAAACAGTGGCACTTGTTATTCATATATGACAAATGAAAATGTTTTGGGAGAATATTTGGAGAAACCCTAAGAATATAAGCCCAATGTAAGAAAATGAAAGAATGAAGGATATCCTGTACAAAAATGGAAAATATAAACATGAATACTGTTAGGCAAACTCTAACAAAAATCCCAAAATGGAAATCCCCAGGAAATTAAGAAGTACCTATATTTTGGATTCTATCATCTATCATCATAAAACACTTTTGAAAACTTTATCAATGCTACTTAATAAACACAATGAAATTCTAGAATGGATAATTGAAGGTATTACATATCTCTTAGCAAAATACGGATGAAATCGATGTTGTAAAAACGTATAGGCCAATAACATGTGTGTTCACCTCATATAAATTGACCACGTCTGTCTTGACGAACTGTACTTGTTTCTCGATGAAAACAATATTCTTTCTCTGGCACAGAATTGATGTTGAAGATGTTCATGTGGTTGAAAATTTCAACTGGTAATAAACAAAATGATCATGGAAAATTGATGGAAAAATTATAGGCATCCCTGTACAGCTTGGATAGATTACTGTAAATCCTTTGATAATGCATCCCTGTACAGCTTGGATAGATTACTGTAAATCCTTTGATAATGCACCACACGGTTGGATCTTTAAACCTTTGGAAATGTCCAAAATGTTCTCTGTGAATGTAAATTTCCTTAAAGAGGCATGAGACTGTGGAAAACCACATTATACTTAAATTACATCAAAGCTTGTGCCATTTCTAGTTGTTTGAAAATCCGACGATTAATCTTTCAAGGAATCGTCCAGACTTCTGTGTCTTTCCTTAACCCCCCTTTGAAATGAACTAAACGGTGATATTTATGCATGCAAAGTAAAAGAAAAATCTTTAATCATCTATACTATATGGATGATGTTAAACTCTTTACTAAAAACGACAATGATCTGAAGGGTAATCACAATACTGTCAAATATTTCATTTTTTACATCGGTATGAATTTCGGATAAGATAAATGTGCTTTGCAAACATTCAAAAAATGAAGAATTAGAGAAAAACACTTAACAGATCTTTAGTTTGTAACAAAGATTAGGGAACTGAAACCAGGATAAATGTTTCGTTATCCGTGTCTTACGAATATGTACGAATCTGTGGATCGATAAAATTCCTCGAATGGATTATGACATGCACGCAGCAGAGCTTGCAAAACGGTTTCTCAAGCATGAACAAAATATGTGTCTGTTGATGCGGTCAAAGGCTGCTGCGAGGACAAAAGAGTAGGTATGCAATTTTCTATTGGGAAGCTAAGAAAATCTCCTGGAATTATTTGATGAGATATATGCCATTATTACTTCTATTTCCAGAATAATATCCAAATGAATTGTGGGAAGTTGACATTCCTGGAACGGCGAGAGCTTAGAGAATGGAATATTCATTAGTATTTTGACAATAATTGGATGCTTTTTCGACTTATCAAGCATTTCCACGTTATTGAGATCCAGAAATATTTTTACTTTGAAAGGTTCTTTAGAGAATATAATGATTTACTGTAATAAGTAGCATTAAGTAACCCATAGCTAGTGGGATAAGAGGTGGACTCAGTAAAGGGGTGTAAATGAACATTACTGCAATTGGAACTCGGTTCTCTGATTTCTACTTCAGCGCCATCATTCATTACATACCCGTACATCCAAGCATAGAGCCCCGCGTATTATCAACCAGTCACCCATCTTGATAATGTCTAGGCTCGACGTTGTTTAATTTCGGTGATCATACGAGAACAAGTGTTATGACGTGATATAGCAGTATGATTCTCAGAATCAGTGCAAAATGAAATATGTAGAATCATCATCTTAAATGCGGTATAAACATTTGATCAAACAATGAAGATATTTAGAAACTGGACTGGACTAAGGAACCGATGAGTAGAATTCAAAAAAAGATGTTGACGATAATATAAATATTAATAAAAATTAATCATGAAGTGATATTAGAAATTCAGTTAGTGAATCGTCATATAATGAGGACACTTAAGCGAAAATATTCTAAGACCTTAAATCAATTACGCAGAATGAATTAAAAGAAAATTCAAAGAAAAAAAAGAAACATTGAAAATTTGATTAAACTACATCTCAAATGATAAAAAAAAAAACATAGAAAATATATCTGATGGTATTTTCTGAGTGTTTACTAAACTGGGACAAATAAACTTAGAACTCTTATACAAAATAAACTCAAAAGTTAATGAGCCTATATAATGTTTAATTACGAGATTTAAATTTGATAAACAAAAAATCAATGAAAAGAAGTGTCTCCATATTTGACAACGAAACGTTCAGCCTAGATTATGGAGACTATGGAAAAAACGACACTTATAAGCCAAAACAAAAATATAATTTGACAACTGTTTTTTGATCAGTAATCTTGGAAGATTTTGAATGCAAAAAGAATAGAGATTAGTAAAAAAAAAAAAAAAAAAAAAAAAGCAACTCCATGGAGACTTCACAAAACAAACGAAAAGAATTATAAATGAAAATATAGGAATAAGTTTTGAAAAAAAACTGAGGACAATTGTAATGGAAAATAATATATAAATACAAAAATAAACAAAAATGATTAAACAAAGTAGTTAATATCGCATATGTACCGACAGAGATATAAAATATATTATAAAAATTTAACCAACAAAAGCGCGCCCTGTTTGGTAAATGGATATGGAAATTTTCCTTATAAGGAACGTTTGGCGCATTAAAATCTGCATCAAATATATTTATACGGATATATTACAAACAAACGTATTACTTCTAATCTTATACTGTTGCAGTTGATGAGCAATGAGATAGATATATTAATAAGAAAAGGTGAACGTTTTACAAAAGATTACGAGAATATCAATATAATACTTATATAATTGGAACACATTGGCAGATAAATATTTCATATGCTTCATACAAATACAGGATCTAAATATTTGTTAAAAACTGGAAAGCTAGAGAGTAAATGTATCGAAATATCAAAACAGATAAAAACTAAAATGAATAGAAAAAGTCTGAGAAACTTGATGAAGAAAATCTAAACATCTGATGTTTAGGTATACTTTAGAAGTACTTTAGATGAGAGATATTTGGTAACATGATTTATTAGAAAAAATTAGGTTAGAGCAGTCCATTTTTTCTTCCATGTCAGAAATTAATTTTTGCATTTAAATAATACTGTAATTATTAAAATATGAAAGGGATTTTAATGTAAATTTCTTATTAATAAATTTTATAAAACTCCGTTACTTTGGGTGAGCAATTATAAAAACTCAAGCGCACACCCATTGCCAATATGTACCACGTAAAACTTTTCCTTTAAAAATAATTGACATATCGCTTTACAAAACATATGGATTTAATCGGAACTAACCGGACTTGGCTCTGAATTAGATGTTTAAATTCCTATTTGAATTTTTAAAGTGGCACATATGTATTGCAGAAATGTTTATGTAATATTCATAGATATGTGTTATCCAATGAAATAATCTGTACTATTATGTATAGCGAGTAAGCATGAAAGCAATTAAGTCCCAATTTTCAAATTCGGACTGATATTTAGTATTTTTTCAGTAATTATTGCAATTCACAGTGTCAAGAGATTATTTGCAAGAACTAGAATTTAATATTATAGCTTGTAAAAAAGAACTAACAATGAATGAAAAGAACTATGTAATCAACGAAATTAGCAAAAGAAAGTCTTCGCTTCAATCAAGAAAATATGTCAAATGGGAATTCAACCAATAAAAAAAAAGCCTCAGGCTGAATTGAGGAATTTAACAAAGTGGGATCTATCACATATCCGAAGAGAATTAATAAGAAACACAAATAGGTTCATATTTGAGGCCGTGTATGTTTTTGTGATGCGCTATGTAATTTTTTTTTTTTTTTGCGACAAACTTTTTGAAATTTAACTTTTTTAGATTTTATGTAAATGCATGTGTGTGTATATATGTATGTATATATATGCAAATTTATGCGTATATATATATATATATATATATATATATATGTATGCGTATAGGGATGTATATATATGCAGGTAGATGTGTATGTAGATGTGTTTATATATGTGTGTGTGTATGTTTTGGTATGTATGTATTCATATATATCTGTATATGGGTGTATATGTATGTATGTATATTTAGACGGATAGATATAGGGATACATTGTTTATTTGTATGGAGATGTTAGGTTTTATGTATATATGTTTAAGTGCACGTATGTGTATGTGTATGGATGTATGTGTATATGTATGTATGTATGTGTATTTATGTAAGTATATATATACATATATCTTTGTGTATGTATATGTATGTATGTATATATATATATATATATATATATATATATATATATATATATATATATATATATGTATGTATGTATGTATATGTGATCATGGGTACATATGTGTATGTGTGTACACGCCTATATGTATGTATTTACGTGTATATATTGTAGTGTATATTTTGTAGTGTAACATAAAATATAGGTCCTTGCTCGATTAGATAATCGTTATATTTATTTTTTATATGTTTATACTTGATTTGTAACCTGTAGTCGATATTAATTTTGTCAAATTTTCTTAATTACACAGCGGCCCTTTTAATAAATGCCTTTCAGTTTTAGTTTCCCCCACCCCCATCTCTCTCCACACACCCTTTTTCTTTTCTATTCCTCTCCCTTTCTTTTCTTCTGATCTATAAGATTAGATCTTCTATTGTGTGTGCATGTCACCACAAATGTATCCTTTCCGGTTACATCGTTAATGTATTAGACATCCGACAACATCCATATTACTCTCACTTAAACCGTCTTTGATTCACCTCTCTAAAACTTCTCTCTGTTAAGTTTTAATCTCCCACCTTCTCTTGTCTGTTACCCCTCTCTATAGCTCTAGAATTCGTCCCTCACTCTCATACTTACACTCTCTCTAAATTCTATTTTTTATTTCCGGAGTTGTTTTTTCTGTTTTCTTTTTGAATTTGTAGGTCTGATGAATTGGATCGTATTTACGATTCCAATGGAATAAATTATGACCATGGAATATTAGTGTTGAAGCCTTTTTATTATATATATATATATATATATATATATATATATATATATATATATATATATATGAACTTAATTTCAATCTTACATGAGATTGCGATCCTTAGCTATGATTTATTGAGGATGAATATTTTCGTTTATTATCCATTTCATCTTGATTATTCTGTTAAGCTTGGAGAGTAATTATATATTCGTATTAGTCAAAGTAAAGTTCAGTAGTGTCGGAATCGTCGGAAAATTCCAGTAAGATACCTTTATTCATTTCTAGGTTACAACAGTTCAAACTTAATCTAACAAATGGCCAGGTTTGCTTTTACACAATTTGGACATCTTTGCTGTTATACCCGGTTTATAAATATGGCGTATTTCGTTCCATGAAAAGAACATCTTCAGAATAAAAAAATTTTGACGAAATTAGTCTTATATATAAAGATGGGCTTAAATATTATCAAAAAAAAAAGGTTAAATTTTAATTCAACATTATATATTTAGAGAGACGATCACTTTTTAAAATTCAAATATGCATAATTTGATGACATCAGGAAGACTGGTATTAATCTGAAGATATTATTTTTAAGAATACAACAACTTACTTGTTCCAATCATAATAGGAGTAGATAGATTAACGTATAGCCTGGTTCATAATACCCTCCGTTTTTTTTTCTTCTCTTTATGATTAGGTCTGCGGTTCTTTTTTTCCATCCTTAGCTACAATTTAATTAATGCTAAACAATATCATTTTTGTTTTATGATCGATTTCATCACAAACCTTTCCTAAGCTTAGACAGTAATTATACATTCTTATTGCTCAAAGTAGAGTCCAGTAGTGTTAGAAAAACTCGGAGAATTCCCATAAAATATCTTTAACATATATATATATATATATATATATATATAATCATTTCTAAGATACAACGTTTCAAAATTAATCTAGCAATTGCACGAATTTGTTGTTACAAGATTTGTACAATTTCGCAGTTACATGTATTTTAATATATTTTCTGTTTATACGTTGGATGCAATATATTTGAGGAAATGTTTCGGTTTTTTTAATTAACAACTATTAATTAAATTTACTAGAATATTGTCTTATTTAATCCATTACCTATTATATATGTATATACAAGGTAACCAAAAAAGTTCTGTCCGTTTTAGAAGGAAAATAAGAAAATGCTTCACAGTATGTTTAACTGATATTTAGTCTTCGAAGCAATCGCCTTCGGCATCCAGCACCTTCTGCCAACGTATCTCCAGCTGTTCAATACCCTTGCGGTAGAATTCGGGGTGTTTTGACGCAAAGAAGTCCGTGATGGCTTTGCGCAAGTCTGCTTCATTGGTGAAGGATTTCCCACGAAGATGATTATCCAGGGAGTGGAAGAGGTGGTAATCGGATGGCGCAAGATCAAATGAATAAGGTAGATGGCAAAAAATTTCCCACCCAAGTTGCTGTATGGTATCCCTGACCAGTCGCGCGACATGCAGTCTGGCGTTGTCATGGAGGAAAAGCACATCTTTGCGATTCACCAGCGCTAGATCATTCTGGCGCAATGCCTGTTGCACACGTTTCAATTGTTGCGAGTATAGATCTCCATTGACCGTTTGGGCCGTTGGTAGCAGTTCAGAATGAACCACTTGACGACCTGTCCACCAGACACAAAGCATAATCTTGCGTGGGTGCATAGGCGGTCTTGCGGTGTGAGGGACAGCATCCTGATGAGACAACCAATGTTTGGAACGCTTGGGAGTTTCGTACCGAACCTACTTTTCATCACTGGTAAGCACTCGATTGAATAAGGATGCGGTACGGTGGCGAGAGAGCAGCGATACGCAGGCTGCCACTCGTTGTCCCTTGTGGACCTCCAACAGGGTTATCGGAACCCACTTGCTTAGTTTGTACATCTTACCTAGGCGGTGCAGGTGAATTCTAACTGTTTCATCGGAAACATTGAACTGTCTTGCAAGTTCACCACATGTTAGACTACTGTCCTCTTCAGGGCTCCGTCATTCAAAACCTGTCGTCATCCACTGCGAGGCTCATCATGGAGAGACAAATCTTCCGACTTGAATTTTCGAAATCAACGCCTTGTAGTACGTTTATGATGCAGCTGCTGATAAGCCCACTTTGAAGTCGTAAAGCAAACAGCCCCGAACTAGATCTCTAGACACTTCCATCCTTCTCACAGCTGCCCGGCTCATAACTAATGGCCAGGTACGGTGCGCGTGTTTTTTATAATGTCTGATGTTCCTACTTCCGGCAGTCCGAATTTGAAAACAATTGCTACATGCATTTCGTATATATTTCAATTTCATTCAATGACTAATCAAAAAACGGACAGA
>OZ010574.1:141315761-141323261 GCA_963932145.1 Acanthosepion lycidas
CTACGCAGGAAAATTTGTTTCGTACCAAGTCTACACTGAGACAAAAGAAAAACATCGTTACACAACTCTAGCTGCAAAGTACATATTGCGAAAAGAAAAAATTAAAGGGAAAAAGTGAGTTTTTTCCTCCTCTCTGGTGACAACAGATAGCCTGTGTTATTATTAAATTACGGTGTAATCTTGGAAGACTTTAAGGTAACTATATTGGAACTAATGAAAATGAAATTCGATCAGCAAAATAAAATGAGGAAATACAGTCTAGGCTAGAAGGAAAACAATTAGAAATTCAACAGAAAAACAAAGAAAAGCAACTCGAACTATAAGAATTACTACTACGGCAAGTAACAAAGAAAGGACAAAATTCTGAAAATGAAGCGTTATTCTCGCAAAATGCTATATGAAGATTCATATGAGTTTGATTGCGGTAATTGGTCAGACGCGAAAAAAGTACGTCTACTACTGAGGAAACTTGGGACAAGCGAATACACTAAATTCGTAGACCACATCCTACCGAGGAAAACGAATGAGTTGACTTTCAGGGAAGCTGTGAAACTTTTAACGGAATTAATTAGTTCGAACACTCCACTATTCCACAAATGTGGAAACGTTTAAATTTAAGAAACAGGATAGTGAAGACTATATAACACTCGCTTCCATAGTAAATAAACACTGCGATGGCGTTAAGTTATCTGAACTCAGCCCTGACAATTTTAAAAGTTTGATACTCGTTCAAGGCCTTGTTTTGACTAAAGATGTGTTAATCGGACGGAGAATTCTAACAAAACCTAAGAGTATATCAAAACTGACGCTACAAAAATTGGATGAGAAATGTTAGAGATGTATAAGAGTAAAAATACTCGAAAGATATCGAAGAAACTGGCATCGCTCACATACAAAAAATACAACGACAAACACGTTTTTCTCCCGCCTCAAAAAGAAAACAAACCAATTATATTACTACAAAAAGTCAAATGAAACCGCAGAAGAAACCACCACCCAGTCTGTACTATCGCTTTTGGATTTTACATTGTTACAAATATTGTCCATATCGCTATAAGACTTGTCTGTCATGCAATAAAGTGGGACATAAAATTTCGCACTGTAGAACGAAGACAGAAAACAAAATCCGAGTAATAGTCACTGGAACTGACCAAGCGGACGGGATAAATATACAAAAATACGTACAAGTAGAAATGTTAATAAAAAAATCAGATTACAATTAGATTCCGGATCAGACTTAACCATTATTAGCTTAAAGACGTGGAAGAAATTAAACAAACCGACAATGTTGAGAACAGATAAAATAACCAGGTCGGTAACAGGAAGAAAAATCAATTTTGAGTGGGAGATTATCACAAATGTGACGTTCAACGAGTTGACCAAGAAATTAAAGATGTATGTTCTTAAAAATACGGAAAATTTATTTGGATCAGATTGGATGCAGAAATTTAACGTCTGGGATTTGCCGATAAAAAGTGAAAAGTTTATCGACGGAGACGGATAAATTGAAGGAGAAATTAAAGAAGAGTTTCCCGGACGTATTTTCAGCCGGCCTCGGGTGGTGTAAAAAAAAAAAGACGGCCAAAATCGAACTAAAAGAAAATGTACAACCCATTTTCAAGAAGAAATGTAAATTTCGCATAATTAGAAAAGATAGACGAACAGATGGAGAGACTCGTGAAAACCGGTATACTGACAAAAGTGGAATATAGTCTATGGGCCGCACCTACGGTTTACGTGAAAAAGAAATCGGGTGAGATCCGAGTATTCGCTGATTTCTCGACGGGATTGAATGCAGCGATTAAGGATTATCACTATCCTCTTCCTAGTCCAGAGGAAGATTTCACAAAGTGAACGGAGGAAAATTTTTTCTCAAAAATAGATTTGAGCGAAGCTTACCTACAAGTACCAGTAGATGAGGAAAGCTCGAGTTTGTTGTGCATAAACACCCATAAAGTATTATGTAAGTTCCAGAGATTACCATTCGGGTTCAAGGTCGCGCCGGCGATATTTCAGCAATTAATGGACACTATGCTAGGCGAACTGGATTTCACGATCGCATACATTGATGACATCCTGATAAATAGCAAAAATATTAAACAACACTGGAAACACGTTCAAGAGGTTTTCAGGCAGATACAAAATTACGGTTACGGAAAAAGAGAATAAATGTGACTACTTTTTGAAGGAGATAAAATATCTGGGCAAGCCGTTACTAACAATGTTTGGATCAAAGAAGATAGATCTACCTCTCTACACTGCTAATAGATTACTAAAATGGGGGACGATTTTATTAAATTACAATTTCAAATTGGAGTATCTTCCATGAAACAAAATCGCGCATGTAGACGGTCTTTCGAGAATAATGCCAAAAAAAAAAACGGAGCCATTAGAAGTTTTCGTAATTGCAGCTCTAAGATATGAGGAAGATATTAGAACATCATTATGTAGTACAATTCGAAACCTTCCCGTCACATTACAGGAAATAAGAAACGAAGCCGTGAATGACGAATTTATAAAGGAATCCAAAACAAAAATTGCAGGAATAGATAAGCATATATCAGACAGTTTTTCGTTATGTCGTAATATTCTTTTATATAATGAAAGAGTAGTAACCCGAAAAGGCTACAAAGGCGAATCCTCAAGGATTTTCACATGGGCCACCCAGGAAAGAACAGGATGAAATCCTTAATGCGAAGCTGTGTGTACTGGCCAAACATGGACCAAGCTATTATACATATGTTGGACAAATGCAAGGCTGTTACTTAGTAGCCAAGGCATCTCCGATCACTCATAAACTATGGCCTAAGACAGATCGACCGTGGTCGAGAATCCATGTAGATTTCGCAGGTCTATTAAAGGTTTTCTACTACTTGATTTTAGTAGACAGTTACAGTAAATGGCCAGAAGTATTTCCTTGTAGAAAACCTACTTCTGAGACGACAATAAATTGCCTTCACGAGCTGTTTGCTCACCGAAAATGGGACACAATTTACATCTGCGGCTTTTCAAGAATTTTGTGAAACTTTTCAGGGGAAACACATCAAATCTTCGCCATATACCCCAAGGTCAAACGGGCAAGCGTAGAGGTTTGTAGATACATTTAAAAGAGCACTAAGGAAAGCTTGTGACGTACCAACAGAAAAGGCTTTACAACAATTCTTGCAAGTACATAGAATTACAACGAACAGTACTACGCCATCGGCATTATTGCCGGCGGAAATCGGTATTCGACAAATTACTGCCAAAATAAACAAAGCAATCGCCAACGTCGTTTGAACCAAAAAGAAAATGTAACCCAGGGGAGAAGGTTATTATAAAATGTTCAAAAACAACGCATGCTATTGGGAGCCAGGCACAATAGAGAAACGGATAGGGGACGTGATTTACGTAAATCAGGCTTCAAAGTTCTCGCATAAAAGGCACTTAAATCCGATCAGAAAGAGATTGTTAAAGGATTCTAACGGTCTACCTCAGGAAGAGGAGGAAGTAATGGACACAATATTTGGCACATTTAATATGCAAAGTCCTCAAGCAATTTCAGAACAACGGAAATCAATCAGGAAAAGAAAATTTACAGGGCCTTTGATGATTAATCCGAAGAGGAAAAATATTAAGCACCCATGCGAGGTAAAAGCTTGGGAGGGGGTGCCATGTATCTTTACCTATAACTACAGAATGAACTCTTCCTATGATAATTTATACTACGCTTCTCAAGAGAGAGGGATGGATCGAGTTGAGCCGATAGCAGTTCACTCCAAATCAGACTGACAGTCATACTAACACCTTCAACATCTTGTATTATTATTTCCTCTAATATACCTTCGTTATTTCATGGGGAGTTAAATCATAATATTTTTCTATTTCTGTTTTTATGTTCACTTTGCGTTTTAGGGGAATTATTCGTATCGATATATTTTAATTTACTATTATACCCACTACTTTTTAAGGCTTCTTCATAAATTAGTTTATTTTTATTAAAAATATAATTATTAGATGAGTTAGTGGACATTCTGTGATTAATACCTTTAGGTATTTGTTTCAAAATATGTCTCGGGTAGTTAGAAGATACCTGACTATCTTGTCTATATGGTGAAATCTTACCATCACATAAGTCTAGCATCATATCTAAGTAATGGGTAACTTTCAAGTTTATTTATATATATATATATATATATATATATATATATATATATATATATATATATATATATATCATTTTCATCGTCCACACACAAACACAGTTATAGATATATGTTTCTATGATGAAAAACATTAATTTTATTCAATGCATATCTATTTTGGAAGATTTTCATGGTGACTATTAAACGCTTATTTAGTTTAATTTGAGATAATATTTTTCTTAGATATGTACGTGTTCGATGAGAGAATTATTGATTCAGTATTGTAAAATATAAAAATAACAAGTGTAAGCACTTAGTGCAAACAGGTATACAACAACAAAAAAATGCTTCTATTTGAAAATATTCAGAAGTCGATCAAAATGTCACGCAATTGCTAAAGAACTTATGCCAGGGCAATCGGCCTACGACCGTCCAGACCTCATTGTGTACGTTTACCATCTGAAGTTGGGAAAGCTAATGGATGTGATTACAAAGGGTCAGGTTTTTGAGGCTGTTTGCTGTTGCATGCATACTATTGAGTGGCAGAAACGCGACCTGCCCCACGCACATATATTAATTTGGCTGTGCGACAAGATTGAGGACACAGAAATCGATCATCTTATTTCTGCTGAATTTCCTGATCCGTCGGCTGACCCTGAATTGTACGAAATATTGACAACCAACATGATTCATGGTCCCTGTGGGTCGCATTACAATTACAAAAGCTGTCAAAATAGCGATAGCAAATGCACTCGGCAGTACCCACGAGCTTTCGTGAGAGAAACCGTTGCAGGGAGCGATGGTTATCGGTGAAGGTGTCCAAACGAGGGAGGATTTACAGACGTGGTAAAAGGCCAGCAAGTGGATAACAGATGAGTAGTGCCATACAGTCCCCTGCTAAGAAAACGTTCAATGCGCACATCAATGTCGAATATTGCCATTCAGTTCGCTCCATTAAGTATGTGTGCAAGTACATCAAAAAAGGGTCTGATGCTGCAATATTTGGTAATAGGCAGGAAGGTTCCGTACACGAAATCCAGGACTTCCTTGCAGGGTGCATCATTAGATGCACAGAGGACCTTTGATACATATTCACTTCCCCATCCACGAACGCTTCCCAACCATCGCCCAGCTTGCTGTGCACCTAGAAAACGACGAACTTCGTTATTTTTCTGCGGATAAGAAATGGATCTGGCTGCGCGTACCAAAGACACTACGTTTACAGCGTTCTTCAAACTTTGTGGACGGGACAAGTTTGCTAAGACTCTACTGTACCCAGACGTGCCTTCATACTACGTGTGGACAAAAAAGAACACTTGGGCTCGGCGGAAATGCGGGGCCAACGCAGAGGTCTATCCAGGCGTCAACAAAGACGCCACACTCGGAAGGGTATTCACGGTTCCCCCATAGCGACATGAATGTTTTTACTTGCGACTACTTTTGCACGAAGTTAGTGGTCCAACGAGTTACAATAACTTACGGACGGTTAATGGAGTTTCATGTGACACCTTTCGTGAAGCTTCCTCCAGTCTCTCACCTGAGATTGTGTGGTAGACATCCTACTCTGTTGAGGATCTCAACGCCTATGTCACAACAAATGAACCATATCTTCTCATAGACCAAAGGGCCGCTTACGATGCCGTTCTTGCATCCACCATGCAGGATACAGGATCAATTATCTTCCTGGACGTAACAGATTTAATGTGTAGTATAGAGCTGAGAAAAAATGTGGCAGTGTGAGATAGGCAAGAGGTAAGGGATGTAGCAACATCAGCACGGCAAAGGCAGTCCTTTAAAGGCTAGGAAGGGCAAAAATATTTTAAGTCAAGCGATAGCGATTGCTGTATGTGTCGTACGATTTTTGAATCAAGCACGGGCAACGCCGGGCCATGCTGCTAGTATATGATAATTTGTTTTCCCTCATCATAGTTAATTTGTTCGACATTCAATGTCATAGGACAATTCAACACTCTATTTTTTTATTCTAAAGATTTGTCTATTTCTTTTGGAATGCCGTCTTCAAAGGTTCAATGAATGTTCGATGCCGCATTTTCTATCATCTTTTACACGCCTCTCTGCCTCATGTTTATTTCTTCTAATTGTAATTCATATTTCGGAAATATTTTACAGTTGATGGCTAGTCTTTTCTTTTTCTCGCTTTCCTCTATCACCCTGTCGCGTCGTTTTCTTTCTAAAGTGGCTATCACCTCTGTGTAGACTATTTACATTTATTCGGACTAATGTTCCTCATTTTTGTCGCCATATTTATCCCAACGTTTCGCCCGCTTCTTCAAGTGGTCGGCATGTCGAACTGAAGCCTTTACTTCGCTCACTGGAGTAGACTATTTAGTTCCACATTCCATGTCTAATGGATGTCAGTTATCAGTTATACTCTGTTAATTCCCCTCTTAAAGTTCTCCACCGATTAAAATAGTTATGGAACTCATACTGTTTTGGGTCCTTTCACTGGATCTAACTAAGACCATTAACAACTTAGCCATGTGTCCTTGAGTGTCTGTGGGTGAATTTCTGGGTATTATAAAACTAATGTCTTCAGCAAAGATTTTTTACCAGTGCTCATTGCGCAATTTTTTTGTTGTTATCATTGCATGTCTTACCAGAGTTCATATTGCAATTTTTGTTGTTGTTATCACTTTTCTCGGTCATTCCTTGATACTGGTTCCCATATTGTATTCATTTCTATGCTAGGTCGATTCAAGTAAAGTTTGTGATCTAGAATATGTGCTGATTCCTGAAGTTTACGAATTTTCCAATGACGTTATTTTTCTATGATCTCAGCTTGATCCCACAGAGGACGGTGATCTCACTTTTCTCTCCATATGTGGTCAGCCACGCCTGATTTTTCTAACTCCTCTCGTTTTACGGCTTTCTGGTGTTCTTGAAGTCTTACCTTAAGGGGGCGGCCTGTCTCTCTTTTATATTTCTTTCCCCAGCTGCACGGGATAGCATATTCATAGTCTTTAGCCATGTTCTCGCCTATTGGTCGTCTTTACTCGGGAGAGATGCCTGTGAAGTGTCATCCAGCTTTTGAAGGCTGTCCTGATTTTATATGGACAGCAGATCCTTTCTATTTTCTCTGATATCCCCTTCACATAAGGCAGGTTTACAGTTTTCTGAATGTTGTTGTCCTCCTCTTGTACTCTTGGAACTAGAACAGTCTACAACAGTGAGCTAAATAAAGGGTACAGTTCTACATTACAACCACCTGAAGAAGGCCGGTGCGTACAACGTCCGAAACTTTGTGATATATATAGCGACAAAGCTGAGGACAATAGTCCGAATAATGTAAATAGCTTACATAATACCTCATCTCAGAAATATTGACTGATGCTAAAGGGCCTAAACGTTGTAATAA